>JAVGWX010000012.1:30553478-30998478 GCA_036924085.1 Ariolimax columbianus
GTGTCCGTGACATGCCACTGACCTCAGGGACATTGACGGAATGTCAGGACCATGTGTCCGGGACATGCTACTGACCTCACAGACATTGACGGAATGTCAGGACTATGTGTCCGGGACATTCCACTGACCTCAGAGACATTGACGGAATGTCAGGACTATGTGTCCGGGACATGCCACTGACCTCAGAGACATTGACGGAATGTCAGGACTATGTTTCCGGGACATGCCACTGACCTCAGAGACATTGATGGAATGTCAGGACTATGTGTCCGGGACATGCTACTGACCTCAGAGACATTGACATAATTTCAGGACCATGTGTCCGGGGCATGCCACTGACCTCAGAGACATCGGTGATGTGAGAAAAACGGCTTTTATTGATGCCGAACTCAATCGTCTTGGTATAGATATTGCTGGTCTGCAGGAGACACGCCTCCCCGATAGATATTACTGGTCTGTAGGAGACACGCCTCCCCGATAGATATTGCTGGTCTGTAGGAGACACGCCTCCCCGAGGATGGGTCACTTAGGGAGAAAAATTATACATTTTTTTGGACATGCAGAGGAAGGGAAGCAACCCGATAAGATGGGGTGGGTTTTGCAGTGAAGAACTCGCTACTGTGTGCTATTGAGAGTCCAGTTGGAGGATATGAAAGAATGTTAACAAAGTGATTGTCTACCTCGTGTGGATTCATAACACTTATTGGTGCCTACGCTCTGACCCTCACATCAGCCGACGATGCAAAAAATTCTTTCTATGTAGTTAGACAATGAAGTGAATGCAATTCCAAAATCGGACTGTCTGTACATACTTGGTGATCCAAATGCTCGGGTGGGATCGGACTCGAATTGATGGTCAGTTTGTTTAGGCAAACACAATATTGGGTGCATGAATAAAAATGGGCAAAGGCTGCTGGAATTCTGCACAAAAAAAAACAATCTCTGCATCAGAAACTTATACTTTGAAACAAATGTTCGCCTTAAGGTATCATGGAAACACCAAAGATCCGGTCATTGGCCCCAACTGGACTTTATTATCACCAGGAGACAACATCTGAATCAAATACAATTACACGCAGCTACACGCGTGCTGACTGAATTACTGACCACACGTTGGTCGTTGTTCGCGCCAAACTGAGACCTAAGAGAATCTTCACGGCGAAGCACAAACCTATTTTGGGGATACATTTAGTCAACACCAAGGATCCAGAAAAGTGTTTCAGGTTCCAACAGGAGCTTGCAGATGTTCTTACTGATACATTAGGAGACTGTACAGCTAGTGAATAGTGGTATTTAATCAAAGAAGCTACTCTCAAAGTAGCAGTAACAGCTTGTGGCATTAGAGAACACAGCAATCAAGACTGGTTTGAAACAAATAGTAGGATGCTGTAGCCTTTAATTGACATGAAAAAGGCAGCACTACTGAGAAACAAAACACAAAATAACACGAAACTCTCTGAATGTATTGAAACAAGCGAGAAAAGAGGTGCAAAGGACAACTAGACAGTGCGCAAATGATTATTGGATACATTTATGTGAGAATATTTAAGATGCCGTTAATAATGGTAACATCAGAGGCATGTATGAATGGATAAAGAAAGCCATCGGCCCAACAGTGAAAAAAAGAGCGCCGCTAAAAGCTTTATCTGGGGAGATCATCACTGATAAGAGGAAGCAGTTAGACAGATGGGTAGAGCACTATCTTGAACTACTTAAGTGAGACAGAGCTAACAGAAGATGCCCTCAATGCCATCGAGGCCATGCCAACTCTGGACTCGCTGTCAAATATAGCAGAAGTTAACTGTGCTATTGCTGACCTTGCTTTTGGCAAGGCTTCAGGAAAGGATGGAATTCCAGCAGATGTCATCATGAGTGGAAAGGACACACTTGCTCCACAGATACACCAGTTGATAAGTTTATGCCGGCATGAAGGACAGGTCCCGCAGAATTTCTAAGATTCGAGCATTATAAGCGTATACAAGAACAAGGCAGACCGGAGTGACCAACAACTACAGAGGAATTTCGCTTCTGTGTACCGTTGGGAAGATACTTGCCAGAATTGTTTTGCGCAGACTCCAGGTCCTAGGAGACCAGTTTTACCCAGAGTCACAGTACGGGTTTCATGGGAATAGGTCAACCACAGATATGATATTCTCGTTACAACAGTTGCAAAAGAAATGCAGAGAACAGAAGCAGCCATTGTAAATTGCCTTCACAGATCTCACGAAGGCATTTGACTTGGTCAGTCGTGTGGGTCTGTTCAAAGCGCACGGGAGGATTGGTTTCATTATCGAGTCGTTCCACACTGACATAAAAGGCAACATCAATTTTGACGGTGCGTCCTCAGAGAAGTTCGCAATCAAGTGTGAAGTTAAACAAGGCTGTATACTTGCTCCAACCCTCTTTGGAATATATTTCACACTTCTCTTGAGGCATGCATTTCGTGACCAGGAAGGTGGTATCTTCATTCACTCTCACACAGATCGTGGCCTATTCAATTCCCAAAGGCTGAAAGCCAAGACCAAAATAAACAGGGTGCTGATGAGAGAACTGCTCTTTGCGGATGATGCCGCAATTACCGCTCACTCAGAGGAGGAACTGCAAAGCTTACTATCTGCATTTTCGAATGCCTGCTGTGAGTTTGGATTAACAATCAGCAAAACGAGAACACAAGTTATGGTCCAGGGTGCAAACAACCCACCAGTAATCTCAATTGATGATGAAGCTCTCGATGTAGTAGATCACTTTACGTACTTGGGATCCTCAGTTAATAATAAATTATCCCTGGACCAAGAGATTAATATCAGGATATGAAAGGCAGCAACAACAATGAGCAAAGAAACAAAAAGGGTCTGGGAGAACAAGAAGCTCACTGTTAAAATACAAACACTTGTTTACTAGGCCTATGTCCTCAGCACTTTTCTTTACGGCAGTGAGACATGGTCTACCTACATGCACCAGGAGCGGCGGCTAAACAGCTATCACATGAGGTGCCTGCGCAGAATCCTGGGCGTTGGGTGGCAAGACAAGATCACGAATGGAGAGATGTTGGAGAGAACAGGCACTGTCACAATCTTTTCCATGCTTAGTCATCGAAGGCTCCGCTGTCTGGGACAGTTTCGGAGGATGGATGATGGCAGAATACCAAAATATCTTCTCTATGGGGAATTACAGTTGGGGAAAAGGTCTCGGGGCCGGGCACTACTTCGAAACATGGATATGGGCAAGCGGGATATGAATGACGCAGGCATCGATTTGGAATCATGGGAACAGGACACCATGGATTGTGTTACATGGAAAAGCATGGTTACTCATGGAATACAGACACAGGAGATACTGATTGCTGATAGGCTAAAGACTCACATTTTGAGAAGACACGCCACACAATGCGATGCCGCAAACGGTCCTAACATTTCTTGCACGCACTGTGGAAGATGCTTCTCTGCCCGGATTGGTCTTACGAGTCACAGTCGTTAACGTCATGGACTGTAGTTGCATACCTTTTCAGAGCACAATTACTATCGTCTGACAAGATGGAAAGAGCTAATGATGACTTATTCGTTACATTGTCAGATGTTACTGGCAGGGTCTCGTATATGTCTTTCATCTCACGTTTAATGTCGCTGCGGATGCCTTCCTCCTTCAGTTTGTCTGTGTTGATGTCTTCCTCCTCCAGTTTTGTCTGTGTTGATGTCTTCCTCCTCCAGTTTGTCTGTGTTGATGTCTTCCTCCTCCAGTTTTGTCTGTGTTGATGTCTTCCTCCTCCAGTTTGTCTGTGTTGATGTCTTCCTCCTCCAGTTTTGTCTGTGTTGATGTCTTCCTCCTCCAGTTTGTCTGTGTTGATGTCTTCCTCCTCCAGTTTTGTCGGTGCGGATGTCTTCCTCCTCCAGTTTGTCTGTGTTGATGTCTTCCTCCTCCAGTTTGTCTGTGTTGATGTCTTCCTCCTCCAGTTTT
The DNA here is from genome assembly GCA_036924085.1 of Ariolimax columbianus. Classification (NCBI taxonomy): domain Eukaryota; kingdom Metazoa; phylum Mollusca; class Gastropoda; order Stylommatophora; family Arionidae; genus Ariolimax; species Ariolimax columbianus. The sequence continues at coordinate 30,557,433 of JAVGWX010000012.1, forward strand.
GTCGGTGCGGATGTCTTCCTCCTTCAGTTTGTCTGTGTTGATGTCTTCCTCCTTCAGTTTGTCTGTGTTGATGTCTTCCTCCTCCAGTTTGTCTGTGTTGATGTCTTCCTCCTCCAGTTTGTCTGTGTTGATGTCTTCCTCCTCCAGTTTTGTCTGTGTTGATGTCTTCGTCCTCCAGTTTTGTCTGGCAGGATGCCTTCCTCCTGCAATTTTGTCTGCACGTGTGTCTTCCTCTTCTAGTTTTGTCTGTACGGATGTCTTCCTCTTCTAGTTTTGTCTGTACGGATGTCTTGCCCATCTAGTTTTGTCTGTGTGGAAGTTAGCCTCTTCAAGTGATGTCTGTGTCGATAATTTCTTCCTCCAGTTTTGTCTGTACGGTTGTCTTCCTCTTCTAGTGTGTCTGTATTTATGCCTTCCTTGTCTAGTTATGCCTGTCAGGATGTCTTCCTCCTCCAGTTTTGTCTGTATTTATGCCTTCCTTGTCTAGTTATGCCTGTCAGGATGTCTTCCTCCTCCAGTTTTGTCTGTATTTATGCCTTCCTTGTCTAGTTATGCCTGTCAGGATGTCTTCCTCCTCCAGTTTTGTCTGTATTTATGCCTTCCTTGTCTAGTTATGCCTGTCAGGATGTCTTCCTCCTCCAGTTTTGTCTGTATTTATGCCTTCCTTGTCTAGTTATGCCTGTCAGGATATCTTCCTCCTCCAGTTTTGTCTGTATTTATGCCTTCCTTGTCTAGTTATGCCTGTCAGGATGTCTTCCTCCTCTAGTTATGCCTGTCAGGATGTCTTCCTCCTCTAGTTATGCCTGTCAGGATGTCTTCCTCCTCTAGTTATGCCTGTCAGGATGTCTTCCTCCTCTAGTTATGCCTGTCAGGATGTCTTCCTCCTCTAGTTATGCCTGTCAGGATGTCTTCCTCCTCTAGTTATGCCTGTCAGGATGTCTTCCTCCTCTAGTTATGCCTGTCAGGATGTCTTCCTCCTCTTTTATTTTTGTGTTGTTATCTTCCTGTGTTGATGCCGATCTAGTAGATCTCTTCTTCTTTTGGCCCCTGAACTGCTCCGCCATTTAGTGTCACCGTTCTGTTGACAAAAAAAATATTTAGCGACACTACGGACTGCCGGTTCGCAAGAACAGTCGTAGTGGTTCGATTTCAGGTGAGTTACACTCGAGAATGTAGTTTAATGATTTCAGGTGAGTTACACTCGAGAATGTAGTTTAATGATTTCAGGTCAGTTACACTCGAGAATGTAGTTTAATGATTTCAGGTCAGTTACACTCGAGAATGTAGTTTAATGATTTCAGGTCAGTTACACTCGAGAATGTAGTTTAATGATTTCAGGTCAGTTACACTCGAGAATGTAGTTTAATTTTTAAAAAAACTTCCCTGCAGTAGCCTTTCGTTCAGCGGACCATAACGTGAATAATTTGGATGAGATACCTAATAAAGACGCATACGTTTATGAGAAATATAGATATGGTTATTTAAGAGTAATGAAAAGAAAAAGAAGAGGACGAAAAAAAGGAGACGACGAATAAAAGGAAGAAAGAGAAGAAGATAACCTTACTATCGTTCCTGTTCAACACCAGAACTTTTATTATTATTTGTGGTCTGCTAAATGTGAGCACCCAAAATGGCTCCTCTTCTCTGTTGGTTTCTGTACAACTTCCTGCTTCAAAAGTTGTGTTGGTGATTCCATCAACAGCGCGGTCCGCAGAGCCTGGAACCGACTGGGATGGATCGATACTTGACTGAGATGCCTGCTGTTTTAAGGCTACATTGCGACCTGCAATATTACAAAGAGATTGAAAGCGAACGAACATGAAGACGAAGCAGAAGAAACAACTAAAAACAAGAAGAAGATGAACAAGAATAAGAAGATATCGATGTAATGTGAGGTACACAGTTTAAGATGTTGTGTTGAATATTCTTACTTGCGTACCGTTTCTAAGAATCGCTTTAAATGCAGTCCAGACTTATACGTAGATGCTCAATCTCTTTCAACATATAGTGAATGGTGTGGATACTGATGGTTTCTATTGGCTTGGCTTGGCTTTGTTCGTTCTCAATCTCCCACTACCAAACTCTAAAAGAGTTTAAGTAGCAGAATGTAGTCCAGAGAACCGAATGCGTTGTGTCGAAGTTTACAGCTTGGCTGCGATATTTGCACCTTTCGGTCCAACACATCCGACTTCAGCAAGCATTTTAGAGTACCGGGTTAGCATTCCCTTTTCGATCCCTTCTCTTTAGCCAGTCTGTTCTGCTGCAGCCTATTATCAAGGATCACCGCGTGGAGGTGTAGAAGGGTCTTGGCGGCTCTGGTTCGCTGGCCCTGACGCTAGCAGTCAGCTCTGGGTCGCTAACTACTGCAGCTCATGCGCTGCTCAGCATCTTGATCCCTCGATGGTTTCTATTGATGAAGTACACAACATTCTGCAAAGCGCCTTTCACACCATCGCCAAAGCGGATGCCGTTCACTAGCAAAGGATAAGTTGACTATGCTTTCATCTGTTAATAGGACAACACTCCGCTGCTGTCTAGTCCATCAGTACACATCACCATATCTGCAAAACAGCTTAGCTGGACTGGTCATGTGGTACCACAAGGCACGATCAACGTCTACCAGAAGAGCTGTTCTATGGGGAACTGCAAAAGGGCAAGAGAGCAGCGGTTGACACATCTAAGAAATCGCTGATCCAGTCCGGCAATGACTATGATGATTGGGAAATAATCGTAAGCAATCACACAGATAGTAAGCACTATTGCAGAGAGTTTCAGAGACATGTTGTATCAAAAATAAAGGAGGCTATACAGAAAAGATCGCTCTACTAGTCAGCTCACAGCAACTCTTCATTCACCTTTCTGAAAAGTTGGTCATAATATATTATATTTATTGCAACAGTAAATTAAGGGCATATATTCGCTTACTTAGCCATCTTAGAATTCATGTGAACAGTGAATGTTGATAAGGTTCACGTCATCGATTACTATGGACGAAAAACGCATTAGTCTACCTGGCATGTGACTACGACGATTGGCGTTGTTTGTGAATCAAGTTTGGAGCCACATAATGTCGTCTTCTAATAAGGTTTGACCATCTGAGTGGTTGTATGACTGTCATTCGAGAGTTATCTCACTATTGCCCGTGCTGTTTGGCTTACCGGGAGGGAAAGATTCATTTGGGGACTCATCAGAATATCATGATCTTGAGCAGGGGTGGCCACCCGTGGTTGTCCCCTCCGAAGTATATCCCAGTCACTGCTAGTGGTTCGATAACGCTAAATGAGACGCACAATGAGACGCACAATGAGACGCACAATGAGACGCACAATAGTGCTGTTATGTCAATTCATCCTTCTAGCAATGGCCAGAAAATCACCCATTCCGACTTCTGCCATACCAATTACTCATTATTCAAGTATGTCAATCACATGTCCTCGGTGCTGTCTCTTTTTATGCAGGGTATACTACTACCACTTATAGACTATGAAACGGCGTTTGACAACGGGGATTGAAGTATTCTATGACAACTGTTAAGATCCTACCGTTTTTCTGACGCCCGGGACGGTATTAGTAAACTGTAGACGTAGTTTCGGGCTCAGATGGAAAAGATCTATTATCAGGGCATCAGGAAGGTGAAAAATTGATGGGAGAAGTGTATCGTCTTTCAGGGTGAATACTCAGGACTACAATTCACACCGATTTGCAGGCGACGGTCTTGACTCCTGCATTGTAAAGTGAAACAACTTTTTGACCATCCCTCGTACAATAGATCTGGGATCATAAAAGTCGATATCTAGAAAAGATTTCAGATCTTATAAGTTTATTTCGATAACAGTTCTGGAGTCCTTTAAGTTTATATCTACAACAGATCTGGGGTACTATAAGTTTATATCTACAACAGATCTGTGGAACTATAAGTTTATATCTCTAACAGATCTGAGTGTGCTCAAGGTAAAACGTTGACATCCGGGTGCTGAGGTCACGTGTTCAAATTATGATGGAGACCAGGATTTTTTCACGTATTCTGATATATTCCTGTATTTCTTGGTAGTAGAGATCGGACACCCGTGTGCAGTGTCGCGTACGCCAACAATTCCTCGCCACTTGAAATCGAAAAGAATAGGCTTAACTGACGCTGCATAGGCAAAATTAAAAACAATTATGTTAAAAATCTACCCAAATTATTATGGGTTCCTTGTCGCTGCTACGGAGTTCGTGCATTGTGTTGAGGTTCTCCAAAAATATGGAGAAAAACAGAGCACTTTTGGATTAAACTGAATGCAGTGACGTTAATTCTTCGACTTAGCTAAACTAAACTAAACCAAACTAAACTAAAGTGATCTATAACAGATCTGGGATCCTTTAGGCTTACATCTATAACAGATCTGGGATCCTTTAGGTTTAAATCTATAACAGATCTAGGACAATTTAGGTTTACATCTATAACAGATCTGTGGTCCTTTAGGTTTATATCTATAACAGATCTGGGATCCTTTACGTTTACATCTATAACAGATCTGGGATCCTTTAGGTTTATATCTATGACAGATCTTTGGTCCTTTAGGTTTATATCTATAACAAATCTGCGATCCTTTACGTTTACATCTATAACAGATCTGGGATTCTTTAGGTTTATATCTATAACAGATCTGGGATCCTATAATTTTCTATTCGCAACATATCTGGGATCCTTTAGGTTTATATCTATAACAGATCTGGGATCCTTTACGTTTACATCTATAACAGATCTGGGATCCCTTACGTTTACATCTATAACAGATCTGGTGTCCTTTAGGTTTATATCTATAAAAGATCTTGGATCTTATAATTTTCTATTCACAACATATCTGGGATCCTTCTTCTTCTTTTTCTTACGCTGTCAGACGTCGACCTTTATTTTTTCGAAAAAAAGCAGCGGTCATCCTGTGGCTGTCGACACTGCCGTAGAGTTTGTCTAGTGTTGCCACTGGTGATGGGCACATCTGCTCTCTCTGATCCTCATATGTCGGGCAGTTTTGCAGCAAATGTTCAGTGGTCATTTTCTCGGTACCACACGTGCATTTGTCGGTGCCACCTATCTTCAATTTGTTGAATAGGTGGTACCTCAGTCTATTGTGGCCTGTGCGAAGTCTGAAGACCACGACCTGCTCTCTTCTGTTCAACTGGTAATAGGCATCGTTTTTTGTGTAGCCAGTATGTTCTCTTTCCCATTTGGTCATGTATCTAGCTCTAATAAGCCGTTTTGACTCTTCGTATATCACACTGGTATCTGGTTGTGGTAGTCTTGCACCTTCTTTTGCCAGTCTGTCTGCCTCCTCGTTGCCTTGGATGTTGCAGTGGGATGGAACCCACTGTACCCCTACCCTTTTTGGTGCGGACTGCTGGCATAGTTGACAGAGTACTGCTCTTAAACCATTAAGTTCAGTATTTTTCTGGCTTTTTAGTGCTGTGACTACGGCCAGAGCGTCTGTAAGCAGAACTATATGGCTTTCATTCCTTTTACCTGTCACCATTTCTTCCACTGCCGCCCTCAGGGCCTCTGCCTCCGCTCTGAAATTGCTTGTGTATTTTCCAGTAGCGAATGACAGTGTTATTTTCCTGCCATTTTGTAGGCTCAGGAATGCCCCTGCCCCTCCGTTCTGTGTTGTGTCTGTTACAGAGCCGTCGGTGTATGCATGGGTCCATTCCATGCTTGGGTAGTTTTTCGTTATTTACCTTTGGGTTGTATCTCTTCTTTCTTTTTCAGTCTGGCAGTTTTTGTTTCCGATACCTGGTATATTTTCTACCACCTCTGGAAATATATGCTGCCTCCAGGTAGGTTTTCGTGCAGTAGGGATGGGCTTTGGTGTTGTTAGTGCGTTCATAGGGTCTTCGTGCATCTTTGCTTTGACTATCTCTGCAAATTTGTCCATGCCGCAATACCATACTCGAGGACTGGTCTCACTCTTCCAGTGTACAGTTTCTTTAGTATACTTTCGTCTGCTCCCCAGCTTGTGCCAGCAGGTTTCTTCATGATTACCATTCTTTCTCTGGCTCTCACTCGGTTTTTCTCGATCTGACTTTTCATGTCATGCGCCGATCAAATGTGACTCTCAGATAGTTTGGGTTGTCGTTTGGCTGCAGGTATTTGCCGTTAAGACTTATTTGGGTGTTTTGGGGTTTGTTTGAAAGCGAGAATATCGTACATGTTGTTTTTTCCTCGTTTTTTTGACCAGCCATGAGTCGCCCACTCTTCCAGCGATGTTAGGGCCTGCTGCATCCGATTACTTGCTATGGTGAGATTCTTTTCAGAGGTCCACATAGCCAGATCGTCTGCAAACATTGAGCTATGGACTCTTCTTGGTATATTCTCTGTTATGTTATTTATATACACCAGGAAAAGTGTGGGTTACAGTACTCCCCCTTGGGGTACTCCCTGCTCAAGTGTCACCTTTTTGCTGATCTGCCCTTGTACTTGAACTCGTGGCTGTTCTGTTTTTGAGGTAGTGACTGATCCATTTGTACATTTTCCCACAAACTTCTTCTTAGCTTGACTCCATCTTTCCAGACTTTGTCAAATGCCTTTTCTAGGTCCACCCAAACCGCTACTGTGTGTTTTTGCTCCTGGTAGGCATCTTCTATTTCCTGGGCTATGAGGATGACCTGATCCTCAGTGTAACAGTTCCCGCCGGAGCAAGGGGAGTTCAGGATGCCTGAACATGTTAAAGCTTAAAGCTACCTGAATGCATGTCAAGGTCACTCACCGTCTCAGCAAAGGAGAACGGAGTTGGGTTAAGGAATGTGGACAGATAGAAACTGACCACTGGCCTTCCGATTTTGGTAGGGGGAGATTGATTGACAGACGAAATTGGCAGCGGGGCTTGCTGCGAGAGAAATGGAGTGACAGGTGTGCAAAGTGTTTCGGTCCAATGGGATTGAAGATGACCATACCTGAGATCGATTGGTCAAGCTCTGGCCTTGCTTGAGGATATATAACTCGAGACAAAGTTTAGCTCGGGAGGCTGGAAGAGGGATGGAGACAGACTGGAGAGAGAGGCTGTATGGAGCAGAGTGAGAGAGAGAGAGAGAGACTGAATGTAGATAGTATGTTTGACTCACCGACTTAGATAGAGGAGCGATTGATAGACGGTTGGACGAATGTTTGGTGATAGAACAGGAGCGCTCAAATAGGTGTGTGAGTTTTGCATTAATAGATAATCTGAAAGTGTGTTTGTAAGCAAGGACACATTGTGAACGAGTTATGTCGAGATCGCCCGCCTGAGGGGATTTCAGAAAGGAAGAGTATTTGATAAGGTGTGTTGAAGACGCAGTTAAGGCGATGTGTGTGTGATGTAATTGCAAGGCAATAGAACTGGGTTTTTAGATAGTTGGGAATTCCATCAATAGCTCATGCTTACAATTCCCGTTTTAGTAGAATGTTTAGTTAAGATATGTATTATATTGTGTTTGTAATTTCTCTACTCATTCTATGATATGAGTATGATATAATAAATATGCCACCTGCTGTGTGATATGTCATTTACTGAGTATGGTCATGATGATGTGGATGAGTGTGAGAATGTTCTAAGTTAGATCACGGCAGCAGAGGGTCTGCTACATCAGTGGATCTGTGCCGTCTAAAGCCTGCTTGCTGTGGAATTAGTATGTGTTATTCTTCCAGATGCCACATCAGTCTGGTGTTTATAATACGTTCCATCAGTTTGCCTACGCAGCTCAGTAGGCTGATAGGCCTGTATCCATTTGGATCTGTTTTGTCTTTTTCTTTCTTTGGTACTGGTACAAGTACTGCGTCTTTCCATGCCTGGGGTACAATACCCCTTTTCCAGCTTTGGTTTAGTACTGATAGTAGTTTCCTCTTTGCTCTTTGGCCCAGCCCCATCAGCATTTCGTTTGTTATCCCGTCTTTTCCGGGAGATTTCCTTTTCTTTAACGTTCTCATGGCCTCTTCCATTTCATTCATTGTTAATTTTGCCATCATATGCTCTTCTGGTGCCATATTGATGTCGTCGTGCCCCTTTTGCTCTACACTAATGTCTGTATGCCTATCTGCAGGGACCTCAATGTGGTTTGCTCTGGCATAATGTTCTATAAAGGCGTTTGCTGCTTTTTTCCAGTGAGCATGTTGTCACCCTGCTTGATTGTAATTTGTTTGTTTGATGGAGTTTCGTCATTCATGGCTCTGACTAACGTCCCTAGTATGTTCCCTTCTTTGTCTAAATTGAGGCTTTCTGTTTTGTTTTTCCAGCTTTCTCTTGCTGTTTGGTTTAGAGTGTATTTGTATTTCGCCGTGGTGGCTTTGAGAGCGATATTTGCCTCCATAGATTGTTCTCTCTCTGCCGTGTTTCTAGCATTTGTGACTTCGTCTTCCGCTTTATGCAATTCATCATTCCAATAAGGCTCATAATTTTTCCTTGCCCCTCTTGGGATGGTTTCAGTGGCAGCTTGCATTATTGCTTTGCTTAGGCTTTCCACCATGGGCTTCATTTTGTTATTTCGTGTGTTGATGGTTTCACACATCCCATCTGTCAGGCTTGCAAATCTGTCCCAGTCGGCTCGTTTGTAATTCCAACGTGGGAGCGGTTTTGTTTCCTGTGGGCCTACTTCCATATCTACTTCTACTCTAATTGGCCTGTGGTCGCTACCTGCCAATTGGTTTAGCACCTGGCGGTCTATTTTATGGGGAATGTCCACCGTGGAAAAGGCCAAATCTGGAGTAGAGGTGGTATGCCATGTTCTAGAATAGAAGCTAAGGATATCCTCCGGCCTATTGATTAGATAGAAATTTGTGTCTATCTCCCAATCTTCCACTTCGTCACCTCTGCTGTCTGTGTCCGAGATCTGGGATCCTTTTCGCATCTATCTACAATAGTTCTGAGATCCTCTTTTGTTTACATCAACAATAGCTCTAGAACGCTATAAGTTTACCTCTGCATTAGTTCCTGGGTCCTTTACGTTTACCTCTACAACAGTTCCAGGATCCTATACGTGTACCTCGACAATAGTTCCATGATTCTGTAAGTTTACTTCTACAATAGTTCCAGGATCCTATAGGTTTACCTCGACAATAGTTCCAGGATCGTATACGTTTACCTCGACAATAGTTCCATGATTCTGTAAGTTTACTTCTACAATAGTTCCAGGTTCCTATAGGTTTACCTCGACAATAGTTCCTAGATCCTATAAGTTTACCTCTACAATAGTTTCTGGATCCTACATGTTGACTTGTACAATAGTTCCAGGATCCTATAAGTTGATCTCTACAATAGTTCCAGGATCCTATAAGTTTACCTCTACAATAGTTCCAGGATCCTATAAGTTGATCTCTACAATAGTTCCAGGATCCTATAAGTTTACCTCTACAATAGTTCCAGGATCCTATAAGTTTATCTCTACAATAGTTCCAGGATCCTATAAGTTGACCTCTACAATAGTTCCAGGATCCTATAAGTTGATCTCTACAATAGTTCTGGGATGCTTCAAAAACACAAACGAGGAAACATTCAGCATACTAAGGCCTTAAGAGTAATGTCAATGATATAGCACAGACACGTTTTATGGTTGAGATTGTTAATAGGACGTCAATGATTGCTGAGAGAATACTTCACTTCATGTTTTCACATCCACAGAGCTTCAATCATTGCATAACCCAGCGCCCTCCCCCCCCCCCCCCCTCAAACCCCACAGAAAGCGACATCACTCATGGAAAATAATCAAATTCCAGCTTTACTAGTACATTTATTGTGTGCAGACGCGATGATATGTTGGTGGTGATGCTAAGAGTGATGATGGTGGTGATGCGTCTGATCATAATTGTTGGGATGATAGTGATGTGGATGTTGATGGCGATAGTGGTGATGATAGTGATGTGGATGTTGATGGTGATAGTGGTGATGATAGTGATGTGGATGTTGATGGCGATAGTGGTGATGATAGTGATGTGGATGTTGATGGCGATAGTGGTGATGATAGTGATGTGGATGTTGATGGCGATAGTGGTGATGATAGTGATGTGGATGTTGATGGCGATAGTGTGATGGGGATGTTGATGGTGAGGATTGTGATGGGGATGTTGATGGCGATAGTGGTAATGTGATGATTGTGATGGGGATGTTGATGGCGATAGTGGTGATGTGATGATTGTGATGGGGATGTTGATGGCGATAGTGGTGATATGATGATTGTGATGGGGATGTTGATGGCGAAAGTGGTGATGTGATGATTGTTATGGGGATGTTGATGGCGATAGTGGTGATGATTGTGATGGGGATGTTGATGGCGATAGTGGTGATGATAGTGATGGGGATGTTGATGGCGATAGTGCTGATGTGATGATTGTGATGTGGATGTTGATTTGCGATAGTGTGATGATTGTGATGGGGATGTTGATTTGCGATAGTGTGATGATTGTGATGGGGATGTTGATGGCGAAAGTGGTGATGTGATCATTGTTATGGGGATGTTGATGGCGATAGTGGTGATGTGATGATTGTGATGGGGATGTTGATGGCGATAGTGTGATGATTGTGATGGGGATGTTGATGGCGGAAGTGGTGATGTGATGATTGTGGTGGGGATGTTGATGGCGATAGTGTGATGATTGTGATGGGGATGTTGATGGCGATAGTGGTGATGATAGTGATGGGGATGTTGATGGCGAAAGTGGTGATGTGATGATAGTGATGGGTATGTTGATGGCGATAGTGGTAACGAGGTGAACATGGTGATGATGATGATAACGATGAATGTGAATCTGGTGATAATGGTCAGAATGATAGTGAGGATATGGATGATGGTACATTATGATGAAAGTGATGGTCATATGGTAATGGTGATGCAAGTTCTGGTGACGATAGTAATGGTAGTAATGATATTGGGGGTGATGGTAATGGCGGAGAGGGGAATAATGATATATATTTATGTATATTGGTAATGATAGTGATGGTACTGGTAGCTATATTATCATATTTTCCATGAAAGTGATGAGGTGTTAATGAGGATATTGATGATGGTGCTGCTGATGAAAGTGATGGCATTGTTAGTGGTGATGATGATAATCATGACTGTGGTAATAGTGATCATAGTGATGACCTGTTTATCATTATGGCGGTGAGGAACAGACCACATCCTAATTTCTGTACAGCTTAACGAAACTTACCTCCACTGATGTACACGGAACAGATACTGGGTGCTATAGGGCCTGTAATACGTAACGTTTTGAGGAGTAGGTAGGTACTGCACGTGATGTCCACTTCGTGGTCGTCTTTGTTTATAAACCTCATTTCGTTGCCACAAGAATCCCCGTTATTGAATTGTAAGGTAAAGTTGAGAATGTTTACTAGAATGAAAATAACGATGGTCTAATTATCACCAGCATGTGTCATATCTAGTGGCGTTGACCTTGCTTACTTATAAAACTTACGGTTTGACAAATTTAGAGCCACAGGCGTTGTTTAGTTTCGTAATCATATTCATAAACTACTCTACAAACAGTACAACAATTTATAATAACATTGAACTAGGAAACCTAACCCAAAAGATAGACCTGAACAAACGCCTCGAGAGGGGCTTACAGACATGACAATCCTTAATTCAAATGACAGTATCAAATAACTAACAAGAAAAAGTCAGGTCACTATTTTCTAGCTTAGAAAACACTATATTATAATTAACAAGCACCTGAACAGAGCCCACCAACAACATATTCTCGAGTGTGTACCTATACAACAGCAAGAATTATCATCAATTCGACTTCCAACATTCTAACTCTGCCTCCAGTCTGCTATGTCTAATTCTGAGTCTGAAGATCTTTGCCTGCCTATCTTTGCCAAGTTTGTCTAAGCTGCAATTTTGTGGCTTAAATTCTTACTGGTATCTCCATTCCGTCCTCGTGGATTCTTTGATAAGTGTCTTTGCTTTGTTACAGCTCTGTGGGTGCAATCACTTCCAGCATTTGCGACCTCATCGTTTTAAATCATCCCACAGTGGACCGTAATCCACTGTACGACTACATTTTGTGTGTGTGTGTGTGTGTGTGTGTGTGTGTGTGTGTGTGTGTGGGTGTAAACATAAAATCAAAGTTATCAAAAGAAGAAGAAAACCATTTTCATTTGTAATAATAAATATAATGGGCGTTGATTTTAACTACATCTCTCTTATTGCTGCTTTGTTATGTTCTGTTAAGAATCTACAAAATTGCAGTCCCTCTCAGTAAATGGAGAAGAGTGCACATACTGTTGGTTCGTGTAGCTTGCTTGATGTACACTCTTGCTCCGTCCATCCAGTCAAACTTCTTTGATAGCCTCATGCTTGATTCCTACGCTTTACGGTTATTGATTGTCAGGTCATCCATTGCAGTGTTAACTAATTGCTACAATTATTAACTAACAAAGTTCCCCGATACGTCACGTTAGGATGGAAACCACAGATATTGTATGGTCTAGGCAATTGAAAGCTCGGTTTACAATCGCAAAGTACCACGTTCGAATCAGGTCGTATCTGGGGTAGTTGTCTCGCCGCCGCGATTCAATTTCAACCAGTGTTCGTAAAGCGATCTCAGTCCCGCCAGGCGGAGCGATAGCGCGAGCTTGCGGAAAACGCTTGCCCGCCTTTCCCCGTAGAGGTATCGGGATGCGGTTTTTTTTTGCGTCTCCTCCGCCGAGGTGCGCTGCTCTGGTCCGTATCGAGAAACGTTGTCAGTCGGTGGTGATTTATCTAAGGCTTATAGCAGAGCTCGACAGTTCGTCTCGCTGGTGGTCAAACTCTCGCAAAGAGCTTGTGACCAGCAAATGGAAAGCTGGAATCGTGTCTGAAGGCCCTGTGTTCTCCCGGGGACCAACCCTCGAAAGGTAGGCCAAATTGTCTCTAGTCCCAGTGAAATTCATCGCCGGGGTCGTTGGGATCCGTTCTGCACTGAGCGCTGCCATCCATACTCGAGCGAGCCCGGTCGGTCGGTTGTCTGGTGCGTGTAGGGGCCCCTGTCAGGCGGTCCTAGGTCGATGGAGTGAGGGACGGAGGGAACAACCGTCCGTCCGTTCGTCAGTCGGTCCCTGCGGCCGTCCCAGTGAGGCTTTTTACACACCCGTCCTCCGCCGACCGGTGTGTGCGATACGTACGTCTCCGACAGGCATCTGGTTGATCCTGCCAGTAGTCATATGCTTGTCTCAAAGATTAAGCCATGCATGTCTAAGTTCACACTGTCTCACGGTGAAACCGCGAATGGCTCATTAAATCAGTCAAGGTTCCTTAGATGACACGATCCTAATTGGATAACTGTGGCAATTCTAGAGCTAATACATGCTTACCAAGCTCCGACCCTAGCGGAATGAGCGCTTTTATTAGTTCAAAACCAATCGTCATTTCCCCTCGCGGGGTTGCGGCATCCCCACTGGTGACTCTGGATAACTTTGTGCTGATCGCATGGCCTCATGTGCCGGCGACGCGTCTTTCAAATGTCTGCCCTATCAAATGTCGATGGTACGTGACATGCCTACCATGTTTGTAACGGGTAACGGGGAATCAGGGTTCGATTCCGGAGAGGGAGCATGAAAAACGGCTACCACATCCAAGGAAGGCAGCAGGCGCGCAACTTACCCACTCCCGGCACGGGGAGGTAGTGACGAAAAATAACAATACGGGACTCTTTCGAGGCCCCGTAATTGGAATGAGTACACTTTAAACCCTTTAACGAGGATCTATTGGATGACAAGTCTGGTGCCAGCAGCCGCGGTAATTCCAGCTCCAATAGCGTATATTAAAGTTGTTGCAGTTAAAAAGCTCGTAGTTGGATATCAGGCGCAGGCATGCGGTCCGGCTCGCGCCGGTGCACTGCCCGTTGTCTCCTGCCATACCGTCTGCCGGCTCTTCGCTGAGCGTCCTGGGTGGCCGGCGCGTTTACTTTGAAAAATTAGAGTGTCAAAGCAGGCCTCGGCTGTCTGAATAATGGTGCATGGAATAATGGAATAGGACCTCGGTTCTATTTTGTTGGTTTTCGGAACTGGAGGTAATGATTAACAGGGACAAACGGGGGCATTCGTATTGCGGCGTAAGAGGTGAAATTATTGGATCGCGCAAGACGAGCTACTGCGAAAGCATTTGTCAAGAATGTTTTCATTAATCAAGAACGAAAGTCAGAGGCGCAAAGACGATCAGATGCCGTCGTAGTTCTGACCATAAACGATGCCGACTAGCGATCCGCAGGAGTTGCTTCGATGACTCTGCGGGCAGCTTCCGGGAAACCAAAGTGTTTGGGTTCCGGGGGAAGTATGGTGGCAAAGCTGAAACTTAAAGGAATTGACGGAAGGGCACCACCAGGAGTGGAGCCTGCGGCTTAATTTGACTCAACACGGCCAACACTGAAATAACTGACACGCCGAGATCACTTCTCTTGGGTCTAATATGGAACGGGTGCTGAATTTAGACCCTCAGAAATCTGGGGTTATGTCCTCTGTGGCTCGGTTGGTCTGCATTCAGTGTTTGATAAAGGAATTGCCGGAAGAGCACTACCAGGAGTGGAGCCTGCGGCTAAACTTGACTCAACACGCAAATACTGTAGAACAACTGACAAATCGAGAGCACTTTCGTTGTGTCTAATAGTGAACGTGTGCTTGTATTAGACCAACGGAAGACAGGTCAGCTCTCTAACCTTCTAATCAAGGAACGCTACGGAAATCGTGTCTTAACCCCGCAGAAACCGCAGGTTCCAGATATCTGGTCACTGACAAACAAAAGTCCTCGATTAATTCATCCTGGCCAAATAATGACCGGGTGCTGGAAATAGACCATCGGAAGACAGGTCAGTTTTACCGTACAAACGATAGGGCGTTGCTACGGAAATCCTGCTCAACTCGAGAGGAGCCGCAGACATTTGGTTCACGTACCAGGCTGATAAGCCAATGGCGCGAGGCTACCATGTGAGGGATTACGGCCAGACGCCTGTAAGCCGGAATCCCGCCCAAATTCTCAGAACCACTGCAATGGGAGGCTTCGATATGGTCGGGACCTGGGGATCGCGCCTCAACCCTACCAGGTCGAGCCACAGAAAGAGGTCTCTTCCAACCGCCAATCGAAGCGGGCGGATAGCTGGGGTGCGAAACCACCAACATAAGACTCAGTTCTTTGTCGGGGTGTCGAAAACAGTAGAGCAGCCACCTCACTGTGAACTGTCGAGACTCATTCCTTGACCACGAGATATGTCCGCAAACCAGGCGAACAACATCTCCGTGACATTACCAGGCTTGTCCCCTGGTTAAATGCACTTCTGCTTCGATATCTACCTCTGTACGCTATCAGCCATACGAATGGACGCAGAAGAGATGCAGACTAGCAGACATTGTACACCTGCCCCACTGTGTCAACATCCCAGGTAGCGGGGAATGCTAGGCGTACCATCCCTGCATAGAAGCCAAGAAAATAAAGGGAGCAAAGAGATACCCCACTCACATGCAAATGCTACGATTCTGGCAGGACGTGACGATCCTGGGATACAGACACACTGGACTGCCTCTCTTCCGGGTAAACCAGTCCATATCATATATCTTCTCATATATCATCACCGCACCCTATAGACACGAGTAGTGAAGACTCGTTAGTCTGGTAAGACAGCTTCCATAAGAGAGACAACTTTGATCACAAACAACTGCTGCCTTGCAGATAGGCTGGGGACAGCCAAAGGCTAAGGAGGGCATCCCTACAGAAACGCCTGTTGAAATCGGATGCACGGGGCCACAAGCCTAACGAAACAGTGCAACGTAAATCGGAGTATGATGACAGTACAACCGATCAGAAAAACGTATGGCGCTCATCCTGCGGAGTCCCGCCAGGCAGCGAGAGTGCCGAGCCTCACGCCTCGAAGGGGCCCACCCTTGACTACTGGTGGTCACCCACCCATGTGTCGTGAAGTCAAGGCACATGGCTATGGGGCAACTCCTATTGACCAAAAACTCAAGACCCTCAAAATACTACAGTGGAATGCTGAGGGTGTCGTTAACAAAAAGCTTTCCCTAACACATCACCTGCATGAAGGTAAGATTGACGTGGCATGTATCCAGGAAACGCACCTCAACAAAAACCATAAATTCTCAACCAGAGGATACCAGACCTTCCGTCTCGATAGAGAAGGTCACAAAGGAGGGGTCCTGATACTGACCCGAAACTGCATACCGAGTAGCGCGGTATCTGTCAATCACACCAGACAAGCAGAAATTGTAGGAGTTGACATAATGGCTCAAGAGACAAAGCTCCGCATTTTCAATCTGTACGGACCACCAAATAAATCCCTATCGCTCTCGTGTATGGACGTCAAAGACTCTAACTGCATAGTAGTTGGAGACTTAAACAGCCACTCGGAGAGATGGGGACACAGACAGCAGAGATGACAAAGTGGAAGATTGGGAGATAGACATTAATCTCTCCCTAATCAATAGGCCGGAGGATAGCCCTAGTTTCTATTCTTGAACATGGCATACCACCTCGACTCCAGATTTGGCCTTCTCCACACAGGACATACACCATAAAATAGACCGCCAGGTGCTAAACCAACTGGCAGGCAGCGACCACAGGCCGATCAGGCTAGACATTGATATGGAAGTAGGCCCACAGGAAACAAAACCGCTCCCACGTTGGAATTACAAACGAGCCGACTGGGACAGATTTGCAATCCTGACAGATGGGCTGTGTGAAACCATCAACACACGAAACAACAAAAAGAAGCCCATGGTGGAAAGCCTTAGCAAGGCAATAATGCAAGCCGTACTGAAACCATCCCAAGAGGGGCTAGGAAAAACTATTAGCCTTATTGGAACGATGAGTTGCAGAAAGCGGAAGACGCAGTCACAAATGCTAGGAACATGGCAGAGCGAGAACAATCTATGGAGGCAAATATCGCCCTCAAAGCCGCTACGGCGAAATACAAATACACTCTAAACCAAACAGCAAGAGAGAGAGCTGGAAAAACAAAACCGAAAGCCTCAACCTAGACAAAGAAGGGAACAAGCTATGGAAGCTATTCAGAGCCATGAATGACGAAACCCCTTCAAACAAACAAATTACCATCAAGCAGGGCGAAAACTTGCTCACTGGAAAAAAAGCCGCAAACGCTTTTGTAGAACACTATGCCGAAGCAAACCACATCGAGGTCCCTGCAGATAGGCATACAGACATTAGTGAAGAGCAAAAGGGCACGACAACATCAATACGGCACCAGAAGAGCATATGATGGCCAAATTAACAATGAGTGAAATGGAAGAGGCCATGAGAACATTACAGAAAAGGAAATCTCCCAGAAAAGACGGGATAACAAACGAATTGCTGATGGGGCTGGGCCAAACAGCGAAGAGGAAACTGCTATCGGTCCTGAACCAAAGCTGGAAAAGGGGAATTGTACCTCAGGCATGGAAAGACGCAGTACTTGTACCAGTACCAAAAAAAGGAAAGGACAAAACAGATCCAAATGGATATAGGCCTATCAGCCTACTGAGCTGTGTCGGCAAACTGATGGAACGTATGATAAATACCAGACTGATGTGGGATCTGGAAGAAAAACGAATACTAATTCCACAGCAAGCCGGCTTTAGACAGCACAGATCAATTGAGGACCAGGTCATCCTCATAGCCCAGGAAATAGAAAATGCCTACCAGGCACAGAAACACACAGTAGCGGTTTGGGTGGACCTGGAATAGGCATTTGACAAAGTCTGGAAAGACGGTCTTAGAGTCAAGCTAAGGAGAAGTGAAGTTTGTGGGAGAATGTACAAGTGGATCAACCACTACCTCAAACAAAAAACGGCCAGAGTCCAAGTACAAGGGCAGATGAGCAGAAAGGTGACACTCGAGCAGGGAGTACCCCAAGGGGGAGTACTGTCACCCACACTGTTCCTGGTGTATATAAACGACATTACAGAGAATGTACCAAGAAGAGTGCATAGCTCAATGTTTGCAGACGATCTGGCTATGTGGACCTCTGAAAAGAATCTCACCATAGCAAGAAATCGGATGCAGCAGGCCCTAATATCGCTGAAAGAGTGGGCGAACTCATGGCTGGTCAAAATAAACGAGGAGAAAACTACATGTACAATATTCTCGCTTTCAATCACACCCCAAAACACCAAATTAAGTTTAAATGGCAAATTCCTGCAGCCAAACGACAACCCAAACTATCTGGGAGTCACATTTGATCGGCGCATGACATGGAAAAGTCAGATCGAGAGAAACCGAATGAGAGCCAGAGAAAGAATGGCAATCATGAGGAAACTTGCTGGCACAAGCTGGGGAGCAGACGAAAGTATACTAAAGAAACTGTACACTGGAAGAGGGAGACCAGTTCTCGAGTATGGCATTGCGGCATGGACAACAGCAGCAAAGGCGAACTTCGATAAAGTTAACAAACTTCAAAACCAGGCCATGAGAGTTATAACAGGAGGATAAAGTCAACGCCAATTGTAGAACTTGAAAAGATTACATAGCTGCAACCCATGATAGATAGAAGAGACTGCAGAGCCCAGCTGCAGTCAGAGAAACTCCGAAGGCTGACTGACCACCCAATGCACCAGAGACTAAACAATTTGGGAAATGGGAAACTAAAGCGGAGAAACTTTGCAGAAATAGCCAAAGCAAAGATGCACGAAGATCCCATAAACGCACTAACAACACCAAAGCCCATCACTACTGTACGAAAACCTACCTGGAGGCAGGATATATTTCCAGAGGTGGTAGAAAATATACCAGGTATTGGAAACAAAAACTGCCAGACAAAAAGAAAGGAGAGATACTACCCTAAGCTTTATATCGAAAAACTACCCAAGCATGGAATGGACCCATGCATACACCGACGGTTCTGTAACAAATACTACACAGAACGGAGGGGCAGGAGCATTCCTGAACCTACCAAATGGCAGAAAAATAACACTGTCATTCGCTACTGGTAAGTACACAAGCAATTTCAGAGCGGAGGCAGAGGCACTGAGGGCGGCAGTGGAAGAAATGGTGACACACAGTGAAAATGAAAACCATATAGTCCTGCTTACAGATGCTCTGGCCGTAGTCACAGCGCTAAAAAGCAAGAAAAACACTGAGCTTAATGACTTAAGAGCAGCACTCTGTCAACTATGCCAGCAGTCCGCACTAAAAAGGGTAGTGGTACAGTGGGTCTCATCACAATGCAACATCCAAGGCAACGAGGAGGCAGACAGACTGGCAAAAGAATGTGCAAGACTACCACAAACAGATACTAGTATGACGTACGAAGAGTCAAAACGGCTTATTAAAGCCAGATACATGACCAAATGGGAAACTGAACATACCGGCTACACCAAAAACGATGCCTATTACCAGTTGAACAGAAGAGAGGAGGTCGTTGTCTTCAGACTTCGCACTGGCCACAATAGACTGAGGTACCACCTATTCAACAAATTGAAGATAGGTGGTACCGACGAATGCCCGTGTGGTACCGATAAAATAACCGCTGAGCATCTGCTGCAGAACTGCCCGACATACGAGGATCAGAGAGAGCAGATGTGGCCATCACCAGTGGAACCACAAGACAAGCTCTATGGCAGTGTCGACAGCCTCAGGATGACCGCCGCTTTTTTTGAAAAAATAATGGTTACTGTCTGACTGCGTACGATGAAGAAGAAGAAGAATCAGGTCGTGAACAATTTGGTAGACTGGGCTTATCGGGTTGTATTTTTTATGGTATGACCGCTTCATCCAGCCGACACAGCTATAAATGAGGACCTGACAGGAGTTCGTGCTCTGTCTTTGACATATTTAGGAATTATAAAAACTGAGCCCATATTGAGGTGCCCAGGTACAATAAAGTCGAACCACGAACAAACACAAACTGCTTACTTATGTTCTTGACATGTATCGTAATCCATGAAAACGGGCTTGCATGGCTAATTGTCACTTCCACAAATGTACTCTCTGTATCTGTGTTGCATGTGTTTTCATCCATATCACCTATATATCGCGGATTTGAAGGTGAAGAGTGGCTGCTCACTAGGTCTTCTGAAAATAAATATTTGTTCTGAGATTAATTTATTATTGCACGGACCTGAAGGTGTTAGATGCACCTTGCTAGATAATAAGTCATGAGCTATGGTATTAAGTTAACTAGACACCTCAAACAAAAGTGTCATTAAATAACGTAGCGTATCACACACAGATCAATACTATAGAATAAAGACACAGACTGATCCAGGCACAATTATATATACTCTTACTTTCTAACCTTCCCGCCATCAAGCACAGACTACAGGCATACACATTTAGGTTGTAATGCTTGCGTCGCAATAACCAAACACAAAAGGACATTGGTTGCTTCAAATTAAGCAACAGGGTACGTCACTAAAAAAACATCAGAACTCTATATAATATTGATACGCACCATATTGACACCCTGGACCAAAGTGAGGGAAGCTGCATGCTCTTCTAGGACATTCTCCGCTAATGCCACAATCGTTGGATGAAAAACACAAGCACATGAATGCGCAGTTCTCCCCAAACCAGCCAGTGTTACATCCTGTAAACATTTTCATTAAATGTATCAGGTGAAAAATGAACAAATGTTAAAATATTTATTTTCAGGTTTTTTTTTGTGGTTTTTATTCAGTCACAGTGTTGCGTGTGTTGGGTGGGTTCGATACTGGTCTCTTGATCAAATGACGTGGATGAAACAGGGTTATGTGCCAGGGATCAGTGTGTTGGGTGGTTTCGATACTGGTCTCTTCATCAAAGGACGTAAGTGTAACAGGGTTAGGTGTCAGGTAGCAATATGTAACAGTATCATCTATCTGGAAGCATAGGGGTTAGAGCCAGCAGCTTATTAACTAGAGCTAAAATTAGTTATGACAGGGATATAGTATTTCATTGAGACTGGAACACTTCAGTTAAAGTTCACCCCTCGTAGTCCCCGGTTAGCTAAAAACGGAGTGTCGGGAAGAACTTAAAATGGTGAGGGTATAGTCAGGCCCAATTTTGTTGTAGTACATGGAGTCAAGAGTGCGGGTAGGAGAGTTAGTGCGACAATTAATCGGACGTCAGGCTATCACATTTAGAATAAAATAAGGATAAATAGCCATGACAATCAATAGGATTACAAAGGGGAGTAGTTGTGTAAGATTGACAGCTGACCAATCAGCGAGAAAAGAGCAGAGTGCCTCTTGACCACCATCATCTTTGTTCAGGCGGAGCTAAAGGGGCTTTACAAGTAGAAAACTAAAGACAGAGAGACAGAGCTTGACAGGGAAGTTTTCTCACTACATAAGACAGAGAGACAGAGCTTGACAGGGTAGTTTTCTCACTACATAAGACAGAGAGACAGAGCTTGACAGGGAAGTTTTCTCACTACATAAGACAGAGAGACAGAGCTTGACAGGGAAGTTTTCTCACTACATAAGACAGAGAGACAGAGCTTGACAGGGAAGTTTTCTCACTACATAAGACAGAGAGACAGAGCTTGACAGGGAAGTTTTCTCACTACATAAGACAGAGAGACAGAGCTTGACAGGGAAGTTTTCTCACTACATAAGACAGAGAGACAGAGCTTGACAGGGAAGTTTTCTCACTACATAAGACAGAGAGACAGAGCTTGACAGGGAAGTTTTCTCACTACATAAGACAGAGAGACAGAGCTTGACAGGGAAGTTTTCTCACTACATAAGACAGAGAGACAGAGCTTGACAGGGAAGTTTTCTCACTACATAAGACAGAGAGACAGAGCTTGACAGGGAAGTTTTCTCACTACATAAGACAGAGAGACAGAGCTTGACAGGGAAGTTTTCTCACTACATAAGACAGAGAGACAGAGCTTGACAGGGAAGTTTTCTCACTACATAAGACAGAGAGACAGAGCTTGACAGGGAAGTTTTCTCATTACATATCGGGAGCAAATGCACTACTGCCCACTGGAGCGAATGGTGGACTCCCTGTAAATCGATACAAGAAGAAACTCTGTTTACTTCCGAGTGACGGAGTCGAAATCGAGACAAACGTATACGCAGTGTCCAAAGACATAATGCATTTGCTGATCTGTTGTAAATGAGAAATAACTAATCGTATGCAATCTTCAGTTTGGAAAACGCATTGGTAGTATTTACAGACATCATACACTTACTGATCTGTTGGAAATGAGAGATAACTGATTGAATGCCGCAGTCGAGTTCGAAAAACGTATGTGTAGTTGTTACATGCATCTGTCTGATGATCTGCTGAGAGAGAGAGAGAGAGAGAGAGAGCGAGAGAGAGAGAGAATGAGAGAGAGAGAGAGAGAGAGAGAGAGAGAGAGAGAGAGAGAAAATGACTTATGTCCGGACGTACAAAAAAAATGTGAAAGGGACACTTAAAAAAGTAATCTCGCAGATTGGTTCGGTGACCTCGGAACATGTTATCGGAATCAGAAGAGTCAGCCATAGCCCGCTGATCGAATGTGAGTTGTAACCTTATTCCGCAGGGAGCACATCCACCAGCATATCAGGAAACTATTATTGCACAGCACAGGAACGATGACCTCCAGAGATCAAATTCATCGACTAGAAGTTAACGAAACAATATGCGCCTGACCTGGTCTCGGAAGACCTTTCCTCAACTCGTGTCCTTCTTTAAACATCATTGTCCAGTTCTTGACTGTTGTCTTCGATACACTTTTGTCACCGAACACTGCCTGCATTCTGCGATGAATGTCAACTGGTCGACACCCTTCAGCCGTTAAAAACCGAATCACCGCTCGCTGATCAACTCTGGACGGATTCCGTATCATACACGCTATGTTTTCAACGGTCTGCTGAGGAAACTAGGAGTCGGAGGATAATGACATTTAGCGAACTTAACGGTTGATACGTGCTGTTTACACCAGAAGTGACGTCATCGTTCGCATCGTATTGTATGTTCACTTGTTATTGTTCGGTCTGGTTTCATTTGAACACGGGCGCGGCAGAACAATTCCAGGGCCCGAACACATTCTTGAATAACGTAGAGAAGATTATCCGAGACAATGGGACCCAGGCAGACTTTCGCTCTGGTGTCACAGTGCAGCTGGAACAAACCCCTTGTTTTAAGGCATTTCAAAAGACAGATCAGACCACGGAACCAAATATAGTCCCAAGGTCAACGCATACGACCAAAAGGAGGTCACCAAACTCCTCGCCAATCCCCCATGAGTACTCGAAGAGCATGGAAGAGATTGATGCTGAAACGGTTGACAATTAACTCAGACTTATGGTGCCGCTGATTTATTTCAAAGATGAAGTATAATAGTATTAACAATAATTATAAAATTCATATTTATAAAAATAGTAATAATAATATAAATAATAATAATATAAATAATAGAGACAATAATATTAATAATAATAGCAAGAAGAAGGGGAGGAGGAGCAACAAGCTTAATTAAAAGAAATTTACGTTTTAATGACTTAAATAATGACAGATGATGCTGTCATCAGAGAAGAAAAAAGCTGTACCTACTACCTGATGCTAATATCAATTACACAACAGGTGAGATTTACCTTGTCCTTTGACACTTTGCACCAATAAAGTAGTTATCAGGACAGCCACTTCCAGTACGACCAGCATATCTAATCATTCAGACGAAACGAAATGGGTTAACAGTAGGTAAAAGTTCAGATTCGAATGGAGAGAAACAGTTACTTAAGACACCAGATCTAACTAATGCAGTTGGCAACAATTCTATACAAACAAGACGGATCATTACAGACTATGCATTTACTTATTTCGCATTCAAATATCTCACACTTTAGAATGTCCAGATGTGACTGACATCTACACCCCCGGAATACATCCTCTAGAATTCTCCAGTCTGTGATGACCTACAAAGTCTGACCTGATCAGCGATTGCAGAACTGAAGCAGAAGATCCAGCAAATTTTAGACCCCTGAGTTTAACGAGCATAGTATGTCAATTGTTTGAGTCAATAATCAAATGGAAAATTGTAATGCACTTAGACAAGTTAAATTTATCAGAAATAGTCAGCATGGATTTACTAAAGGGAGGTTGTGCTTAACAAATCTGTTATAATTCATGGAGGAGGTTACTAAAAAGATAGATAAGGGGAGCCAGTTGATGTTATTTATCATGATTTTGCAACGCCCTGTGATTGAGTACCTCATCAAAGATTATTTAGAAAGTTAAAATCACGTGGGATAGGTGGCTAAGTTGCCACTTCATGGGTTAAATGCATTCTTGCCTCGTTCTTTACTTTTGTCTTCTAAGTCATCTCAATGGACGTAGAAGAGAAGCAGGCCAGCGGACATTGCACCCCTTTGTGACAACCTCCCAGGTGGCGGGGAATGCCAGGCGTACCATCACTGCAGAGGAGCCAAGAATACTAAAGGGGAGTAAGGAGATACCCTACTCACATGTAAATGCTACGTTTCTGGCAGGACGTGACGATCCTGGGACATAAACACACTGGACCGCCTCTCTTCGGGGATACTTGAAAAATGGGTCCATAAGTTCATATCATCATCATCACACATCCTTTCGAGCAAGAACACAGTCTGCCCAAGCAACGTTAAGGTGCTGAAGACGGAGGCAACCAGTCAAAAGGCGCACCACAGCAATCAGGATGCCACGCAAATACGCAACATGAAAGTATGGATTAAAAATTGGTTAGCGGGAAGAAGGCAGAGACTGCGTATAAATAAGGAGTACTCAGAGTGGTGTGAAATAAAATATGGAGTGCCACAGGACTCGGTTGAGGGACTAATTTTGTACTTGATATATATTAACGATTTGGACAACGTTCTTGATCAGTATGTTTCACCTGCCTCCGATGTACCTATTCTCTCTCTACCTTGATTGGTATGTTCACCAGATCCTGATTTTACTCTTCGCTTCCTACCTTGATCAGTGTGTTTCACCTGCCTCTGATGTAACTATTCTCTCCCTTTCTAGATCACTATGTTTCACCTGCAGGTGATGTAACTATTCTCTCCCTACCTTGATCAGTATGTTCAGTTGATAGTAATGTTACTCTTCGCTACCTACCTTGATTAGTATGTTCACCAGATCCTGATTTTACTCTTCGCTACCTACGTTGTTCAGTATGTTTTACCTGCCTCTGATGTAACTATTCTCTCCCTACCTTGATCAGTATATTTCACCTGTCTCTGATGTAACTGTTCTCTCCCTAGCTTGATCAGTATGTTTCACCTGCCTCCGATGTAACTATTCTCTCTCTACCTTGATCAGTATGTTTCACCTGCCTCCGATGTAACTATTCTCTCTCTTCCTTGATCAGTATGTTTCACCTGCCTCTGATGTAACTATTCTCTCTTCCTTGATCAGTATGTTTCTCCTGCCTCTGATGTAACTATTCTCTCTCTACATTGATCAGTATGTTTCTCCTGCCTCCGATGTAATTATTCTCTCTCTACCTTGATTAGTGTGTTCACCAGATCCTGATTTTACTCTTCGCTTCCTACCTTGATCAGTATGTTTCACCTGCATCTGATGTAACAATTCTCTCCCTACCTTGATCAGTATGTTCAGATTAGACTAATGTTACTCTTCGCTACCTACCTTGATTAGTATGTTCACCAGATCCTGATTTTACTCTTCACTACCTACGTTGTTCAGTATGTTTCACCTGTATCTGATGTAACTGTTCTCTCCCTTCCTTGATCAGTATGTTTCACCTGCCTCTGATGTAACTATTCTCTCCCTACCTTGATCAGTATATTTCACCTGTCTCCGATGTAACTATTCTCTCCCTACCTTGATCAGTATATTTCACCTGTCTCTGATGTAACTATTCTCTCCCTACCTTGATCAGTATGTTTCACCTGCCTCTGATGTAACTATTCTCTCTCTCTACATTGATCAGTATGTTTCACCTGCGTCCGATGTAACTATTCTCTCTCTACCTTGATCAGTATGTTTTACCTGTCTCCGATGTAACTATTCTTTTTCTACCTTGATTAGTATGTTTCACCTGTCTCTGATGTAATTGTTCTCGCCCTTCCTAGATGATTATGTTTCACGTGCCTCTGATGTAACTATTCTCTCCCTTCCTAGATAAGTATGTTTCACCTGCATCTAATGTAACTATTCTCTCCCTACCCTGATTAGTATGTTCACCTGATCCTGATGTTACTCTTCTCATCGCGATCCTCCCCCCCCCCCCTTTCCACTACTTTGACCAGTCAGTATTTGTCACCTACCCCTGATTTAACTATTCTCAATTTACCTTGATCAGTATGTTTCACCTGACCCAAATGTTACTCTTCGCCACTTAACTTGATCAGTATGTTTCATCTGCCCCTGGTGTAACTATTCTTTCCCTACCTTTATGAGTATGTTTCTCCTGAATCTAATATAGCCATTCTCTCCCTACCTTGATCAGTATGTTTCACCTTCACATGATGTAACTATTTTTTTCCTGCCTTGATCAGTATATTTCACCTGACCATGATGTAACTATTCTCTGCGCACCTTTATCAGTATGTTTCATTTGACCTTGATACATCTATTCGCTTCCTAATCGGGATTACCGTTACCGATTCTAAATTGTATTCTTTCTGGCGTTCGCCCAAGAAAAGATGTTTACAGAGTTAAAGAGAGTTTACAGAGAGGCTGAGATATCGACAGACTCCGAGTCACTATCAGATACTGCACGGAACCCAACACCCAAAGTTAGACAAATCGCTTGATCAAGACGGAATCACCGCATAAATGCCCCGAGCTGGTGGAAATACACGTGCCTGCCAACTGACCATTCTTTTCAACATCTGATTTCATACAAGACAAATTCCATACCAAAGGATGTGATCCAATGCAATCTTGATCCACAAAAAAATTACAGAAATTCTGACGAACTACAGCTCAAACTGCTTGCTATCAACAATTTATAAACTGTTCACAAAAGTCATTACCAGCATATTTGAAAGGCAACTTGACAATAACCAACCCCGAAATCAAACAGGTTTCAGGAAGGGCTACTCTATCCATGACCCCCCCCCCCCCCCCCCTCCTCCTTCCTCTACACTATCAACCAGTTGATACACAGAACGCGATAAGTCCGTATGTCTCTATGCATTTTGTAGGCTACTAAAAGATCTTTAATAGCGTAAACAATAATTGCAGGTGTAAATGCCTTCAGGAACAAAGGTGTCGACAAAAAGTGCACCCAGGTGATAGAAAAGATAAACCATGGCTGATCAGCTGAGAGGACTTCCACAATCCAATTTCTATACCCATACCATGAGGAGTACGACAAGGAGATACCATCTACCCAAAGCTGTTAACAGCTACCCTTACAGACGTTTTTAGGTCACAAAACTGGCATGATCGAGATGTCAACATTAATGACGATATGTTCTCACACCAATGTTTTGCAGATGACATTGCGATCTTCAACCACAGCACTGCAGAAGCCGAACAAAGCCTGAATTAGCTGAGTGAAACAGGCAAGGTGGTTGACCTGAACATAAATAAAAAGAGGATTCTTCTTCTTTTTCTCCTTCTTCGTTCGTTCTCAATCTCCCACTACCAAACCCTGAAAGGGTAAGAAGCAGAATGTAGTCCAGAGAACGGAATGCGTTGTGTCGTAGTTTACAGCTTGGCTGCGATGTTTGCACCTTTCGGTCCAACACTCCGACTTCAGCAAACATTTTTTGAGTACCGGGTTAGCATTTCCTCTTTGATCCCTTCTTCTTAGCCGGTCTGCCTTGCTGCAGCCTGTTATCAAGGATCACCGCGTGGAGGTGTAGAAGGGTCTTGGCAGCTATGGTTCGCTGGCCCTGACGCTAGCAGTCAGCTATGGGTCGCTGACCACTGCAGCTCATGCGATGCTCAGCGTCTCGATCTAGAAAGAGGATTCGATTTCTACTGAACATTTTCTGCCCTACGGGTAAGCTGCGATTGGAAAATGAGCCCAGTAAAAATGTCAATGTCTACCTAGTCCAAGAAATCAGCAAGACACAACATTGATAAAGAGCAGTGGGTTTGCTCAGCTTTAATAGCATTAAATTGATGCTCAAGCAGATGACTGACGTCAAGGTCAAGGCTCATGACTTCAATAGTTTAGTTTTCCCAGCAATGGTATATGGGTGTGAGGTATGAAGTCTACGCAAATCAGACGCAGAGAAGCTCCGATGTACCGGAAGAGTAATGGAGCGAAGAGTAATAAATATCTCTCTTAGTGACCACATTCGAAATATCCCCATCCATGACCAAACTGAGTTATGGGATGTCGACGACTGTGTCAATGCAAAAGGACAGATGGGCAGGCCATGTAGTCCACATGACTGACGATAGATGGGCAGGCCATGTAGTCCACATGACTGACGATCGATGGGCAGGTCATGTGGTCCACATGACTGACGATAGATGGGCAGGCCATGTGGTCCCCATGATTGGCGATAGATGGGCAGGCCATGTGGTCCACATGACTGACGATAGATGGACGGGGCATGCGGTCCACATGCCTGACGATAGATGGACAGGTCATGTGGTCCACATGACTGACGATAGATGGGCCGGCCATGTGGTTCACTTGCATGACGATAGATGGATAGGCCATGTGGTCCACATGACTGACAATAGATGGACAGGCCATGTGGTCCACATGACTGACGATATATGGGCAGGCCTTATGGTCCACATGACTGACGATAGATGGACAGGTCATGCGGTCCAAATTACTGACGATAGATGGGCAGGCCATGTGGTCCATGTTACTGACGATAGATGGGCAGGTCATGTGGTTCACGTGACTGGCATAGATGGACGAGGCGGGTGTTTTTCTGGTGGCCATACAACTACAACTGGCTGCACTCTGCACGCCGCCCTGCAACGAGATGGAGATATTATCTACACCACATCTTTGGACCATCATGGTACTCCAGGTCGGAGTGCAGACATAAATGCAAGCAGCTTTACGCCCAACACATCCGTTGTCATCACGACATTTTTGGGACCTAGTTTGCATTCCCTCTTAGATTTCTCACGTCTTAGTAAGACTACGCAAGTGGAGCCGGTTTCCAGGACCAATATGGTCTTGATCATCTGTTGTTCGCGGACTCCGAGGCGAGCAGTCTGCTACGAGTCGGTGGCTTCTGCTTTAAGTTGCTGGTTACAGAGTAGTTCCTGTCTGTGGCAAGTAGGATATGATGACTGTTTCCCTCTTTGCATGTCGTAGAATGGACGATTGTGTATGTCGCTGTCAACCTCATCATGTTAAAGTCTTTGCTATGAAACCTGACTGCAAATGAATGGTGCTAGACTTTCCTACGAGCTGATTCCTCATTCACCTTTAGGCTTGGCTTCGTTCGTTCTCACTCTCCCACTACCAAACTCTGAAAGGGCTTTAGTAGCAGAACGTAGTCCCGAGAACGGAATGCGTTGTGTCGTAGTTTACAGCTTGACTACGATATCTGCACCTTTCGGTCCAAAACATCCGACTTCAGAAAGCATTTTTTGAGTACCGGGTTAGCATTCCCTCTTTTATCCCTTCTCCTTAGCCAGCCTGCCCAGCTGCAACCTGTTATCCAGGATCACCGCTTGGAGGTGTAGAAGGGCCTTGGCAGCTCTGGTTCGCTGGCCCTGACGCTAGCAGTCAGCTATGCGTCGCTGACCACTGCAGCTCATGCGCTGCTCAGCATCTTGATCCCGATTCCCCTTTAAACTCCAAAGTAAGCAAAGACCGACACTGGAGCGGAGACTGCCCCTTCTAAAGAAAACATGTTTAGAAAAATGTGCAATTATTCACCTTTTCACCCAAAGTTTAACAAAGGTTTTAACAGTAGCTAGTTACTTTCGGGAAGCCTGTACCAGAGCGTTTGCAATTTGTTTATAATGACAATGTTTTCTTCATGATCTGGTGTTGTAACTTTTCACTCAACAAATGAAGCGACTATGTCAAATCTCAAAATCTAGTGGCGACTAGAAAATTATTAACTATCAAATAAAATTGATAAACTTAGATTTAGTTCAAACATGACAAGAAAACTAGTATGAGCAATATATCAGTTTAAAGTTACCTAGTTTGTTCTGACAGGAAATTCATGATGAAAAATCAAAATTATCACTGGAATCAGCGTTGCCAGATAAAAACTGTTTTTAAAAGTTAAACACCAATCTTAAAGTTCAAATAGAGTCAACTACAGCACGGTACGCAAAAAACAAACAAGCCAAATGAGTATTGTGCACAGATCACATCGGTAAAGACAAATATTCTTCTTTTATCCTACTGCTCTTGCCATGTGGCGCCGCAGAAAGGCGGGATGCGTAGATCTCTTGTTTGGGACAGGTGAGAAGCGTGTGTGGTCGTCCATCCAGAGTGTTTCTATCCATCGGCGACAAGGCCAGCCTCTTACACAAGGACCTGCACCAGGACATGATACTTTCATGTG
Organism: Ariolimax columbianus; assembly: GCA_036924085.1. Taxonomy (NCBI): domain Eukaryota; kingdom Metazoa; phylum Mollusca; class Gastropoda; order Stylommatophora; family Arionidae; genus Ariolimax; species Ariolimax columbianus. Next base: position 30,587,798 of record JAVGWX010000012.1, read on the forward strand.
ATAGGCTCTTGCTGCTGGTTGATCATAACGCATTCGAACCACGTGACCAAACCACTTGATTTGTTGCGCTTCAATGTAGGCATTCACTGTGTTCGTTCCTAACATCTGCCTCAACGTGGTGTTTCGGATACGGTCTCGGACGGACTTGCCAACTGCACTTCCCACACAGTGCATCTCGCCATCTCTGAATCCTACTCTTGTGACGTTCCAATAAGGACCATGACTGACACTGGTAACACAAAGAATGAATGAAAAGCGTGTTGATCAACCTTCTTTGTTAAAAGTTGTACTCCGGGATGTTTTAGAATCGGTGCAACCTGGTAGCGAACATTGCTTGCTTTCTGAATACGATGTGCTATCTCTCTGTGCACTCTGCCATCATCAGTGAAAACACTTCCCAGGTACTTGAACTCTCGAACCTGCTGGAGATTTTTGTGGTCGCTGTGGTAGCGTTGCTTCACATGTTTACGGTTTATTTTCATAAACACAGTCTTTGCTAGATGATCTTCACGTCATATCATTGACAGGTGGAATTGATGGAGGTGAGAGGCTGTTGTAGGTCATCCCTGTTGTAATAAAAGATGCTTTGATCATCAGTGAACATCCGTTCATTTAGGGGATTTGCTAACTGGGTAATTGTATCCATATAAATGATGGAAAGAAGAGGAGAGAGAACACACCACTCTTCACTGAGAACCAGTTAGTCAAACCAGCGCTTGTTTGCACAACACCTTCGCCGTTAACATACAAAGCACGAATGTTATCAAGTAGCTGACCTTTAATACCATATTCCGCCATTACCGTCCATAGCTTACTCCTATATACCCTGTCGAAAACCTTTTCCTGGTTTATGAAGGCCACGTTCAGTTCTTTATCGTATTCAATTGTTTTTTTTTTCGCTTAACCTGCCGGAGCGTGAACATGGCATCCGTGCACTCTAGTCCTTTTCTAAAACTGGATTATTATGCACTAAGGAGCGGTAGCACCATTGCCCGAACTCCCTGTTTGAGGACTCTAGCAAACATTTTTCCAACGTGGCTAAGAATCGAAATGACTCTATATGAGCCGCATTCTGTTTTGCTTCCTTTGTTCTTCCAAATAGGTACCACAACCGCTCTCTTCCAATCTCTAGGTATCATCCTCTGTAGCCGCGTTAATACAGAACCGCTTTCTGCAAATCTCTAGCTACCATCCTCTCTAGGCGCGTTAATACACAACCGCTCTCTGCCATTCTCTAAGTACCATCCTCTCTAGTAGCTTTAATACACAACCGTTCTCTGCCAATCTCTAGGTACCATCCTCTCTAGCCACGTTAATACACAACCGCTGTCTGCCAATCTCTACCATCCTCTCTAGCCGCGTTAATACACAACCGCTCTCTGCCAATCTCTAGGTACCATCCTCTCTAGCCGCGCTAATACACAACCGCTCTCTGCCAATCTCTAGGTACCATCCTCTCTAGGCGCGTTAATACACAACCGCTCTCTGCCAATCTCTACGCCCCATCCTTTCCAGCCGCGTCTAATTAAAGAGCTATGTTAACCACCAGACAAATTAACAGTTCAAAAAACCAAAAATATAACATGCAATGTGACCAATACCATTTCATACTCATAACAAAAACAGCAACCACAACAGCAACAACAATAAAAACATCAACATCTTTTGATTGCTTACTTACTTTAGAGACCAACTAGCAAAACCATTTGCTATATTGTGTTCTCAATCACTTGCAAAAGGGATTGTTCCACGGGATTGGAAAGATGCAGGAGTGATACCCTCATTCAAAAAGGGAAAGAAATAAGATCCAGCAAATGATAGACCGGTGAATTTAACGAGCATAGTCTGTAAATTGTTAGAATAAATAATCAAAGAAAACATTGTAATGCATCTAGATAGGTTTAATTTAATCAGAAATAGTCAACATGGGTTTACTAGAAGATTGGATGGGCATAGTTTTTAGAGCAGAGTAATACAAATGTAACTGGTTGTATGCAGACTCTGATGCGTCTTCTAAACCAGTATAAAAACTTTAAATTAAGTTAAGTTGTCGTTTCAATCCACCTCAGGCGTTTGGAGTTTCTTCTTCTTCTTCTTCTTCTTCTTCTTCTTCTTCTTCTTCTTCTTCTTCTTCTTCTTCTTCTTCTTCTTCTTCTTCGTATGCTGTCATACGTCAACTTGAATTTGTTCGAAGAAAGCAGCTGTCATCCTGAGGCTGTCGACACTGCCATAGAGCTTGTCTAGTGTTGGCACTGGTGATGGCCACATGTGCTATCTCTCTGGTCCTCGTATGTTGGGCAATTTTGCAGCAGATGTTCAACGGTCATTTTCCCTGTACCACAGGTGCATTCGTCAGTGCCACCTATCTTCAGTTTATTGAATAGATGGTACCTCTGTCTGTTGTGGCCTGTGCGGAGTCTGAAGACCACGACCTGCTCTCTTCTGTTCAACTGCTAGTAGGCATCATTTTTTGTGTAGCCAGTATGTTCTGTTTCCCATTTGGCCCTGTATCTGGCCGTAATAAACCTTTTGGACTCTTCGTAGGTCACACTAGAATCTGGTTGTGGTAGTCTTGCACCTTCTTTTGCTAGTCTGTCTGCCTCTCATTGCCTTTTTATGTTACAGTGGGATGGAACCCTCTGTACCATTACTCTTTTTGGTGCGGACTGCTCGCATAGTTGACAGAGTACAGCTCTTAAATCATTGTTCAGTATTTTTCTGGCTTTTTAGTACTGTAACCACGGCCAGAGCATCTGTAAACAGGACTATCTGGCTTTCATTGCTTTCATTGCCTGTCAGCATTGCGTTTACTGCAGCCTTCAGTGATTCTGTCTCCGCTCTGAAATTGCTTGAGAGTTTTCCAGTTGCCACTGACAGTGTTATTTTTCTACCATTTGTTAGGCTCAGGAATACCCCTCCTCCTCCATTCTGTGTTGTGTTTGTTACAGAACCGGCGGTGTATGCATGGGTCCAGTCCATGTTTGGGTAGTTTTCCGCTATGTACCTCTGGGTTATGTCTCTTCTTTCTTTTTTATTCTGGCTGTTTTTGTTTCAAATACCTGGTATATTTTCTACCACCTCCGGAATGATATGCTGCTTCCATGTGGGTTTGCGTACAGTAGGGATAGGCTTTGGTGTTGTAATGGTGTTCATAGGGTCTTCGCTCATCTTTGCTTTGGCTATTTCTGCAAAGTTTTTCCGAATTAGTTTCCTTTTTCCAAATCTATTTAGTCTCTGATGCATTATATAGTCTGTCAGTCTTCTTAGTTTCTCTGCTTGCTGCTGGGCTCTGCAGTCTCTTCTGTCGGTTATGGATTGCAGATTTGTAATCTTTTCAAGTTCTACAATTGGCGTTGACTTCATGCCTCCTGTTGTAATTCTCATGGCTTGGTTTTGGAGTTTGCTAATTTTATCAAAGTTCGCCTTTGAGCTGTTGCCCATGCCGCAATGCCATACTCGAGAACTGGTCTCACTCTTCCAGTGTACAGTTTATTCAGAATTCTTTCATCTGCTCCCCAGCTTGTGCCAGCAAGTTTCCTCATGATTACCATTCTTTGTCTGGCTCTCATTCGATTTCTCTCGATCTGACTTTTCCATGTCATGCGCCGATCAAATGTGACGCCCATGTAGTTTGGGTTGTCGTTTGGCTGCAGATATTTGTCGTTAAGACTTATTTTGGTGTTTTGTGGTTTATTTGAAAGCGAGAATATCGTACATGTTGTTTTTTCTTCATTTATTTGGACCAGGCATGATTTTGCCCACTCCTCCAGTGATGTTAGGGCCTGCTGCATCCGATTGTTTGCTACGGTTGAGATTTTTTTCAGAGGTCCACATAGCCAGATCGTCTGCAAACATGGAGCTGTGGATTCTTCTTGGTATATTCTCTATGATGTTGTTTATATACACCAGAAAAAATGTGGGTGACAGTACTCCCCCTTTGGGTATTCCTTGCTCCAGTATCACCTTTTTGTTCATCTGCCCTTGTACTTGAACTCTGGCTGTTCTGTTTTCGACGTAGTGGCTGATCCATCTGTACATTTTTCCAGGTACTTCACTTTTTTGTAGTTTGACTTTAAGTCTCTATTTCCACAACTTGTCAAATGCCTTCTCTAGATCCACCCAAACCGCTACTGTATGCTTTTTCTCTTGGTAAGCATCCTCTATTTCCTGGGCTATGAGAGTGATCTGGTCCTCAGTGGGTCTGTGTTCTCTAAATCCTGCTTGCTGTGGAATTAGTATGTGTTTTGCTTCCAGGTGCCACATCAGTCTGGCGTTTATCATACACTCCATCAGTTTTCCTACACAGCTCAGTAGACTGATAGGCCTGTATCCATTTGGATCTGTTCTATCTTTTTCTTTCTTTGGTACGGGTAAAAGTACAGCATCTTTCTATGCCTGCGGTACATTTCCCCTTTTCCAGCTTTGGTTCAGGACTGAAAGTAACTTCCTCTTCGATGTTTAGGCCAATCCCATCAGCATTTCATTTGTTACCCCATCTTTTCCGGGCGATTTCTTTTTCTTTAAAGTTCTCATGGCCTCATTCATTTCCTTCATTGTTTGGAGTTTAAGTTTCTTTTCCAAGACCAAGTGTGCGTTGTGTTGTTGGTTGTAAGCTCGTGTTGTTGCTGGACTTCTCATGTTATCTACCCACCTGCTTTATAATTTCCTTGTGCCATGTAGCCATATCTTCTTCTGCTACGTGGGTAGCATATAGCCTAGTTGCTTTGTCTTGAGAAGGCCGACCCAGCTCATTTTTTGTCAAGCTTTGTATTCACAGTAGAGAGTCGATATTCCAACAGTTCCACTATCATCATCTCTCATGACACCTCTCCTGGTGACATTCATAACATTTCTACAGACATCTCTGTTTGTAATATTCATGTATTTGGCATTTCTTCTGTTAACATTCATGTCTTTTCTCATTACATCTCACCTGGGGACATTCAAGGTATTTCTCATTACATCTCACTTGGGGACATTCAAGGTATTTCTCATTACATCTCACTTGGGGACATTCAAGTTATTTATCATTACATCTCCCTTGGGGATATTCATGTCTTTTCTCATTACATCTCACCTGGGAACATTCATATTTTTTCTAAGACATCTCTCCTGATGACACTAATGTTTTGTGTCATGACATCTCTTCTGGTGAAGCGGTAGGAGGCCCCTCGAAGCGGTAGCAGGCCTCCAGAGAATGAAAAATACTAAACCTGACAGAAAAATACAAGCGCATGAATAAACATCCGTTGCAGGGAAAAGTCAATGAATTAACAAAACACTGCATAAAAAGAACAAACTTCAATCTTCTATCAAAATCCACTACATTAAGGAACAGTCACATCATATCAAAATCTCCAACGACATCGGAAATGATACAGGTATATGAAAATACAGACCAACAGCTCAACTTCCCAGTGGAAGCGAAAATACCAGGTATCGATAGTAAGGGGGAAGAATCAGAGAGAAAAATTGAGAGAAAAAACTCTAAAGTATATTGGAGACGCCCATCCTCAACCCATGTTGACACACGTCTATTCAAATAGATCATCAGAGGAAGTATTGATGAAAAGGGGGGGGGGGGACTCGTCATATTTCTACAGGATGGAACTGTTATAGGAAAATCATGTCCTGCGAGTGAGCCCTCGACAAATCTAAGAATAGAGCAGCAGGCAATAATTTAAGCAGTCAAACTATTGGATGAAAAGGACGTAAATGATAACAGAATGGTGCTTTTGTTTGACTGCATGGAATTTTGCAGGCCACACAAAGAGAACCACGAGATAGTATGGAGAGGGAACTCATATGCCAGCTAAACAAACTCTCAGACCACAATAAAATCACCGTCCAGTGGATTCTAGTTCACTGCGGCATACCTGGAAATGAATGGGCGGACAGGCTAGCCAGGGAGGGAAGACAACGAGAACAATTCCCCGACACAGTGTCGAGGATATCAAGGCAATAACAAAATTATAAACAACAGTGGATAGACAGAACAAACAGCAAATGCCCACAGGACCCAATCAATAGACTGAATAGGAAACTGTATTCCACAGTTTTGCGCCTCAGAACAGGTGATTGCAGACTAAATGCACACATGCACAAAATGAAAGCAGCACAGACTGCACAATGCACATGTCATAGAGGACCCCAGACTCCAGAACACATCCTGCAAACATGTTCGCTGCACCAAAGGCTCCCGTGAGAAGATCTGACCCGAGGAAGGAAACATACAAGACAAACTGTGGGGAACCATTGAGGACCTACGACTGACGTGTCACTTCATGGAGTCGGCCCATCTGGTGGCATAAAACGAGCATACGAAATCGAATCGAACGCAAAGAAGAAGAAGATATGTCACCACACAATTGAACAAAAAGCCAAATTTGGCTTCTAAAAGTCAAGCTGGCAGCCCATAAGTGTAGCAGCATTATGACGTTAGAAAAACAATGTATTCTGTTATTACCTTTTTGTTTAGAGTGTAGTGCGATCGATGACGTAATCAAGTCTTCACAACAAATCTTATCAAATCAGATCAGATCAGATCACTTACAACTACATATCGAAGGTACGTTAACAATACATCTCAAACGTCTTCTATCGCTGGCATCCATCATGTAGTATGTCCTTTGTAGAACGTCGCTCCCATCACAGTCTGTCTGAAAGAAACTCGTTCCCTTGCCAAAACACCAGCTTCCGCCACTGTCATACTCAGGCACTCCTGGATATCTTGGTGCCATCGTCTTCTTGGTCTACCCCTTCCTCTGGCACCATACCTTCCATCACCGTCCTCTCAAGACCGTAGTGTCTCTTGATGTGACCAAAGTATTTGCATTTTCTAGCCAAAATGGAATTGATAAACCAGTTCTCCTCTATGCTCAACTCTTGCCGAATGTCTACATTTGTTCTTTTCTCTGTCCAGGGTTTTCTAAGGATCTTTCTGTAACATTTTGACTCGAAGGATTCGATTCTTTGTCTAGAAGTTTTGGTAATCGTCCATGACTCACAGCCATAAGCTGCCACAGGAAAAACACAGGCTCTCAAGACTTTTACTTTTATCGTTTTGTTGGTGCCCTGCCATAATTTCTTCAGGCTGTTCAGTCTCTGCATTGCCATAGCTAGTCTTCTTCTGATTTCTTTCGAGCAGTCACCATTTTTGTCGATTCTGGAGAACAAATATATTCAAATTGTGAAACCTGATCTATTTCCTCACTACCCACTGTAAATTTATGCTGACATTGTGTTTTATCGGTGGTCATTATCTTTGTTTTGTTTATGTTTATGAACAGATCTTTACTATGTCCATTAACGGTTGAAAGTAGCTGCTCTAGCCCTTCCGAACTTCTTGATAGTATCACTATGTCATCTGCGTATCGTAACTCTGGAAACTCGTACCCCTCAATCGTAAATGGGTCGAAACTTTCAATGTTCTCATCTTCTCGTACATTTCACATTATACATTCCGCATATATGTTGTACAGATAAGGTGAGAGGATACATCCCTGTCGGACTCCCTTTTGTACTGCAAACCAATCTGATGTTTGCCCAGATACTCGGACAGGGGCTTGTTGATCTTTGTATAATGTTTCAATGAGATGGACTATATGCAAAGGAAACCCTATTTCCTTCATGATTCTCCACAGATTTTGATGTTTTACCGTGTCGAAGGCCTTAGTGTAATCAATGAAACATGTGTACATGTCTACATTAAACTCTCTACATTTTTCATAGATATTCCTTAAATTGAATATGTGGTCCCGGGTCCCTCTGTCTTTCATAAAACCTGCCTGGACTATGTGAATTTCAGATTCAAACCTTTTCTCTATCCTTCTTAATAGGATTCGCAAGAGTATCTTGCTAGCATGGCTGATCAGTGCGATAGTTCGGTAGTTTGTGCACAGCTTCAGGTTGCCTTTTTGAGGGAGGGGAATATAAATTGATTTCTTCCATGCTTCTGGCCACTCTGCACTGTGCCATATCTGTTTACACAGCTTGTAATAGACTCGAGCACATGCCTCTCCTCCTGCTTGTATTAGCTCTGCTGGGATATCATCGCGTCCTGGGGACTTTCCCTTTTTCAGGCTTTTAATTGCAGAGCGTACTTCTTCCAATGTTGGTTCAGGTCTTTTCTCATCCTTTGGTAGGATTGTAACTGAGCGCTTTGTGCTGTCTCCATACATAGTTCTGCAGTACTCTCTCCATCTATCGCTGGCATTGATGTTAATATGTGACAGGCGTTTTCCATGTCCCTCACTGAAGTAATCTCGTACTACGGTGTGCGGGGGGAGGGTTGGTGGGGGTTTGGTGGTCCTTCACAAATGATGTCACGCAATGAGTAGACATAGAGAAAGAGAAAGAGAGAGAGAGAGAGAGAGAGAGAGAGAAAGATCGACTGAGAGAGGAAGTTCAAGATTTTCTGGAGAGATGTAACAAGATGAGGGAGGGAGAGATTGATGAACTGTAACGTCCTATAACCACCATTATTACTGTTTTCATTTTCGGAAAAAAAAGACAGACTGCCAACTTGTCGAACATATAGACTTGCAGATAAATGCTTCGAAAACAAACATCATGAATCTACCAAAGTCACTGATATCATACTGAATAGAAATACAGTACATGAGTTAGAACATTTTACCTACTGAGGCAGTATAATCGAATAAGACGGATACAGCAACTGAAATTGGAAATTCTGAGCACATACATCAAAATCAGGCTGCTCAATACCAACACAATTTCAGTATTAACATATTGATGTGAAAAACTCCAACACAATTTCAGTATTAACATATTGATGTGAACAGATCCAACACAATATCAGTATTAACATATTGATGTGTACAGATCCAGCACAATATCGATATTAACATATTGATGTGAACAGATCCAACACAATATCAGTATTTACATATTGATGTGAACAGATCCAACACAATATCAGTATTAACATATTGATGTGAACAACTCCAACACAATTTCAGTATTAACATATTGATGTGAAAAACTCCAACACAATATCAGTATTAACATATTGATGTGAACAGATCCAACACAATATCAGTATTAACATATTGATGTGAACAACTCCAACACAATATCAGCATAAACATATTGATGTGAACAACTCCAACACAATATCAGCATTAACATATTGATGTGAACAACTCCAACACAATATCAGCATTAACATATTGATGTGAACAACTCCAACACAATATCAGCATTAACATATTGATGTGAACAACTCCAACACAATATCAGCATTAACATATTGATGTGAACAACTCCAACACAATATCAGCATTAACATATTGATGTGAACAACTCCAACACAATATCAGCATTAACATATTGATGTGAACAACTCCAACACAATATCAGCATTAACATATTGATGTGAACAACTCCAACACAATATCAGCATTAACATATTGATGTGAACAACTCCAACACAATATCAGCATTAACATATTGATGTGAACAACTCCAACACAATATCAGCATTAACATATTGATGTGAACAACTCCAACACAATATCAGCATTAACATATTGATGTGAACAACTCCAACACAATATCAGCATTAACATATTGATGTGAACAACTCCAACACAATATCAGCATTAACATATTGATGTGAACAACTCCAACACAATATCAGCATTAACATATTGATGTGAACAACTCCAACACAATATCAGCATTAACATATTGATGTGAACAACTCCAACACAATATCAGCATTAACATATTGATGTGAACAACTCCAACACAATATCAGCATTAACATATTGATGTGAACAACTCCAACACAATATCAGCATTAACATATTGATGTGAACAACTCCAACACAATATCAGCATAAACATATTGATGTGAACAACTCCAACACAATATCAGCATTAACATATTGATGTGAACAACTCCAACACAATATCAGCATTAACATATTGATGTGAACAACTCCAACACAATATCAGCATTAACATATTGATGTGAACAACTCCAACACAATATCAGCATTAACATATTGATGTGAACAACTCCAACACAATATCAGCATTAACATATTGATGTGAACAACTCCAGCATAGAGAAATAAAGGACTAAACGCAATACTAACTGGCTTTCAAGCTAGTATCTAATTTTAAAACAAATGCAATTGTGACATTTACTGACTTTCACTCCTACATTGGCGCCGAATACTACAGAGATACCGGAAAGTTTTGCTAAATACTGATGTGCCTGGAAGAAATGTGCAAATATCGCAATTTAGATATCTTCTTCTTATTCTTTGCGTTCGGTTTAGAATGCTCGTTTTATGCCACCAGATGGGCTGCCCCAATGAAGTGACACGTCAGTCGCAGGTCCTCAATGGTTCCCCACAGTTTGTCTTGTATGTTTCTCTCCTCGGGCCAGGTCTTCTCACGGGAGTCTTGGTGCAGTGGACATGTTTGCAGAATGTGTTCTGGAGTCTGGGGTCCTCTCTGACATGTACATTGTGCAGTCTGTGCTGCTTTTATTTTATGCATGTGTGCATTTAGTCTGCAATGACCTGTTCTGGGGCGAAAAATTGTGGTATACTGTTTCCTAGTCAGTCTATTTATTGGGTCCTGTGGGTATTTGCTGTTTGTTCTCTCTTTCCACTGTTGTTTATATTTTATTGTTGATGTTTGCTTTGACGTCTGGCAGTGACACTGGGTGGGTGAATTGTTCTCTTTGTCTTCTCTCCCTGGCTAGCCTGTCCGCCCATTCATTCCCAGGTATGCCGCAGTAAGCTGGAATCCACTGGAGGGTGATTTTATTGTGGTCTGAGAGTTTGTTTAGCTGGCATATTAGTTCCCTTTCCATATTATTTCGTGGTTCTCTTTGTGTGGCCTGCAAAATTTCCATGCAGTCGCACAAAAACACTATTTTATTATCCTTTTAACCCCTTTTCATCCAATAGTTTGACTGCTTCAATTATTGCCTGTTGCTCTGTTCTTAGATTTGTCGAGGGCTCCCCGGCAGCACTTGCTTTTTCTATAACGGTTCCATCTTGTAGAAATATGACGAGTCCCGACCCCTCCTTTCCTCAATGCCTCCTCTGATGATCCATCTGTGTAGACGTGCGTCCACATGGGTTGAGGATAGGCGTCTCCAATATCCTTTGGGTTTTTTCTCTCAATTCATGGTCTGATTCTTCCACCTTTCTATCGATACCTGGTATTTTCGCTTCCACCGCGAAGTTGGGCTGTTGGTCTGTATTTTCATATACTTGTATCATTTCCCATGTCGTTGGACATCTTGATATGATGTCACTGTTCCTGGCTGTAAGGGCTTTTGATAGATGATTGAAGCTTGTTCTTTTTGTGAGGTTTTTTGTTAATTCATTTACTTTTCCCTGCATTGGATGTTAATTCATACGCTTGTATTTTTCCGAGGCTCTGGAGGCCTGCTACCGCTTCCATTTCTCAATTTGGGGTGCTTCGTAGACCTCCGGTAATAATTCTGAGTCCGGTATTCTGTGCTTTGTCTAGTTTCTGTAGCTTGGTCTTTGCCGCTGTTGCCGTATTCCAGTGTTGGCCGTACGTATCCAGTGTAGAACTGTCTGACTGTGTTTGCATCTGGGCCCCAGTTTTTCCTTGCCAGTTTTTTCATCAGCCTTAGTCTGAGTGTGGCCTTCTTTTGAGTATCCTCTATGCGTGGGCCCCTGTGAAATCTTTTGTCATATCTCATTCCTAGGTATATAGGATTGTTTTCTCTAGGAAGTAGGCTATTGTCTAAATATAGGTCGACCTGCTCTGGCTTTGTAGAGAGCGAGAAGAGTGTTGAGAGGGTCTTGCTTTTGTTTATTGTGACACCCCATGAGCCTGCCCATTTCTTTACTGCATTAATTGCTTCCTGCATTCTTGCTGTTTTGGCAGATCCTTAATGAAGAGGATAAACACAATTTAGATATAAAACGCGGCACAATATCTTTCGCCACAAAATTACGAGAAAAAAACACATAAATGATGTCAATTTGGACAAAAAATGCAGTAATCGGTTGGTTTGTGAACCCATGAAAAAGTTGCGCGCTTATTTTGCAAAGATGGACGAACACTTATCGCTTATCAGCAAAGACTATAGCAACCACTTGAAGATTGTGTTATTACATGGTACAAAACGTGCTATTTAAAAGTACTTTGTTCACACGTGGATTTGAAAGCCCCATTTCTGGAAATAAAATAGAAACGTTGCTCTGGATCCTCGTTTCTAGCACAACAGGGATCTGTGGATTTTTGTATCAGTTGATTGACAGGAAAAGAGTCACGGAGGTATAAGAGCTATGGCCAAAAAAGGGTAAGAATTTCTCCTTACTTACATACATATATATTAGGATTGCTTTCAGAAACATATAGAATATGATTTGTACCGTAACACATCTCATTTGTACTTTTGTGTGGTTTGAAGATCGTGACCAGGTGCAATCTTCTATCTTGTGGCATTTCTGTGGTCGCTTATATTTTCAAACCACTCTTCTTATGTGTTTCTTTAACACAATTATTTGGCCTTCCTCCTTCTTTGGACATGTGATATATGGTGCTATGTACTAGAAAAGTCTGTATGCTTTTAGGCATTCAGGTCATTTGTTAAAGGCATTTATTTCTCTGTCTGTCAATACATGAAAGACGTGTCTCTGTTCACACTTTATGTTGAATTTCTTTGTTTTTCACTCCGTCTATTTTAGTGACCCTAGCCACTTCTCTCATCTTTATTACTTACTTAGTCGCTCCTCTTCTACCTTGAGGTGTAGAGGTTTGCCAAAGAGAACGCCACACTGCTCTATCCGCCGTCTTTTTCCTGGCCTCTTTCCAATCCATCCCTCTATCAGTTAGGGACTGTCGAATGTTGTCTTCCCAACGTACTTTGGAACGTTCTCGGGGTCTGCGTCCTTGACTTTTGATCTCCCATGACCGCTTTGGTATCCGATCTTCTTCCATTCTACAGACATGGCCAAACCACTGTAGTTGGGACTGCTCCACTCGTGTCTGCAGAGATTGTCTGGTTACGGATCTTGTCCCTTTTCGTCACCTGAACCGCCTTTCTTATGCACCTCATTTCTGAAGTTTGTAATTGCCTTTCTTGGGCTGTAGTCATTGCCCATGACTCACATCCATATGTCGGGACAGGCACATAGGTCGAGCGGTATACATCCATCTTTGTTTTCCTGCTTATTTCTTTTCTACTGAGGAAACCTCTGTTTATTGCATGGAACAGTCTACCTGCTGCTGCCCTTCGTGCAGTTAACTCCTCTTTGGTTCCTCCCCTGCTGTCTATTACCACTCTTAGATATTTAAAGTTGCTGACCTGCTCCAGTGCTCGTGTTCCCATGGTATTGTGATGTCTCTTTTCATCTCTGGCGATCACGATGGTTTTTGTTTTGGAGTTGCTGATGTGCATTCCTCTCTTCTTCAACTCTTCTTCCCAGACCTGCAAGTTGATCGGGAGATGTGTTTCGGTTTTCGTGTTCAGGGCCACATCGTCTGCAAATGCTAGTTCCGATATGTAATTTGGTCTCATCTTCCAGTACCCTACTTCATACTTTTTTGTCCGTTCCTTGCAGGCTTTGATGACTTCATCGATGAGGAGTATGAAAAGGTACGGTGATAGAATATCCCCCTGTCTTACTCCGCTAGTGGTCTTGAACTCTCCTGACTTTTGATTTGATGTCCGCACATAATTTCTGCATGTTTTATAGAAACTCTGTATAGCAGAGATCAGGGGTCCTGGTATGTTCTTCCTTGTCAGGCACCCCCAGAGTTTGTCCCAAGGAACTTTATCAAATGCTTTGTCTTTTTCTGTTTTTATTGGCTTATTTGGATCTCTTAGCCAAAGTAATAGTTGGGTTGTCATTGAATTTGAGTTCTTGCATCTTTCTTCCCGTTAAATTATATAAAAATAACACGTTATTTCAACAATAATACTGACAACAACAAAAAAACAGTAACAAATATAATACAAACGTAACAATGTATGAGAATAGTGGGGAGACAAAAATAGAGACGGGAAGGTCTATAGCTGAAACTAATACCCTTTCGAAAAATCGAGACGTATGGCGGGAACTGGTTCTACAAGCTGTAATAACGGTGCCTCGACGATCTTCTAGGTTACGGGACTCATGATGATGATGAAGAATGTATATTTTAGTTCTTAGTTCTAAGTCAACCTAAGGCTCCCAGTTCTTTTATGAGCTGGATGTAGCTGGGAGAAGTGTTTCCTGCTTAGCGGACTAGGCTCGAGCAGCTTAATACTCCGATTCGTTGGTACAAGCGCTTACGGATGGTGGTTAGCCAATGTGCGATTCCATCTTAATAGACTCAAACACTAGAGCAAAGTAGACCCGCTGCCTGTTAGGCGCCATCTATGCTGCTCTAAACAAACCACCTAACCATGGCCGGTGGTATGCCATGTCACACAGTTAGTCGCCTCTTACGACATGCTCTCTGTGGGGCAGTGGTGCTATTCTTGTCCTTGTCAAACACAAAGACCCGGGCATTCCACTTTAGTATTAGTTGCATAAATAAAACTGCAATTTAAAAAACAAAATCATATTTTGTTGTTCTTTTTAATCATCTTCACTTTCATCTACGTTCTTCCTGTCATTTCTTTGCCCCTTGTGAAACATAAAGTGACGCCAAACAATATATACCACAACCACCACAACCACTACAACCACCACAACCACCAAAACCATTCATTATGTAAAGATCAACATCTTTATCTGTCATGATGGTCGCTCCATCCGTCACTCTATATCTCATTACGGCCTCCCCATCAGTCTCTCTATATCTCTCGACGGCCTCTCCATCCGTCTCTCTATCTGTCATGATGCCTCTCCATCCGTCACTCTATCTGTCCTTCTGGTCTCTCCACCCCTCTCTCTATATGTCCTGCTGGTCTCCCCACCCCTCTCTCTATCTGTCCTGCTTATCTCTCCACTTCTCTCTCTATCTGTCCTGCTGGTCTCTCCCCCTCTCTCTATCTGTCCTGCTGGTCTCTCCACCCCTCTCTCTATCTGTCCTGCTGGTATCTCCCCCTCTCTCTATCTGTCCTGCTGGTCTCTCCACCCCTCTCTCTATCTGTCCAGCTGATTTCTCCACCCCTCTCTCTATCTGTCCTGCTGGTCTCTCCACCCCTCTCTCTATCTGTACTGCTGGTCTGTCTATCCCTCTCTCCACTTCTGGGTTCTCCATCCCTCTATGTCCTGTTGATCTCTACATTATTGTCTATCTGTCCTG
The DNA here is from genome assembly GCA_036924085.1 of Ariolimax columbianus. Taxonomy (NCBI): domain Eukaryota; kingdom Metazoa; phylum Mollusca; class Gastropoda; order Stylommatophora; family Arionidae; genus Ariolimax; species Ariolimax columbianus. The sequence goes on from JAVGWX010000012.1 coordinate 30,603,062, forward strand.
CTGGTCTCTCTACCCCTCTCTCTATCTGTCCAGCTGGTCTCTCCATCTCTCTCTCTATCTGTCCAGCTGGTCTCTCCATCCCTCTCTCTATCTGTCCAGCTGGTCTCTCCATCTCTCTCTCTATCTGTCCAGCTGGTCTCTCCATCCCTCTCTCTATCTGTCCAGCTGGTCTCTCCATCTCTCTCTCTATCTGTCCAGCTGGTCTCTCCATCTCTCTCTCTATCTGTCCAGCTGGTCTCTCCATCCCTCTCTTCATCAAATCCCTTAATCTATTAAATCTTTCATTTTCTTATCGTGCTACTCCATTATTAACTTCACCACTTCAACTATTATTACTATTTGCAATAATACCACCACTGCTAGTAGTTCAACAAAATCTGCACTTTCGACCCACAGCATCATCACTACTACTATTGCTACCACATCTACATCTACAACCTTCAACACCCAAACTACTACCACCTAAACTACTGCTACCCCAACTACCACATCTACATCTACAACCTTCAACACCCAAACTACTACCACCTAAACTACTGCTACCCCAACTACCACATCTACATCTACAACCTTCAACACCCAAACTACTACCACCTAAACTACTGCTACCCCAACTACCACATCTGCAGCATCACCACTATCGTTGTTTACTACTAAAGTAAATATCATGTCCTTTCCAGAACGTCACTTCATAAAACCGCCATCTATTTGAATGTTATAAGTTTCTTGGCAGGTGTGAAGTACGGTAGGTTGCCATTTCCTTCCGTACGTGGGGGAGCATTCGCCCGAGAAAAAAATCCATCGTCTGCAAAACTAGACACAAATAAGAAATAGTTTATTAACATCGTTTTAACCCCCCTCCTCTTTTCCCCCCAGAATCTGGACTCTCATAACAGCTTTTGCATCTCTAGCCTTCGATACTGGCACTCGAGATGACGACTCTGTGGATCGGCTGAACCATGTAGTTATGTACGGACTACTTCTCTCCTTGGCTTTTGCCACTGGCTCTAAACAGTTTGTTGGGGCTCCAATCAACTGCTGGATCCCCGCGCAGTACACAGAGAAGTTCCAGAAGAGTTATGCCAACCACCATTGTTGGGTTAACTCTCTTTATCACGTACCTTTTGAAGATTCCATCTCATTTCCAGAGGAAAAAAGGTAAGATAATGTTACGATTATGTATTTGTTTCTGAGAAATTGTCTTTTGAGAACCTTGGTTTACTAACAAATCGATCAGGGTCATCGCGTCATATGACGTCGTTAAGAGCAGCAGCAAATCCCATTTCTTCGTGCAGTCTGTAGCTATAATTCGTTCGGTTCCATAACTCTGTTTTCTGGGATTAGTGTCCACTTCTACGGTTTGTTCTACAGTTTGTCTTGGGGGGTCTGTCATTCGTCTTCCTGTGGGGTCAATACCTCGGAGGCTCTGCTCAAAGTATCAGGTTCTCTTCTTAGGACATGGCCGAGCCAATTACAGAGTTTACCGTTATCGTGACGTGTATATTGTCTTGGCTGCTCTGGTCAAACAGTCCTGGGTTGGTGTTACTTGAGTTGACATCCACTGTAAAGGTATCATAACTCAAGTGGCTGATGGTGATCTGCTGTCCTGGTCCTGTCGAAGTTCCGGGCAATGCAAGAGCCGACATCATGGCTACGCAAGTACCCATTTTGGGTATTTTGATAATGATGTAAGTGAGATTTTGGCATGAATATAATTATCATTGCGAAGCATGCCCTTAGTAGAACGTCACTCTCACAACAGCCGATAGAGGACGGCGTGGGCTAGTTGTTAAGTTACACAGCTCACAGTCCGAAGGTGCTGGGTTCGATCCCCATTACAGCACCGGCCGTTACCCCGGGATAGCAAACCCTTAAAAATGCAGGAGGAAGAAGACCCTTATTTAAAATGCATGCTGAAGTCGGATGCACTGGGCTGACAGGCGCAAAATAAAAACCACAGCGCAACGCACACCACCTTGGGGAATAGAGAAATAAGGCGAACGCAAAACAAAACAAAACAAAAACAGCCGATTTGTAAGCTAATTTATCTCTAGCCAGAACTTCAGGACCTCCTTGGGGTCTTGTGTCCATCTTCTCCTCGGTCTGCCGCCTCTGCTCAGCTTCCTCGATATCCAGTTCTTGTAGAATATCTGCATTTTTTTCCTTTTTCGCTATCTCTGGTAGCACTTTCCTGTAGCAATGTAATTCCAAAGACCCAATGTTTTTCTTGAGTGTTTGTGTGGTGGTCCACGTTTCACATCCGTACGTTGTCACCGGGTAGATGCAAGTTCGCAGGATTTGTATTTTCGTCAATTTATTAGTATTCTGCCACAAGCTTTTCATTTTATTCAACCTACTATATAATACGACACTTTTACTAACAAGTTTTTGTAAAAACTGCGAGTTTAACAAGCTCAGATTAGGTCAAGTGTCATCTCTGCATTTGAGTTCAGCAGCAATAGATCTACAACGTCTCTTGTTCTGTTGGTACAAAGTGCTAGTCGCGGAAAGCCGTTATATAACCCATTGGTAGAACAATCCCGTTATTGAGTAAATAAAGTATCGTTTACTATGTATCTTCCTGGTACCCAAGAAATCCTCGAGGAAACATGTTTTTTTTTGGCCGTTTGTCCTGAGATTTGTATCTCGTAGTTCCCAGAGAGTTTGCTATATATTGGTCTTTCACCAACAAATTCGGTTTTAGCATTTCATTTTTGAATATATACAAAATAATCATCACGATGGAGTAGGACATGTAGGAAATAACATTTGTAAGCTCCTCTTTTACAATGAGAGGTAAGGTTATTGGTGAGTGGAGCTGAACGTACAGGACAGGTTCTTCCGGAATGAGAATACAAACATAAGTACTGGCCCCAGCACTGAGATGGCTATCTCAGGCCTCTTTAACAAGCACTGTCAACGTATCAGGATTCCAATTCTTACTTCTAGAGGTACACAATGGGCTGACTGAGGCTTGGGTTGACAGCCCCTGTGAAGGTCTCAAAGCTCCAGTGGCTGGTGGGAATCTTCTGTCCTGATCTTGCCGAGGCTCTAGACAATGAAAGAGCCCTTTTGATACTGATGGAAGTGAGATTTTGAAGTACAACAATGACCACCTGTTGGATAGCTATACGTCAATATATGAATCAGGGATTCTCAAACTACAGAGTTAGTTGCCCTTCGCAAGAGATGGTTGAGACACCATCAGATGGTTTTGGCTTGATGATGTAATTTGCGCTGTATTTGGATTATAGTGAGGAAGTCACTGCGCTAATCATTAACCTCTCTCTATGGTCCCGAGCTACCTTGAACCAGTGGCAAGACATGTCGAGACGACTGGAGGTAACTGAGGATGCAGGCAGTCTGGTCCTTTGAGACCATGGATCACTTGGAACTTGCGTCACTCGATCGCCCACATATTTTGTATATTATATATATATATTTATATATTGAGTGCCCATGTTGAGCACACATACTCAACAAATATCCTCCACTCCCCGTCTACATTATCCCTGTCTCCTCTATGTTACTCGACCTTTCTTCTCTATATCTGCTTTAGTCTCCCTTTGTCTCTTTTTCCTTGGAGATTCCTGACCAGAGAATGCATTTTATTGCTATCACCTAGTTTATTTTTATTGTATGTCCTTTATTGCATCTTCTCCTTTCCTCGTGTTCTATTGCTATATGTAATATTCTTGTAAACATTCCACATTAGTGATCTTATTACTGCCGAAGTCAGATGTGTCGGACCGAAAGGTGCAAATATCGCAGACAAACTGTAAACTAACGACACAATGTATTCCGTTCTCCGGACTGCATCCTGCTACTTGCAAAGCCATTTCCAGTACTTGTGAGCGGGAGTTTGAGAACGAACACAGAAGAAGAAGCGGAAGTGATCTTATTATACCAATGAAACCCGTCTATTTTTGCTTTCATCCATATGTGAGTTGATCCTTTTGGTTGTTATTGTAATTGTTCTCTGTTTTTCAGTACCATACTGCTTCTACTTCTTCGGCGTTCGTACTGAAAAAAAAACGTTTGTGACGTTTACTGGGAGATTACGACATCAGCACTTTTCGGCCCACATCCATTTTCAGCACATCATTTCTCAGACCGTCTTTTGCCTTCTCTCTTCGACCCCTAATCTTTTAGCCAGACTGCATGGCTGCATTCTGTTTTTAGAGCCGCCTCTTTGAGACGGTCGACGGTCGACGGTCAGTTATTGGTCACTGACCTATATACAAACAGGCAGCTATGAATCGCTGGCTGGTTTCAGCTCATTCACTGCAGCATCAATGGCCTGAAACAAACTTTAAACCCAATGTGTTGGACTTAATTCTTAGGAGCTGTATAGAAGAGACGATTTGTCACCACCTTTTAACTAAATGGGCACGTTGTTAGGGATAGTAAACTAAGCCCATTGCATCTTAAAATGCAATTGGTAAAATTAAGCTATATAGGGGTGGATATGGAGCTGACAACATCATCATGCATTCGGAGTGTTGCAAAGGGAAAAAAACAAAAAAACCAAACTGCAACACCATGTCAATACCTCTAGCTTGTTGTTAGAAGTCTAACTGTAATTGGGACTTTATACTCCCATTGGAATGAACAAGAAACGGTTATAAGAATAGTAGTGTACCGGTAAACGAAAAGGAGCACCCACTTTACGAAAAAAACCGCTTTACGAACAAAACCGCTTTACGAAAAAAACCGCTTTACGAACAAAACCGCTTTACGAAAAAAACCGCTTTACGAACAAAACCGCGTCGCGTAACAATCTCTCAGGTCTTATCTGTTCGTGTGATTAGGGTCCTGTTACGCTCGAACAGAAGCGACCTGTGGCGAAATGATCATACAGGTTTGTCCTGAACTGCGACCAACGAAGAGGGTGTTAAGTGCCATTCAAGTACGAGCGATTGTAAGGGTACATCTTGACTAGACATTGTAACGGTTTCCGGCGTTTTTTGGATGTTTGTATGTGTATGGGTGTGTGTGGTAATGTGTGTATGTATGTGTATGTGGGTATGTATGAGTGTGTATGTATATGTATGTGTGTGTATATGTGTGTAAGTGTGTCGATATGTGGGTATGTGTATATGTGTGTATTGGTGTGTATGATCAATGTCTGCATGTCTGCGTATGTTATGTGTATGTATGTTTAAGCATATGTATGTGTGTATTGGTGTGCACATGTGAATGCGTGCATGTTTGTATGTATGTGTATGTATATGCATGTGTGTATGTATATATGTATGTATGTGTATGTGTGTACGGGTATGTGTGTGAATGTATGTGTATGTATGTTTGTGTATGTATGTGTATCTATGTGTGTATGTGTATGTATGTATTATGTGTGTATGTGTGTATGTGTATGTATGTGTATGTATGTATGTATGTATGTATGTATGTATGTATGTATGTATGTATGTATATGTATGTATGTATGTATATATGTGTGTATGTATGTATGTATGTATGTATGTATGCATGTATGTATGTTATGTATGTATGTATGTATATATATGTATGTATATGTATGTCTGCACATGTGTAAAGATCGTGTCACGAACGTAGACATCCGTCAGAGAGTTGAATACGCTATTGGTCCTTTTGAAGATCTGTTCACAACTATCAAAAGACGAAAGATGGCCTGGTGCGGGCACGTCGCGAGGTCAAACGGAATTACCAACTCGATACTCTTTGGATCCGTACCGGGTCAGAGAGGGCGAGGACGTCCAAGGAAGAGATGGGTGGACAACATCACTGAGTGGTCAGGCCTTCGTCCCGGATAGATACGTCAGGCGGCGACAGACAGAGAGAGCTGGCGTGGGTTTTTCATGTCTTCATGTGTGCCCCAACGACCTGATGGGTTACGGGATGAACTGAACTGAACTGAACACGTGTAAGAAGTTACCTGTCCCTACCGTTGTAAAGCCCAGAATCGATACTACCACTTCACGTCAGTACTCTTCGTTGACCGATATTTATATCCGTATCCGTCTTGTTCGCACGAAGTCACATGGTATCATTACACACAATGATTAAGTATTGCATAAAGAACAACAGAAAATCCTGTCATCCAGCTAGACCACACGTACACGAGAATGAATTAATTGCAGCCCCGCAATTATTCAAAAACTATTTCTTTTTTTATTTGTCCAGTTTAATTGAAAAAAAATATCGATACTGTCTAGATGGTGATGGTGGAAAACGCCCAGCAGCAAGACCTAGCAAAATCAACGCTGAAATAGTTATGGTGGCTTCACCAAAGGTGCCGATCTTATACTTCTGTGTAGGCTACAGGTAATCTTGGACAGGTCTGGAAACCAGAAATCTGATAGTCGTGCCTTCTCCAGGTAGAGTAAGCCACACCTTCCCCAGGTCTGAGAAGTCCCACTTTCCTCGTGCCTAGCAAGCCCAAACCTTCCCTCAGGCCTAGTTTGCCACACCTTCCTCTTGTCTATCAAGCCCTCACCTTTTCCAGGCCTAGCAACTCCAACATTCCCCTGGTCAAGCAGGCCGCGCCTTCGCCACGTCTAGCAATCCACATCTTCCTCATGTCTATCAAGCCCCCACCTCCCCCAGGCCTAGCAAGTCATACCTTCCTGATGTCAATAAAGCTCCAAGGTTTTCCAGGTTTATTAAGTTCCATCTTCCTGAGGTCAGGTCTAGCAAGTCCCCACCTTCCCATTGTCTAGCAAGCCCCCACCTTCCCCATGTCTAGCCAGCACCAACCTTTCCCATGCCTTGCAAGTCGCACCTTCCCCATATATAGCAAATCGCACCTTCCCCATATATAGCAAGTCGCACCTTCCCCATATATAGCAAGTCGCACCTTCCCCATGTATAGCAAGCCCGCACCTTCCCAATGTCTAGCCAGCCTCAACCTTTGCAATGCCTTGCAAGTCGCATCTTCCCCATATATAGCAAGCCTCCACCTTCCCCATATATAGCAAGCCTCCACCTTCCCCATGCCTAGCAAGCCCCATCTTCCCCAATGTCTAGCAAGGCGACAGAATGATATCACACATAAACTTACTATTATGACAACATATGAAAATCTGAACGGTAAACCAGCGGCGGCACATTTTAAGGGCCGGAAAAATGGATTCGCCGAACAAAGTTACAGCTAACTCAAAATACCCGGATTCAAATATTTATGTAACACGTGCATATCCCATGCAGCCATTGGAGTTGGAAGAATCGGCCGTCCCACACTGCGATTAGAAGAATCGGCCGTCCCACACTTCGATTAGAAGAATCGGCCGTCCCACACTGCGATTAGAAGAATCGGCCGTCCCACACTGCGATTAGAAGAATCGGCCGTCCCACACTGCGATTAGAAGAATCGACCGTCCCACACTGCGATTCAAGAAGTATGCAAGAGGCACATGAAGTCCTGCGACATCAGATCCGAGGGAAAGAAAATATTTCTCAGAATCGAGCTGTTTTGGACAGTCAGTTGGAAGGGACATAGTGACTGCTCACACTCTCATTGAGGTTTCTGGCTGCAGAGAAAAGAGAGAGAACAAATTTAAAGAACAAATAACAACCAGACAAGCCAGCCTCCTCAGCATGGTTGTTCTTCCTCTTCTTCTTCTTCTTCTTCTTCTTCTTCTTCTTCTTCTTCTTCTTCTTCTTCTTCTTCTTCTTCTTCTTCGTTCGTTCTCAATCTCCCACTATCAAACCCTAAAGGGGTAAGTAGCAGAATGTAGTCCAGAGAACGGAATGCGTTGTGTTGTAGTTTACAGCTTGGCTGCGATATTTGCACCTTTCGGTCCAACACATCCGACTTCAGCAATCATTTTTTGAGTACCGGGTTAGCATTCCCTCTTCGATCCCTTCTCCTTAGCCAGTCTGCCCTACTGCAGCCTGTTATCCAGTATCACCCCGTGGAGGTGAAGAAGGGTCTTGGCAGCAATGGTTCGCTGGCCCTGACACTAGTAATCAGCTACGGGTCGCTGACCACTGCAGCTCATGCGCTGCTCAGCATCTTGATCCCACATGGTTGTACGATCTGTGGCAGGGACTGTCACTCGCGGAAAGTCACAGCAGACAGTGACGTAATACAGAAGACAGAGCTGGACAAAACTCACAATGTGCCACGCGCATGGTCTACAGAGAGACGCCAATGGTGATGAGTAGTATCGACTTTATTCGAGTAAAAATAGTGTTATGTTTATTCTGAAGCATTATCGATTTTACATTCGAGTACTTACTTACTTTCTGTGTCCGAGCACAACGTTATATATCTTGCATCCAGCATTCAGTATATATTGCGCCGCAATCACATGTGTCAGCATTTGTGTATCCCAATCGCTTCATATTCCTCTTTCACCGTGATTTTCCAGTTCGGAGTCGGTTTAGTCAGTTTAGCTACTCCCATGTTATGTATGGTAGATGATGTCCAGGAGCAGGTTCCTTCCGAAGTTCCATCTCTGGGGCCTGCACCAATTCGTGCCACCTCTCGATACGGCGACTTTCAGGGTTTGTATGTATGGGGTTTGTTGTTTTTAGAAAGCTATGTCTGGATTTGAGTCTTGTGTTTTATACCTGATGTCCAAACATTGGGTGGCTTGGGTCATGCTCCTGTTTTTCTCGTTCGATTTCTGCTGCGACGCTTCTTCGGATCTCGAGGGGGGGGGGGGGGGGTGCTTTGCCAATTATGGGGTATGTTTTATCAATGGGGCTGGGTTTTAGGCACCTTACAGCTGACCTTCAACGAAGGATACAGGCCTTGGAGATGAGATGTTTCCGAAAACTTGTAAACGTCACGTACAAAGATCGAGTTACAAATGTGGAAATACGAGATAGAATTACAACAGCAATATGGCCTTTCGAAGACCTCTTGACAACTGTCAAAAGAAGGAAACTCACTTGGTACAGTCACATATCGAGATCAAATGGTCTTGCAAATACAATCCTCCACGGAAAGGTGTATGGCAGAAGACGAAGAGGCCAGCCCAAAAAGAGATGGGAAGACAACATAAAAGAATGGACCAGAAGAGTCACAGGCAGCGGCATCTGACAGAGAAGGGTGGCGTGGGGTTGTGAGGATGTCTTTATGTGTGCCCCAACGACCTCACCGGTTACGGGATGACCTGAGACTTAAATATATTCCATCTGGAGCTCGCACTACAAAACGACAATAAATTATATTTACCTATGAAAAATCATGCCCTATATCTGTTATTATCCTGCACGTCACACAGTATCCAATTAAAATACTGAATTTAATTACATTTGGTTACTAATGACCACCGATCTATGGCCTACTTTAGTATCTACAAGTGGATGAAACCAATCCAACCGTTCGTCCTGCGCAGGATTGAAAAAAAAGAATAGAAATGAAGACACAACGGTAGACGTTTTATAAATCTTAGTTAATACAAAGATATTTCAGTAATGCTTTATAAATCAATAAACTATCATTGAGGCGTTTATTTACATTGCTGAGGTCCACTGGACGGATTGATAGAGCCAAGGAATAAAGGCCGCTTGTCTATGCTGTGGCTAAGCGCTGTACATGCTAGATATTTGTCCCCTCCCATACAATACAGTCATTGTCTTAACACGATTCGAGCTCTTGTATCTATAGTTATAAGAGTGACAGGACCCGAAGACGCAGAACAGGAGTTGATAGTCGTAAACTACTTATTGGCTTGTATCAGGGTCAGCTATTTATGGCTCACCAGGACTTTAACTCACCTCCATGTGTCGACCCTGAAAACAAACTACATCTGTGCTGTCTGGTTGAGAAAATAGGGATGAAAGAAGGAAGGCAAATCATAGTAACAAAATGAGCCGTTCTGAAGCCGGCTGCATCAGAGCCTCGCTGTAAACTATAAAGGAACGTAACTAAACGTCCTTTTCAATACGACACAGAAGAAGAAGAAAAGAAGGAAAAAAGAATTAAAAGACGAAGGAGAAAAATAACAAGTAAAAGAAGAAGAACAAAAGGAAAAATAATAAGAAGAAGAGGTAGAAAAAAGAAGAAGAACAAGAAAAAAGCACAAGAAAAAAAAAGGCCAAAAAGAACAAGAAAAACATGTAAAGGAAGAAGAAGCACAAGAAAAAAAAGAAACAAAAAAGAAGAAGAAGAAGAGGATAAAGAAGAAAAACACGAAGCAGAAGAACAAGAAGAAGCAGTCGAAGAATTAGAAGAAGAAGAAGAAGAAGAAGAAGAAGAAGAAGAAGAAGAAGAGGAAGAAGAAGAAGAAGAACAAGAAGAACAAGAAGAACAAGAAGAACAAGAAGAAGAAAACAATGAAAACCGATATGCAAACCTACCAGTTGTGCACCATACAACTAAGCACTTAGCACATCGAACTGCACTCCTACCCCCAAATCAATCCAGAAAGTAGCCAGAGAAACCTCAATAAATTTCTCATTCTCTGATAAACCAAAAAATATTTCACTGGCTCTCCAGATACTACAACGACGTGGGCTTCTACCGATGGATGACACTAATCTTATTGGCCCTGGCCTGCCTGTTTCGGGTTCCACAAGTTCTTTGGAAAGAGCTCAAATATTTTTCTGGCGTCAATGTGGAGAAACTGGTCGGTAAGAGCAAATGGCATAATTTTGTAGGTTTCGTTAGGAAGTTTTGCTTTATATTTATTATCATCGTCCACTTCGATGAACTCTTATACTCTTGTTTTGTTATCGTTATCCAGCGGATAAGCAGAACAAATATTAGAAGAGGAGTCATGATAAAAATAGCGATATTGTTTACGTAACAATCAACAACAGTTGCCATATCGTTAGATGGACCCATTAAGGGCACATTGGGTGTGGATAAGTGGGACCATTAAGGGAACATTAGATGTGAACAATGGTCACCATTAAGGCCCCATTATATGTGAATAAGGGTGATCATTAAAGGCACATTAGATGTGGACAAGGGTGATCAGTAAGGGCACATTAGATGTGAGCAAGGGTGACAATTAAGGGCACATCAGATGTGACAAGGGTGACCATTAAGGGCACATTATATGTGAACAAGGGTGATCATTAAGGGCACATTAGTTGTGGACAAGGGTGACCATTAAGGGCACATTAAATGTGGACAAAGGTGACCATTAAGGGCGATCATTCAGGGCAAATTAGATGTGGACAAATTTGCTACAAAACTGCCCGACATACGAGGATCAGAGAAAACAGATGTGGCCATCACCAGTGCCAACACAAGACAAGCTCTATGACAGTGTCGACAGCCTCAGGATGACCGCTGCTTTTTTCGAAAAAATACAGCTTGACATCTGACAGCGTACGACGAAGAAGAAGAAGAAGATGTGGACAAGAGTGACCATGAAGGGCGATCATTCAGGGCAGATTAGATGTGAGTAATGATGATCATTAAGATTACATTAAATGTGAATGGGAGTGACCATTAAAAGCACATTAGATGTGGCTAAGAGTTACATTTTGACGTTGGATTACATCACTTCATTAGATAAATCAGTAATATACAGACTGCAGAAGTTTGAAATTAAACAAGGACCGCAAGCTAATAGAGGATGAGTATGTGTACAGCCAACGGGCTACAGTAACCATCGATATCCACACCTTTCGTCATTTTCTGAGAGATTGAGCACCTAGGTGTGGACCTTGAGTCCATTCTTAAGTACAGAGCACCTAACTATATGGACTAATTACCAACTTTTACAATTCGTTTCAATAAGAGATATAATTTATCTGTCAATCCAGGCCAGGGGTTCTCAACCTTTTAATATTGCGAGCACCATTCATATTAAGTAATATTAAGTCATATTAAGTGCGCGAGCACCATGCCATCTAATGGGTTTCATTTTAGAAAAACCAATACATTTTTAAAACACTCAACGGGTGATGATGACTCACACTTCAGTGATGTCCAAGGAGAATTTGATTGTAGCTACACGTAAACAGTCTTGCTCAGAAGTTCAGTGATGTCCAAGGAGAAGTTGATTGTAGCTACACGTAAACAGTCTTGCTCAGAAGTTCAGTGATGTCCAAGGAGAAGTTGATTGTAGCTACACGTAAACCGTCTTACTCAGAACTTCAATGATGTCCAAGGAGGTGTTGCTTGTAGCTAGCTACACGTAAATAGTCTTGCAGGTATGAATCAGTTAGCCATGATTGTGCTTTGTTATTTCATAAGTGAGAAAGCGTTTTTGCACAGGTAGCCCGTCCCAAACATTGTCCGGCATTTGCGAGAAACACTCCGCAGTATTTTGAATATTTTTGTATCTTCTGCTCTCCAAAAAGTTATGAATTTAATCTTTTCAAACAAATATTTCAGCGCTAAGTAGGACCCACGATGCAACATATCGATGACCATAACTAGCGCGAAATCGATCCAGAAGATGAGGATCGAGGCATACCAAAGTCAGGTTGCCCGTAGCGTCCTGCGGCTATTAATGATCCATCTGGGGCGCTCATCATTCTTCAAGAAGAACCGAACGTTGATGTTCTCTATCTGAAGCTGTCCATGATCAAAGTGGAGATAATTGGATCAAGATTTAAACGATGGAAGCTTCTCAAAGAAAATGTCTGAGATACTTAGTTTTTGCAGTGATCGTGAGCAGTTTACTTCTTACTCCAGAAACGAAAATGATCGTGTGTTCTGCTCCAATGTAGATGACCTGGTAAATGCTCTAGGATTAAACTGGAATCGCTAGAATAGTGACTATTCACGAACTCCTCTAAATTAAGTATCAAAACGGACACACTGTGAACATGAAATAAATCTGCGTTAACATTAAATTATATTAAATTCATCAAGTATGGCAGAAATGGCTGAAGTGACCTGAAGATTATGGCTCTTTTGATGGAAATAGGAAATAAAGCCGTTTCTTATGTGAATGGGATAACGAAGAAAAGATTTTTCACCATTGAAATGAGACTGACTTCTAAATGGTTATAAAGGTCAGAAAGAAGAATATGCAACACCCAGTATTAGGAGAAAGGCCCACACATCCCTGATACCGAACCTACACATCATAATATGTGTGGTGAAAAATTTCGTTAAAGCCATAGACCGTACAGGGTCAGCTTTCAAGTACCTGGCTGACAAATTTCATCGACTCAGCGAATCGTTTAATAAAGAGAGAATCTTTGTCGGTCTTAAGATCTGGGAACATTTCAGAGACGAGGTGTTAGACAAGCTGCAGAGGATGTCGAGATTATAGAACTACGCTACGCATCATAGTAGAACAAAGTCAAGTCAAGGTGAGTTAAATCATCTCGCAACCGGTGAGGTTGTTGGGGCACACCTGGAGACACCCAAACAACCCCATGTCCTAAAATATCCACTTTTCCATTTCCACTTGGAATTTTCCTCCGACAACTGCGGCAAGGCAAGGGCTGAGCACCGTGTACGCTTTACCAGAACAATACCACAATGGAGAAACGATACCAGAGGAATTAGTCCACTTCAATGTTACCTGACTGGTGTTGGGCACTCGCCAGAGATTATCCAGAGCAGCTATACAAGCCACTGACAAAGCGACGTTGGACGTAGAAGTGGACTTTTACCTGTACGTATTATATGTACGTATTACTCTATTATAATATATAAATAAATAGTATCATTTATTGCGGATTTGTTTATAAACAGTGGCCAATTTGACGTTTTCATTGTCATATTTATGTTCAGAATCTTGAAATCTTTCAGAAATGGCAACGTTTTTTCTCAGAAGCGTGACCTGTATCAAAGTTTGTTGTCCAATGTTATTGACTTTCCCTCAGGGTCTGATTCAGTGTAATTGTAGAGCACTCGCGTTTTCCGACGATCAACTCCCGATACTGGCACGCTCTAGTCGAGTCACTTGTAAATGGCTGTCTGGATTAATGTAAAAGGAAGAAATGCAGCGAGGTAAGGAACTGTTCACTATGCCTTATAAACAAGATCTGGCATCGTAAACTAGTCTCTCGAACACTTTGTCAACGACGGCAGTGTTGAGACGATATTTACTTTTTATGTCATTTTTCTTAGGCATGACTACGGAAACAGCCTTAATGGACCAGGAGACCAGAGACAAGCAGCTGAGCCACGTGGCTGAGTTCTTCCATAGGTGGGTCTCAACACGAGCAACATCTGCTCGGTGAGTACAGCTATAACAGGTGATAGGGTCAGATTCACATATTGGGTGTCGTGATCCATGTATCTTCAATAGTTACATCTTTTGATCTGCTATGTCTAAGATGTCAAATTCGTGGAGACTTTGGATTGATCTACTATGTCTAAGATGTCAGATTCGCGGAGACTTTGAAGCTGTTGTCTATCTCAGTAGACAGACAACACGTTCACATCATAGTCACGGACAGCTCCTGCCTGGCTCACTAGTTGGCTGGGCAAGTCCTCGAAAATGGATTAGTCAATAGGCTCTTATCACACCCTCCCCCAAACCACACTCAACCTCCACACACACAAACATGCATACATACACACATACCCATCGTAAAAACTGAGTACTGTTAGAATAAATGTTCACTTCCTCATCCAAAGCCACGATTTCTATTTTGGAACACAGATGCTTGATACGCAAACAACGGAACAGAAGACGCGAAAAACTGGCTAACATGAGTCAGCTGTCAATAGCTTTCAATAAAAAAGATACGCTGTCAGAGACGCAGTGAACTTGTTGACAGGAGACAGTTACACATATCCCCCAATAAACAGATACACTGTCAGAGACGCAGTGAAGTTGTTGACAGGAGTCAGTTACACATAGCTCCTAATTTAAAAAAACGGCCGCTGCTCGGGCAAAATACAAGTTAAAAATCGACTCAAATTATTCTAGGGATTCTCGCCCCACAGAGAATATGTCGCAAAAAAAGTGGATTGTGTGGCCATAACAACATGTTTTGGTTATTTGTTTGATAGAGCGGCTTAGATGGCGCCTGACAGGCTGCGGGTCTACCTTGCTCTAATTTATGCTTCCACCTCCCCCAGTCTCAAAAAATAGGCGATTGTATATTCCAGAGGCTAGCAGAGGCTGGGATTGACCTGGCAAGTCACCAGTAGATTTTCACTTGCCCTAAAAAAATATGAAACGAAGGAGGTCGCACATCCCCACGTAGTCTAACGACAAAAGTGGACTGAAGATAGATAGATAGATAGATAGATAGATAGATAGATAGATAGATAGATAGATAGATAGATAGATAGATAGATAGATAGATAGATAGATAGATAGATAGATACAAGACACTATTCTGTGTGTATCTGTTTGTAATGTGTTGGGCGAGTTCCAGTATGGCAATTTTCAGTGCAACAGTTTTGCCAATTCTTTCTGTTTCATAGAAGAAGCGGTGGTACAGAGAAAAAACCACCGACATGTCCAGTCAAACTGGCTACGAGTGGGATTGTAAACCAAGATTACACTCGAGTTACTTCCTCTCACCAGACATTCATCTTTGATGCATGGTCAGTCAATCGTATCGTAAATACTTTTGTAAAAGCTGCTTGAAGTCGGCGGAATGGATAAGACACAGGCCAGGCAACTAACGCTTGAGGGTTAAATAATTATGAAGTTTGACAATGGAAGGATAAAACAAACAGCAATAAACAAAACATTAAATCCCATCAACTGCAGGATCTCACTTTGGAGGCGTGACTCAAGCAGACCTGTCCTAGTAATTCTGCTAGATTTTACCATCAAGGCATGAAATGAAAGACATTGGAGATCCATTACAGACGACCTTCCTATTGAGAGAAAAACTGTACTGATCTTATCTGATCTTCTGTTTCCAATTGGGCATATCTTTATTTGAAAGTCTCTTTTTTCATAATTGAGTGTCATCATCATGTAGCATTTCCTTTATAGAACGTCGCTCCCATCACAGTCTGTCTGAAAAAAACTAATTCCCTTGCCAAAACTCCAGCCTCCGCCACAGTCATAGTCAGGCATTCCTTGATATCTTGGTGCTATCGTCTTCGTGGTCTTTCCTCTTTTACCCGGCACCATATTTTCCCTCACT
Source organism: Ariolimax columbianus (assembly GCA_036924085.1). Lineage (NCBI taxonomy): Eukaryota > Metazoa > Mollusca > Gastropoda > Stylommatophora > Arionidae > Ariolimax > Ariolimax columbianus. Next base: position 30,619,031 of record JAVGWX010000012.1, read on the forward strand.
GTTCTATCGAGACCGTTGTGTCTCTTGATGTGACAAAAGTCTTAGCATTTTCTAGCCAAAATGTAATTGATAAACCAGTTCTCCTCTATGCTCAACTCTTGCCGAATGTCTACATTTGTCTTTTTCTCTGTCATGGGTATTCTGAGGATCTTCCTGTAACAATTTGACTCGAAGGATTCGATTCTTTGTCTTGAAGTTTTGGTAATTGTCCATGATTCGCAGCCATAAGCTGCCACAGGAAAAAAATAGGCTCTCAATACTTTTACTTTTATCATTTTGTTGGTGCTCTGCCATTATTTCTCCAGGCTGTTCAGTTTCTGCATTGGCATTGCTATTCTTCTTCTGATTTCTTACGAGCAGTCGCAATTTTTGTCAATTCTTGAGCCCAGATATCCAAAATGTGTGACCTGATCTATTTCCTCACCACCCACTGTAAATTTATGCTGACATTGTGTTTTGTCCGTGGTCATTATCTTTGTTTTATTTATGTTTATGAACAACTTTTGATCTTTACCATGTCCATTAACGGATGTAAGTAGCTGCTCTAGCCCTTCCGAACTTCTTAATAGTATCACTGTGTCATCTGCGTATCGTATATCTGGAATCTAGTGCCTCCCAATCGTAAATGGGTCGAAATTGTCAATGTTCTCGTCTTCTTTAACATTTCTCATTATACATTCCGCATATATGTTGTACAGATAAGGTGAGAGGATACATCCCTGTCTTACTGCCTTTTGTACTGCAAACCAATCTGATGTTTGCCCAGAGACGCGGACAGCGGCTTGTTGATTTTGGTATAATGTTTCAATGAGATGAATAATATGCACAGGAAACCCCATTTCCATCATGATTTTCCACAGATTTTGAAGTAGATTTATGTTTTCCTTTTTCATGTAGTTTATACTTTCGATATGATGAAGACATTCCTCCTTAGTCACCTCTTACGATATGAATGGCTGGTTACAGGGCTAGTATCCTTAGTTCCCCTTTTGAGTCCCCGTAACACATAAACATTTATTTAGATTTAGTTGTTAGTTGTCTTTACACTTATGCCGTTGACAGATGTGTGGAGCTTAAATTGTCTATCCTTGGCCTACTGCGTTGCATCTATCGCTGTGAGCCTGTGTTGTTGCTCAATCACGCTAATGTCATCTATCCACCATCCTCTCGGTCGCCCCCTTGTCCTATAGTGCCGACCATACATCGAGTGTCTTGATTTCCCAGTCCATCTTTTCTGGCAACACCGATGACCTTTCATAAACACTCCCATCTCACTCGCTCTCACACACCTTGGACAGAGGCCATGTTTGCCACTGGTAGCACATAGTCGGCGTAAATACACTGGTTATCAGCTGCGGCTTTGTTGCTAACCATAAGATCATGTATATAAGCGATATGTACAGTTGATAAGTCACAGCAGATGCTTTTGGACACCTAGTATCGATTTCCCTGTCGAGCCTACCCGTTTGCTGAAAATATACTACCCAAACATCTCAAAGTTAAAAGGTTTGTCCCATAGTAATTATACTACTGCCGGGAGAGACCCCAGTATACTAAGCAACAGCTTGTATGAGGTAGGGTGGACAGAGTTGTTTTCATCGCTGGATTTTACTTCCCGTGTTGCATGCCAGGTACCTCTGGGTCGACTAGAGCATGACGGCCATGGGAGTTGAACCCCGTTCCTTTGCCGTGATAAGCGAGTTCTTACCACTACACTAATCAGAAGCTCAGATACCAAATACATGAACTCGGACCTGTTAAAGAGTAATATCATTGACACTTATATTGAGTGGGCCAGGCGTTCTGCTGATTGTCATAGTCGTTAATTCGCAAGTTGTATTTGGCACAGGTTGGTTGAAATTTACCATAAGAAAATGAAGTCTATGTTCCGCTTCAATAGTTACTGATATAAAAGACTGAGATTGAAAAAAATGCTTGAAATACTTGAAATCCTGGTATTCAAACAGGCATGTTATTGCCTGTTGCTAGGTAGCCGAAGTCTATCGGCTATACATAGTAGGTATTTTACAACTTCGTTCGGCTTACTAGTCCTAGGGTAAGGTACAAATAAAGCGTGCACCTTCGCTAAAATGTAAGATAAATCTTTAGCGAACAACTACAACAGGAACATAGACTATTGTAACAATGGGCCTCATTAGAGGAATGCCCTACAAAGCTATTTTTATTGTTCTTGCACGTGCTTTTGTATAACACAATTAGGACATCAGTGGTTAGTCCCATCAACAACCCTCCTTAGTCGCTTTCTACATTATTTGTATCAAAGTATGCAGGCTAATGCACATTAGGGCGATCTTACTACCAATCCACGCCAATATTTACCTGATGGAATGGTTGGTCTGACCGGATCATCGTGAAAGAGAAGATTAATCAAGGCTTAGCACTGGTTCTCGTTCAGGCTGTGTCGCAGGTGGGGATCGACACTGTAATCCCATTGCTTTGATCTTATTTCTGAGCCTCGCGTTGACATACAGGAGGAATCCAGACCATCATCGCGAGTACGCCCCGGGATGATATAAGAAACACTCTAAACTAAGAAACGCTAAATTAGCACGAGTATCTTCGAACAACAGCCACAATAACAACAATATCAAAAATAACACCAACATAGAGATAAGCAACAACAGCTGTAACAGCAACAACAACAACAACAACAACAATAACACCAACAGAGACAGGAACAACAACAGCAAGAACATCATCAACAACAACAGCATAAACAACAATCACAACAGCAACAACAGCATCAACAGCAACAACAACAACAACATCAACAACAACATAAAAACAGTTTGTCAACAGCAACAGCAGCAGCAACAACAACAACAACAGAAACATCAAAAGCAACAACTGCAACAACAATAACAGCAACAACAGCAAGAACAATAACAATAACAACAGCAACATAAACAACAACAATATCAACAAAGACAGCAACAACAGCATTAAGAATTACAGCAATTCCATCAACAAAAGCTACAACTACAACAGCAGCAACAGCTGCAACACCAACACAGCAACAGGAATGACCACAAAAACAGGAATAACCCAAACAACAGCAACGATAACAAAAGCAACATCATCAATATCAACAGTAAAAACAGCTGCAACAATAGCAACAACGACTAGCATCATCATCAACAACACAGGAAACAATTAACAATAACAACAGCAGCAACAAAAACCACAACAACATCATAACAACAACAACAACAACAACATCAGTAACAACAACAATATCAGCCTCAGCAATATCAGCAGCAACAGCAGCAACACCAACAATAGCAACAGAAATTACAACAACAGCTACCACATCAACAATAGCAACAACATCTTAATTATCATTTTCCAAAGAAGCCAAATTATGCTGGACTGAAATAACTTTTAATTTTTCTTTTTTTTTTCCAGATTCAGACATCTGGATTTCATCCAAAAAATGGCGGGCAATACAATCTTCTGCTATGGCAAACGGTCTGGACATAACCTTGTCCTTATCTACCTCACCACCAAATTCCTGTACCTCCTCAACGTCGTGGCACAGTTCTTCATAATCTCCGCCTTTCTCAAGTCCAACTACTGGGAGTTCGGACTAGAAGTTGTCAAGACCTATATCCAACACGGAGAATGGGAAAATGATGAGATCTTCCCAAGAATTGCACTCTGTGACATGAAGATTCGACAAATGCAGAACTTGCAAACGTTAACGTTTCAGTGTGTGCTTACTGCCAACCTGTTTCTGGAGAAAATGTTTCTCATTATTTGGTTCTGTTTGTTGTTTTTACTGATTGCTAACGCCATCAGTTTCTTAAGATGGACATTCCAGCTTCTCAGCGAAACCCAGACAAAACAGTTTTTAATGAGCTTCTCTAGGCATATCATGTCAGGTTCATTAACTACCCTCCAGGATAAGAATATGTTCCGGGCTATGGTTGACAATTATATGAAACCGGACGGAGTTTTTATATTACGAATAATATCAGTGAACACCTCAGATCTGTTAACCATTGACCTCATTCGGCAGATCTGGTTGAGATACAAGAAGGATCATAGTGTTTATGCTCTTAAAAATGGCAGTTTCCACACTACGTTGAATGGGATAGGAGATAAGAGTATCGGTAGGGGTTAAAATTAAGCAATGATTACATAAGTTGAAGTCTAGAGAAAAAAAAGCCACGCAATCTTTAACATGTTCCCGTTTGATGACTTTGCTTGTATTTGTTAAAGACCTATGTTTCACAGAGCGCTGAATAGGTATTGATTGAATGAAAAGGGTAGGTCAGAAATACAGACACTCGTTTATATAAAAAGTCTTCAGGATATAATAGTTATAATACATGGACGGAAGATAAACTAGGTCAGCTTTTCTCAACTTGTTTTACCACGACGGAACCTTACAAAACAAGTTTGATTCTAGGAAAGACATGCACACACATTATTTTTTGAACAGATCGAGGGGTGTCGTTGGAATAGTCAGGTGTAGGTAAATATATTACGAGGAAAGATGAGACCAAATAAAACTGTAATATGGAATCTTCTGTTAATAAAAGATGTTGTTGGTAGAATTCCAGCAGCATTCGGGCTCTCACACTTCGACCCAATGCCATGTAATGGTATCTATTTGTTAGTTGTTGTTTAATACCATAGAAAGTGTTCCATGTATCTGGCCTCGGAGGACGAATCATTTTCCTAACATCTTTGAGCGTCTGATACTAAAAGAGATAATGGTCAACAGTTTGTATGGGTGTGTTCACAACTGACACTCTAGAGTGTTTTGTTGTTGGATTCTGTTCAGGTGTTTGTAAAGTGGGGTGTGTTAGATTTTTAACCGGAAAATGGTGGCCTGATTCTTCCTTGTGAGTTGATAGATACTTTCATTTGTAATGGAGCCTGCACATGTTTGTAGTCCTCACTTCCTGTATTTACCATGGTTTATCTGTTTAGCCAAATTTCGTGTTTGCTGTTCTTGTGAATTGTTTGGCTGTAGAGATAAAAAATAAAGAGAGCTAGTTGACAACCTATCATAATATAGCAATATTGTTCTATGCAATTTTGATTAATTTAATGTTTTCTATACACAACATAAATATTTGTTGAAGTTGAATCAGACAGCTATTACAAATTATACTCAAATATGTATGGATTGAATAAAATCAGATAATTTATTTCACACTGACATGCTCAGAAATGCTCGATTTCTGTTCACAATTTTCAGAGTTTTAGTTTTTAGAAAAAAATGTAAATTCTTGTATTCATTGTTGATCTCCATCGAAACTCTTAAAAGATTTCCAAAAATCCAACACCGAATAAATCGATAACAAGTGAAAATCCTGCAATCCTTCCAAGAGCCAACTCTAGAAGTCGATCTCTAGCGAAAATCCTAGACCTTCATTGAAATCAATACTGGATAAGTCGATCTCTAGAGGAACTCTTAAAGACCTTCCATGGAATCAATACTGGATGAGTCGATCTCTAGAGGAACTCTTAGAGACCTTCCATGGAATCAATACTGGATGAGTCGATCTCTAGAGGAACTCTTAGAGACCTTCCATGGAATCAATACTGGATGAGTCGATCTCTAGAGGAACTCTTAGAGACCTTCCATGGAGTCAATACTGGATGAGTTGATCTCTAGAGGAACTCTTAGAGACCTTCCATGGAGTCAATACTGGATGAGTCGATCTCTAGAGGAACTCTTAGAGACCTTCCATGGAGTCAATACTGGATGAGTCGATCTCTAGAGGAACTCTTAGAGACCTTCCATGGAATCAATACTGGATGAGTCGATCTCTAGAGGAACTCTTAGAGACCTTCCATGGAATCAATACTGGATGAGTCGATCTCTAGAGGAACTCTTAGAGACCTTCCATGGAATCAATACTGGATGAGTCGATCTCTAGAGGAACAGAGACCTTCCATGGAATCAATACTGGATGAGTCGATCTCTAGAGGAACTTAGAGACCTTCCATGGAATCAATCCTGGATGAGTCGATCTCTAGAGGAACTCTTAGAGACCTTCCATGGAGTCAATACTGGATGAGTCGATCTCTAGAGGAACTCTTAGAGACCTTCCACTGAGCCATCACAGGATGATAAATTTGATGTAAGGTTCATCACTGCACCTTATTTTGGATGTCTAGTTGGCAGAATCCGCTAACTTATGTCTGTCTTGTAGTGTGTACATCCCCTGGAGAATGGGGTTCAATTGCAGATTACTTATGTCGTGGCTTTCCTTTCTGTTGTATGTGAATGTTTTCCGAGTAATGCTGGTCTTTGCTGCTGCTGCTATTATTTTATTGAGGTCACATCTAGATCAAATGTGTCAACAACCGTTATGGCGTCTGTGTTTTTCAGAGGTCCTTAAGTTGAGTAAAGAATATGGCATATAATGTTGTATTTTTGTTATATTTGTCAGAACTGATATCATTGCACGCAGGATACACATAAAGGTGCTCAGTCTCTCTGCCTCGGCAACGGGCAGGATGTACGAGTATTTATACCGGAGGTTCCAGTAGCTCCTGTTAACATACAAGCATACATACACACATACATACATACATACACATACATACATACACACACATACATACATACACACACATACATACATACATACATATACATACATACATACACACACATACATACATACATTCATACATACATACATATGTACATACATACATACATACACACACATACATACATACATACACACACATACATACATACATGTATACACACATACATACATACATACATCCAAACATACATACTTACATACGTACACACATACACACATACACACATACACACACACATACATACATACACACATCCATACATACATACTTACATACATACATACACACACATACATACATACATACATACATACACACATACATACATACACACATACATACATACATACATACATAAATACACACACATACATACATACACACATACATACATACATACATACACACACACATACATACATACATACATAAACACATACATACATACACACATACATACACACATACATACACACATACATACACACATACATACATACATACACACATAAATACATACACACATACATAATTACACACATACATACATACACACATACATACTTACACACATACATACATACATACATACATACATACATACATACATACACACATACATACATACACACATACATACTTACACACATACATACATGCGTACATACATAGACACATACATACTTACACACATACATACTTACACACATACATACATACATACATACATACATACATACATACATACATACATACATACATACATACACACACACATACATACTTACACACATACATACTTACACACACACATACATACATACATACATACACACATACATACATACATACATACATACATATATACATAATTGCCTAACACAAGCAATGATGGCGACACCATCAGACGGTTTGTGTCTTGATAGTGAAACTTGCGCTGTATTTGGATTATGGCGTGAATGAAAAACTGCGCTGGTCAACAGCTTCACTTTCTGGTCTCGAGCTACCTTAGACTAGTGGCAAAACATTAGTCAAGACATCTAGAGGTAATTCAGGATGCAGGCACTGTGGTTCTATCTCCAATCAGACAAGGTTTTTCTTTTAAATCTGCTCAACTCGATCGGCCACCGTTTCCGTTCATCGCTACGAGATGGGGGGTGCCTTCCTCTTCACTACAGCGACATACACACATACACATACTTAAATATACATACAAAACACCGGTGTTTGAAACAATAATAATGAGAAGCTAAGCTGTTGTAAAAAAATCGATGTAAAGAAAGAATGATCGGAGCCATACGGCGTCTTGGTTGAAAATCAAGATTTCACATCTAGGTTACGAGTTTCGTCCGCCAAAGAAAAATATCTTTGGACTATTAAGTACTCATAGTGCATGTTTACAAATATTTACCGTTAAAAGTGGGAAGGAACTTTCATAGCAAACTGCCGTTGACGCTGCAATGCTAGAGACTTTAAAGTACTGCGTCTTGGCTTTTTGTGAGGCGGTAGTGATCATTTGCATTGCTCGACGTCTTGCCTTCACTAGTTGTAAATCAGGTACACATCAGATGATTTAGAACTAGAAGGTTGAGACAGCAGCTTCAACCTGATTGTTATTCCGCAACAGAGAAGCGCTCTAACTGTTCTAAAAACTAACGTGCCAACAGGTAAAGATAGTCTAATAATATACACTGGTGTCGGAGATAACTGCTAGAGACTTAACAGTACTTGGCATCAGCTTTCTTTCTGTGAGATGAGGACAAGTTCCCTTCCTCGCTGTTATGTGTCATGTACCAACTTACAGCTTGAATAACTGGAGAGTTACGAAAATAGGTTACAAGCCTAAGGCTTTGATGATACGGTCAACCCAGACTAATCACGCGTCGCTGAAACTGTTTTTCCCCATAATGTTTTACAATGTCATGTCTCTGTTGCTTTCAGGACGCTTGCATATTTTTGTTGAATAAATAATAAATGCAATGAAAAAAGTTCAATGTAACATGTAATCATGCCATTTTGTGTTCAATAAAACAATTATTTAACCTTTTTGTACACGTTTCTTTATTCTTTAATTCACACATAACTCATCATAAATTCATGTTAAAATTAACTCATCTTAAATTCATGTCAAACTTAACTCATCTAAAATACATCTTAAACTTAATTCCCATTTAATTCATTTGTATTCCTTCTTTAATCCATCGTTAATAAATCTTTACTTCGCTCTTTGTTTAATGTATCCAAGCGTGTTTCAATATTCTCTGTTGACTCATTTCTTCTAATTTAACTTTTTTTTACTGTTTTAGAAGAGTCTGCAGTATGTAAATATAACAGCTCCAGCTGGCTGGTCTACCGTAACAGATGATTCAAGGGGTCTGCCCTAACTATACCCTCACTGCAAAAAAATTAACTATGACACTAATTGAAAATAATACAATGAAACCTTATTTCTACACGTTCACAACTGACTCCGCAATCTTCACTCAAAACAAAAACCTGTCTGGCTGCATGAAATTATAAACTAAACTAAAAGAAACTTGATTACGAACTACAACTTGGTAGATGAACCGTTATTTGATAGTCGAACCGTTACTTGATAGACGAACGTTATGTGGATTTCCACAGACGGGAAGATTCGTGTCTGTTTTGCAACCCAGGGGATTCGTCAGTGGTCCTATTTTCTTTGTCGACGGTGACTTGTAGTGATCGTTGAATAGCTGTATTAGTCAAGTTTCTCTATAGTTAGACGCAGGGTTTTTCAGATACTTCTGTTAGACGCTGGTTCTTGACATACTTCTGTTAGCTGATTCTTGAGATACTTCTGTTAGACTCGATTCTTGAGATACTTCTGTTAGACTGGATTCTTGAGATTCTTCTGTTAGACTGGATTCTTGAGATACTTCTGTTAGACGATTCTTGAGATACTTCTGTTAGACGATTCTTGAGATACTTCTGTTAGACTATTCTTGAGATACTTCTGTTAGACGATTCTTGAGATACTTCTGTTAGACGCTGATTCTTGAGATACTTCTGTTAGACGCTGATTCTCAAGATACTTCTGTTAGACGCTGATTCTTGAGATACTTCTGTTAGACAATTCTCAAGATACTTCTGTTGAAAGCTGGATTCTCAGCAGCGATGCGAATTGTAGTATCTAAGATGACTAATTCGTGCGTATTCCTCGTGAGGCTAAACTAGATATGTTTCCAACACTTGCTATGCGAAACATCAAATTCATTACTATTTACCTATCCTTGAAATGCTGCTGAACATCTGGACTCTCGTGGTGAAAGATTATCTGTCAAACCTTCTCTCTCTGGGCTCTAAAAATCTATCTGTTTTCTCTTCACCGTTGTCAAGACTATCCTGTTCTCCTAGTTGCCGACTGATGTCGACTTGTTCTGCTCGCCCCCGAATGATGTCAACTTGTCCCTCCTCTGCTCGCCCCTGAATGATGTCAACTTGTCCCTCCTCTGCTCGTACCTGAAGTAATATCGACTTGTCTCTTCGTTCTAGAATGATCTGATTTCGGCTCTCCTGGCTAGATGTATCCGCAGCTTTTTCCAGATCTCGTACCTAGGTTTTTTCCTCCCCGAGATTTTAAGAAAAACCAGCAAATAATAATCATCACTAATGATCATGCTGTAACAAGCGTCTATGAGTTATGCAAGGGTACGTAGTTTTTAACATATGCGTGGCTTGGAAACCAACACTATGCATTCCAAGCATTCCGATGTCCAGATTTGAGTACATCTGTACTGGCTAGCATTGTTCGTTTTAATTCTATAAGAAACAATAAAATGGCTACTGACAATCAATTCTCCTCCCCCTTTCTAACTGAAATGAAACATGTCTTTAAATCTTATCCCTACTAAATCTACACAGCTAAGATCTGTTACATATACAACCAGTTTCTTGTATTCGACTTGATCTAAAAATAACTATGTGCTTCCAATTTATTCTTTAATGCATTAACTGACGCTGCTCCCGCTTTTTTTTTTGTCGCAGTGAATTCCAAGAATTCACCACTCTCTGACTAAACAAAATATTTAATAATATCTATTCTTTACTTTTCTTTAATTAATGAATAACTGTGCCCTCTTTTTCTTATAGCCGATTGTTCTTTGAAGAACTTGTTATAGTCTAATTTATTCTTTGCATTGATCATCTTATAAACTTTTAACAAATCTCATATGCATGGGTAAAGTCACGTCATCCACAATGATGACGAAATACACTGTATTTTGTCTCATGCAACATTCCAAGAAAGAAGGAACTTCGAATTCACTGATACTCAGGATAAGGGGTTTTCACTCCACTTTACTTAAATGTTAGCTGGTACATGTACATGTTTTCTTAAGTTAAGTGTCTTCAAACAGTGAAGGAGTGGGCTGGTGATGGAGACCGATAGGACGCCAATCAATATCCTTTGTTAGTTTGAGGTGTGGGGGGTATTGTGGCATATAATTGCTTTTTTCAAAACTTACATTGATATCAATTTCAAAATGAGTTTGAAGTGTAAATTTATTACAATGCAGAAGGTTATCATTTTACTATAACAGTTCTTCCGCAGGGAATCTAAGATGGCTCATTTATATAGCGATATTCATGACCCAGAGTAACGAACGCAATTGGCGTTTGGTCTGGATAGATCATCATTTTACCGTTGGATTGGACATGACTCAGTGCACTCATATCAAGCAAAGAGGGAGATTGGACATGACTCAGTGCACTCATATCAAACAAGGAAGGAGATTGGACATGACTCAGTGCACTCATATCAAACAAGGAAGGAGATTGGACATGACTCAGTGCACTCATATCAAACAAAGAAGGAGATTGGACATGACTCAGTGCACTCATATCAAACAAGGAAGGAGATTGGACATGACTCAGTGCACTCATATCAAGCAAAGAAGGAGATTGGACATGACTCAGAGTGCACTCATATCAAGCAAAAAAGAAAAAGGAAAATTGACGATTTCAAGATGTTATAAAACGGGAGATATTGAAACTGTTGACGAAAAATTTACTTGTTTCTCTCCGGAAACTAAAATTAATATTCGAGCTTGTGTGGGCTAAAGTCAAAGGACAAGTTACCGAACAGAACAGGACATTTAGAATGTGCGATGTTGTAGTGCTGACACGTGAGTACTTTTCAAAAATAGACATTCAGTTTTGAAAGAAGTGTGTTGAACATGTGCTCCGGAAAGAAGAACATAACTGGCTACGAGATGTATTACAATTTGTCCAGCCAGTAATAATTATCAACCTCTTTGAATCGACAGATTCGCATGATTAATATCATCTTTTGTGGACATACTAATTAGCAGACTTGGATGAATTAGAGACTACAATTTAGAGTTTGTTTATCAAAACAATTAGGTGTACATACAATAGCAACAAATACATTGCAATATTCAAATATGTTACACAACATAAAATTAGCTGCGCAGTTGATACAACCTTGGGGGTCTAAGGGTGACCGAAGAGCTCACACCCTGGGGGCCTCTCTTCCCCTTCTCTCTCTCTTCTCACCTCACTCTGTTTCATTTGACTCTGTCCTACAGTCACACTCTTGCACAACTTTCACACGCGCCCTCGTGGTAAAGCCCTTCTATTGCACTTTGGTTGGGCTAGCTTCTGAGGGCGCACAAACTTAGCATAGGTACATACAGATGCACACATGCATCCAAGCACTGATTTATGCGTCCTGATATCGCCCAATGGACTACGGTCTGGGGTGGAAAATGGCGCGCCTCCGCAAGTAGAAACTAGTGAGGCAAACATCTAAGCAAAAAAGAAAAAAGACCGAAGAGCTGTACTAACTGTTGCATATTGGTGCCATTTTTACAATTGTACATAAAGGTCAACAGAAACAATAGTTATATCAAGACATTAAAGAGATACGCCTATGAACAAAATGCTGAGAAATTCAGCTGGGTACTGTAATATCTTAAATTTAATGTCATTTCTTTACAATGGTCCCAAAAGATCAAAAGAATTCGCCGATGTGCAAATGTCTTAACATCTATGGACTAAATAATATCAATGTTTTAGCGTCATGGATATTCTAAGGCTGCATGCGAAAAAAATTATTTGGATCTGACATGCAGTTTAGTCTAAAATTACTTCGGACCTTGTTCTTGAATTAAAAGACGGACTATAGCAGAGAAGACTGCTACACGTTTACTTGGCTGGACTCCAAGACATTTAAAATTTGCTTTGCGGTCAATTTCAGACAACATTAAGGGTGTTCTCAGCTTTCTATTTGCTAACATATAGCTAAGGGTAAAGGTTGCGCATTTACCTTATAGCTAAGGGTAAAGGTTGCGCATTTACCTTATAGCTAAGGGTGAAGGTTGCGTATATAGCTTTTAGCTAAGGGTGAAGGTTGCGTATATAGCTTATAGCTTAGAGTGAAGTTTGCGCATATAGCTTATAGCTAAGGGTGAAGGTTACGTATATACCTTATAGCTAAGGGTGAAGGTTACGTATATACCTAATAGCTAAGGGTGAAGGTTGCGTATATAGCTTATAGCTAACATATAGTTTTACTGGTATTTGTCTTCAAGCATATAGACACAGAGGGAAAAACAAGATTTGCTTGTGGCGGGAATCCTCAAAACGTGACGCTGATACAGAAACGACCAGTCCAAGAGTACACGCAAATGATTTGACACAGGCTTTTGGTAGGCGACAGCTGCAGTGGTTGTCTGACGCCTTGTTTGAAGCGATATAGATCAGTGCTTCTCAAGCTTATCAGTGTGAGGGACTGACAGGAATTTATCCGTTTCACCAGGCACAAGTGTAGCCGTGATTGATTATTGTTCTTGTTCGGTCAGCTTAAATGTGTATTATCATTTGTTTAAATGGGACATCTTGATATTGATCTTGATGTCCCGTTCCTCAGCGTAGCTGTGAGTCCCAACTTCTTCTCCAACGGATCCTGGCTTGGGCCACGGAAGTCTATTGGGCGGTATGCACTAAACCGGTAGCGTCTTGGATGTTGAGGACATCAAGGAAGTCTGGCTAACTCATTGGAAGTCTTACCCATGGTCTCTTTTTACCTAAGAGGTGCCAGACTGCTGTCACGATGCTCCATCGACCAACTTCTCATCTCAACATATGACCTGCCTATCTATGTGTTGCTTTGTTTGCATAAATTACCGCATTATTCACAAAGGACCATTGTCACATGTCCTAATTGTGAAGATTTAGTGGAGACTGATTCCAACCAAGCGTAACTCAATGGGACATACTTAGGCAATTCTAAGACTTTTTACCATTTAAGGATAGAAGCTATAAACATTTTACGTTACAATTGTTCTAAAATGTGTAACAAATTTTTGAAGTTGATATGATACTTAATAAACGAGAATATAATAATTGAAATTCAGAAAGAGTTGCACCTTCCGTTATTTTAAATTATATCAATTAGGATGTTTTGTAAAAGACACAACAATATTAGTCAGTCGGTGCTGGTCGGTGTACCCTCAGTCCGCGGTCCACAATGGACGTCTTGAAACTGGACACGAAATTTAAACATTTTCTCTCCTGGTTCTCTACTTGGAAATCTGTGGACCAGCACGGGCCTTCGGACCAGTGTTAAGAGTAGACCGGCACCGACCTTAAGACCAGTAGCTACAGTAGACCAGCAACAGCCTGAGGGCCAGTAACAACAGTAGACCAGCAAGGGCCTGAGGGCCAGTAACTACAGTAGACCAGCAAGGGCCTGGGGACCAGTAACTACAGTAGACCAGCAAGGGTCTGAGGGCAAGTAACAACAGTAGACCAACAAGGACCTGAGGGCCAGTAGCTACAGTGGACCAGCAACAGCCTGAGGGCCAGAAACTACAGAAGACCAGCAAGGGCCTGGGGACCAGTAACTACAGTAGACAAACAACAACATGGGGACCAGAAACTACAGTGGAACAGCAACGGTCAGAGCACCAGTACCGGCCTGAGGACCAGTAACTGCAGCGGACCAGTAACCGAACTGAGCACCAGTACTGGGCTGAGGACCAGTACCAGCCTGAGGACCAGTACCAGCTTGAAAACCAGTACCGGCCGGAGGACTATTACCAGCCTGAGGACCAGTACCGGCCGCAGACGAGTACCAGCTTGCGGAACAGCACCAAGTTATGTACTATCATCGGTCTGCTGACTAGCTCTGGCCAGGAGACCATTATTGTTGCAAAGCATTGAAGTGAGAGCAGGAGGAAGTTATATAAGTTGTACCGAACTTGAGGGCTGCCCTGTGATTTCTGAGCATTTAGACCCGACACATCCGCTGAAGGCAGAACTTCGTATTCAGTTTAACTCATCATAATCTTTCGTCCCCAAACTACCTAAAATGTAAATAGTGAATTTTTTTTCCTTTTCACGATGTCTTGCCACGTTAGGGCTTCACTGGAACGATGAGAAATGTGAACCAATTGAAACATTTTGACGAAGACCCCTCCCCACGACCTCGTTAGTGCTTCTGTAACAGGCTGTGTCACAGGCGAGGTTAGCGAGGAACCTCGCAATCAACTACAGCCACTTTCTCAATAACACCTCGGAATGACAGAGAAACCACTGTAACCTGCTAGCGCAGACATGTCTTCAATAATGAACTCAGCAACACTAGTAGCTTCGAAATACAACATATAGGTTCCACTAACTAAGAACATTCTGGATGTAGACTCGAACGTCGCCCTATTTCTATTACTTGAAGCAGTCAGACCGAGCAAAGACAAGGAACAAGGATTTCTTGTCCATGTGGTCCACATAGGTCTGGAGAATTTTGTAAGAAATTAGAACGAATTCTCAATTCCACTCCCATCTACGACATCAGTACCTGAGCTATCTGCCCTTGATCATTCCATCGCTGTGCCATAGTGGTCTGATAGGTGCTTTGTTTACCTTGAATCTAAGACAATTATCCATTTCCATCCAGTATCCCGCGGCTAATAACCCCCACCCTCTGAACTTTACCCATTCCCAACCAGTATCCAAGAACTGAGAACCCACACCTTCTAAACTTTACCAATCCTCAACCAGAATCCCAGAACTGAGAACCCCCACCTTCTAAACTTTACCCATTTCCAACCAGTATCCCAGAACTGAGAACCCCCTCCCCTTCCCACCTCCCACCTTCTAAACTTTACCCATGTCCAACCAGTATCATAGAACTGAGAACCCCCTTGCCCTCCCCACCTCCCACCTTCTAAACTTTACACATCTCCAAGCAGTATCCTAGGACTGAAAGCCCCCACCCCCTCCCCTCCCTACCTTATAAACTTTACAATGAGCGTCCTTTGCTCTGTCCTAGCACTTCAACTCTCAAGACTTATCATAAAAAACTTAAACAGATACTTCATTGCACCGACCAATAAATAACTGGGCCAGTGGATGGCGCAAAATGGTGCGATTCTTAGATAAGCTGGAATATCCAAGTTCAGAGGGTGGGTGCGAGAACGCACTTGACACCTTAGTCTTGGCCAGATAAGCTGTTTTGTCAAGTGTTTATTGCAGAAGTCAACACCACATAATAGAGTTGTTCTGCCAACAAGTTAGCAATTATAATGAGCAGTAACTATTTATACGTACATAATATACGTGTTAAAACTAAATTTAGATTTATATAAGGAACACGCTTATCAAATGTGCTAGAAAAAAATAGCACTAGATGTATAAAAAAGAGAACTAACGTATATTAACTGTCATTTGGACGAAAGGTATGGTATGTATCGCTTTGTTAACATATTAACTACATGGGTGACAAGCTGTTGCCAGGAATGTTAACATTACTTAGTTTTTTAAATATCACTTTCAATTATCTTAAAAATGACAAAATGTTTTTACAAATCTGTTTACATTTAAGAGAATTACAAATTTATGTGTACACTGTGTCTGAGTCTGTAGTAGACGGTTCATAGTCTCAATACTGTTTCTCTGTAATAGTCGATTCGTAGTCTGGATATTGTGACTGAATCTGTAGTAGCAGGTTCCAAGTCTGAATTTTATTTCTGAGTCTGTAACAGTCGGTTCGTAATCTGAATAGTATGCCTCTGTAACAGCCGATCATAGAATGAATATTATGTCAGAGTCTGTAGCAGGCGGTTCGTAGTCTGAGTATTATTTGTTCTATATTTTGTAAAGAGTAAATAATATGAATCAATTTGATCAGACTCTGAATATCTAAGTTGTCCTTTGTGCAGTTTAAAACCAGTAAGTAAATAAAATCTACGTTTTCATTTTTGTGAACACCACGTCTTTGATAATCGTTTCTTACCCCGCGAAGAAGAATTAATTGGCAAACTCGGGCGGCAAAAAGCGGTCACTTGCTTGGACTTGGTGACTGTGAATGAATATACAAATCTATAAGGACTACGTTTTTCGGTAAAAGTTGCCAATGGCCTGCCCATGATCCGTCAAAATTTAATATAATAAGAAATCGCATTAAAGTACATAGTACTCTTAGTACATCATGTCAGCTAGCCAGGTTATAGGGAAGATGGTTAACATTTGAGAGATACAAGTTCAAGAACGGGGTCAAAGGTCAAGTCAAGTTCAATGAAAGTTTATTAAAAAAGAATTGTTTTCACTTTCTCAAATGTTTTCCTTACTTTAGTTCGGAGTTTTTTACTTCCCTAAATATTGCCCTTCCTTTGTTTCAGAAATCTTTACTTCTCAAATGTTACCCTTCCGTTAGTTCTAAGTTCTTTACTCCCTCAAATGTTGCCCTTGTTCAGTGCTGGGTTCTTTACTTCGCCAATTATTGCCCTTCCTTTAGTTCTGGGTTCTTTACTTTCTCAAATGTTGTCCTTCCTTTAGTTCGAGGTTTGCATGTTACTTCTTGGACTATCCTCCTGACCTCTTCATGTCCGTGTTTCTTGCAGGAAGCATAAAGAAACATTTATTTTGCGTCGTTGAGGATTGGATCTCTCTGAGCTGTCCAATTGTTTCTATGGTTTCCGACATAATTTTACATAGCCTACATTATGCTGCAATGTATATTTGCAGATCAACTATCTAATATTGAGCTTGACTCTTGGTTACGACGGTTAATGATGCTTCTCATAGAACAACAAAAGGAATATAGAACCAATCGTCCCCCCCCCCCCCCCTTCCACGACTTCAAAAGGTATACTCGTCTAGGGAAAGAGACATGATATGAGAGTACCATTGGACGCTTAACACAGGATAAGATGGCTTGACTTGCTCTTGTTTAAAATATTTACTATAAATGAGGCTGGAAGGTATTCGTCAATGGCTTATTTAAACAATATATAGCAGGTTTCATATTTTCGTTATTTATTTTCATTAAAAAATCATGTATTTTAACTTTCTTTTCAGATATAGGAAAAGGATTCACGACTCAATTTAAGTAGGTCACAGCCATCTTTGGTTCTTGAGCAGACGGTAAAAGTTTGAAAAGTAATGTCTAGCGGGTAGGTGGTTGAAGATATTGGTACCCGATGATAATGTTGCTCCAGCTTATATCATGGCTGATTAGAGTTTTTACAGCAATAGGCCAGTAAAATAAATAGTAAACCCAAAACGTAGGTACATCTCTTGGACGTGCAAGAAATAAATACTCATTTAGTGAGACGGATGTCATGCAACAAAAGGTCTAAATATACATTGATGAACGACGTGCAGTGTCTTTGTCTTGCCCTTTTCCCCGTCCTTACAAAGCGTCGCGGCATCACTGCTATTGACCCCCATACAGAAAACCTACATCAGAGTATTTTTGGTAGTGGTTTTTTTAGAATGCTTTTATTTTACATGATGAGGTTGCTCGTCGCAAGAACAACCTTCTTTAGCCAAACATCACATATTTGGAAGATTGCATTTTACAAATTTTTGTTTCGGGCCCACGTGAGTGAATATAAGACGTATTTTCACAGTCGCTCCGTCCATTTAATTACTATTACGGATGTATGCACAAAACACGAAGTGCCATTGTAGTAATTCGTTTTAAACGCTGAGGAGTTATCCTCATGTACAACTCTATTTTGCTAAACGCCTTCAGGTACAAAGTGGTCGCGATAACAAAGATGTAAGGTGCTTGTCTTTCAAGTAATGGAGCTGTACCTGAGAGGTAAGCTGCTCATCACTCAAGGGAAGGCACTGCAAATGAGAGGCAAGCTGCTCATCACTCAAGGGAAGGCGCTATAACTGAGAGGTAAGCTGCTCATCACTCAAGGGAAGGCGCTATAACTGAGAGGCAATATGCTCATCACTCAAGGGAAGGCGCTATAACTGAGAGGTAAGCTGCTCATCACTCAAGGGAAGGCGCTATAACTGAGAGGCAAGATGCTCATCACTCAAAGGAAGGCGCTATAACTGAGAGGTAAGATGCTCATCACTCAAGGGAAGGCGCTATAACTGAGAGGCAATATGCTCATCATTCAAGGGAAAACGCTGCAAATGAGAGGTAACTTGTGCATCACTCAAGGGAAAGCGCTGCAAAGAGGTAAGCTGCGCATCCTTGAAGAGAAGGTGCTATTATTGAGGGGTAAGCTGCTCATCATTCGAGGGAAGGCGCTATAACTGAGAGGTAAGCTGCTCATCACTAAAGGGAAGGCACTATAATTGAGGGACAAGCTGCTCATCACTCAAAGGAAGGGGCACAGAGCCTAATTCCTGTCGAACTCAGAGTTCACATGTACATGGTGTGCAAATAAAACAAACCTTTAGCAAATACATATTTTAAAAAAAACAACAGCCTGCTAAATGCTGTCTGGGCAAACATCCTGACATCATCAGAACGCTTTCTCAATAGTGACTTCCATGAAGGCCAAGAGAGGGCCACCTCTTCGAAGACACCTGTCTGTTTGTAACAATCGATTACCGTACAAGTCTATACAACACATGACCTCTACACACTTAGGGAGAAGAGGAGCGATCGAGGTACAGGAGTGCCATATTTTCGACACCATTTATGGGAGATGTCAGTTCTGCTTTACATAACAGGAAAATGTGAATGGCAGAAGGGTTAAAACTTTTGCTCCTTATGCTAAATTAAACGGTTTTTTTTCACCATTTAGCGACACTTTCCAGTGCACCCAACAATAAATGAACACCTGAGTAAGTGTTATGGAAGGCAAGTAAGCGAGGAAACCAAATGGACACCACACCTCAGTCAGATCTCAGATATTGATTCATGTATTTTTTTATTTCCTCTTACTAAGCAGTCCAAAAATGTGGCAAGCTAATAATAGATATAGCTGACGTATTGTCCACAAGATGGAGGATCAGACCGTAATATGCGATTTTAATGGAAGATAAAGGAGAAAACGATAATCCATGCACATTGGTAATGAAGAATCAGTTACAGAATAGTCTAACTATACAAATACCATCTTCCAACACCATATTTCAACACCCTCTTACAGCACCATCTTCAATAACCATTTTCCATCACCATCTTCCATCATCATATTCCAACACCATCTTCCAACACCATCTTCCATCCCCATCTTCAAACACCATCTTCCATCCCTATCTTCCAACACCACCTTCTAACACCACCTTCTAACACCATCTTCCATCACCATCTTACAACACCATCTTCCAACACCATCTTCCAACTCCATCTTCCAACACCATCTTACAACACCATCTTCCATCACCATCTTCCAAAACTTTCTTCCTTCCCCATCTTCCAACACCATCTTCCAACACCATCTTCCATCCCTATCTTCCAACACCATCTTCCAACACCATCTTCCAACACCATCTTACAACACCATCTTCCATCCCTATCTTCCAACACCATCTTCCAACACCATCTTCCAACACCATCTTACAACACCATCTTCCATCCCCATCTTCCAAAACTTTCTTCCTTCCCCATCTTCCTTCCCCATCTTCCAACACCATCTTCCAACACCTTCTTCCAACACCATCTTCCATCCCTATCTTCCATCCCTATCTTCCAACACCATCTTCCAACACCATCTTCCATCCCTATCTTCCAACACCATCTTCCAACACCATCTTCCAACACCATCTTCCAACACCATCTTCCAACACTATCTTCCAACACCATCTTCCAACACCATCTTCCATCCCTATCTTCCAACACCATCTTCCAACACCATCTTCCAACACCATCTTCCATCCCTATCTTCCAACACCATCTTCCAACACCATCTTCCAATACCATCTTCCATCCCTATCTTCCAACACCATCTTCCAACACCATCTTCCAACACCATCTTCCAACACCATCTTCCATCCCCATCTTCCAAGACCATCTTCCAACACTGTCTTCCATCACCATCTTCCAACCGTGTCACTTAACCCCTAGCCCATGCCGTCTCCTGCACTCTGGCTTAAACTCAAGACTATAATCAAGGCAGCTGCAGTAGAAGTGCACGATGACGTCAGTAGGAAAGAAGGGCATCATCGTCCTGTGTCTGATTAGTCCAGTGATAGAGCACTCAGTTTTCAAGGAAAATGTACGAGTTCAGCTCCCACAACTGTCCCGCTCTAGTTTACCCAGCTCTAAATTGGTACCTGGCATACGATGGGAAATAAACGGCAGCGAGGAAATAAACTGGTCGCCCTATATCATGCAAGCCGTGTTTTAGTATATTGAAGTCTCTAATAATTTCATTTCATCCATAGTAGTATAAACACATTTAAACAAACCTTCAGTTTTACGTAAAGATTAAGTAAGATAATCCAAATAATGTGTTAGATCTATATTCCGTCTTAAGAAGTAACAGGTCAGTGAATGAAGGAAGTAATAGATGTTGACCAACGTTTCGACCCAAATATGTCTTTTTCAATTACTAGACAATGGACAACCGCAAAAAACTCCAGTTAACTAAGTTAAAAGGAATCAAAATAAAAAAATGCAGAGGGTGTGTGGGAACAGATGGTGCATCTTCTCAAGTACGATTTTAGATTTTAGAAGAGCCACTGTAACCTGCTAACAATATAACGTTTTCAAGAACTAACAACTTGGCACGAATACTAATGAACAATATCGGCATCGACTTCTGACTTTCAATACTGCCGCAGCTTTGATTTATTGATTAAGTGATAAAGTGATTTAAAGCATTAATTCCTCTTTATGCATATTCGTACAAATTTTGTTATCACAAAAATAGAAAAGTTACTTTTTGACCCCACTCGCTCCTCGATTTTTGGCCATTACGTGGTGTGGTGGACAATTTAAAGTTTTGAAGAACAGAACGAATTTTAGACAAGAAACTATTGTCGTGACCCTTGCGATAGGCGTGGCTAGAACACACATTACGAACATTCCAAGAGCACATTACCAGGCTATTTCTGTCATTCATCCTTTAGGGGAAAAGACGCAAAGGAAAGGTCAATTAAGCACCAAGAAGAGACACGTCAGGTTAATAGATTAAAAACCATGAGAAGTTGTTCAGAACTGGAAAAAAATAGCAAACGATGGGTCTGCTAGGAGAGGGTTGGTGGATGGCTTGTGTACCCCAAGGTGATAAGGGAGAAGTGAGAGGGTTGGTGGATGGCTTGTGTACCCCAAGGTGATAAGAGAGAAGTGAGAGGGTTGGTGGATGGCTTGTGTACCCCAAGGTGATAAGGGAGAAGTGAGAGGGTTGGTGGATGGCTTGTGTACCCCAAGGTGATAAGGGAGAAGTGAGAGGGTTGGTGGATGGCTTGTGTACCCCAAGGTGATAAGGGAGAAGTGAAAGGGTTCGTTGATAGCAAACACAACCCAAGGTAGTAATGAAGAAGTGAGAGTGTTGGTAGATGCCGTGTGTACCTCAATGTGATAAGGGAGAAGTGAAAGGGTTGGTGGATGGCTTGTGTACGTCAAGGTGATAAGGGAGAAGTAAAAGGGTTATGGATGGCTTGTGTACGTCAAGGTGATAAGGGAGAAGTAAAAGGGTTATGGATGGCTTGTGTACGTCAAGGTGATAAGGGAGAAGTGAGAGGGCTGGTAGATGGCATGTGTACCCTAAAGTGATAAGGGAGAAGTAAGAAGGTTGGTTGATAGCTTTTGTACCCCTAGGTGACAAGGAAGATATTGAACTGTGTTCTGGTGTGTCTGTAAATCGTGAAACTCTTGGATGTTCTGTATGCACATATATTGCTGTATTTGATAGACTGATTGTTATAATGTCGCACACCTGCCGGATAAACTCTCGTGACTCTTCCACAGAATCGCAAAAGCCCTTAAATCGTTCGTCGGTTCAGCATTTGATAGAGGGGCTAGGGATGACGACGCGGTAGACCGCCTCAACCACCTGGCGATGCATGGGCTCCTCATTTTCTTGGCCATCTTCACAGGGACCAAACAATACGCAGGCTCTCCTATCTACTGCTGGCTACCAGCCAATTACATAGAGAAGTTCCAACGAAAGTTCGCCAACCACTATTGCTGGGTACATACAATGTACAATATTCCGTTTGATGAGACTATACCAAACGTAGAGGAAAAAAGGTGGCTTGTATCGGCTTCATTCTCATTACTATCATGTTATCTCATTGTTTTCTTTTCTTCGTCATCACTATCGTCTCTCTTCTTATTCTGTATATTAGTCATGTTGTTGTTTGTGTTATTCTTCTGTTTATACTCCTATTTCTGATTTATTCTCCTTCTCTGCTTCTTCCCCTGCTTCTTCATCTAGTGGTTACTGCTGTTGTCGTTACTTTTTTCTTCTCCTCCTTCTTCTGTCTTCTTCTTTTTCTTCACATTTTCTTCTTCGTCTTCTAATTCTTCTTCTTCTTTTCTTTGTCTACTTCTTCTTCTTTTTCCTGTTCTGCTTCTTCTTTTTTTGCCATTATTTATTATCCTTTCAATGTTTCTTTGTCGTCTACTTCCTTGTGTTTTTTATGTTCATCCTCTGCTCCTTTCCAATCCGCATGAGTGTTCTTGCTTTATTTTTTTCATCTACTTCTTCGTCGCCATCTTCTTCTTAGACACTGTCTTCTTCCTCCTCTTCTTTTTCACCGTCCTCATTTGTCATGTTTTGTATTCTTGTCTAACTCATTCCACATATAACACGGAACCACTAAAGTATCTGGTCCATTCTAGCAAAACTAAGTATTTAGATGAGCTATTTCATTGATTTTTATGTGTAGCAAGATCTTTAATTTGATTAAGTTTGCTAGTCCCATGTAGAAACCTCTTCACTGGTCTATTACAATATGATTGTAAGGTCACAGTGGTGCTCTGTTCTCTACCCCCCCCCCCCCAAACACCCCCCTCCCCGCCACCCTCACCACCTCTTTCAATACTACTGAGGTGATTACCCTTGGTTGTTATATACAAACAGTTCCGTAGCTACGCCCACGTTTCACCCCAGTCTCACAAGAACATGTTTCAGAAACTGCAGCTGTCACCCCTAGCCCTGATTCCAAGCTAAAGATGTTAACATGACAGTAATAAAATAGTGATTTTTGTAGTATAGAAAGAATTGATGCCTGTCAGGAATTTTAACGGCGCATTGAAGGAAAAGCTGATGGTTTCATAGAAAGAATTGATGCCTGTCAGGATTTTAACGGCGCATTGAAGGAAAAGCTGATGGTTTCATTGAAAGAATTGATGCCTGTCAGGAATTTTAACGGCGCATTGAAGGAAAAGCTGATGGTTTCATAGAAAGAATTGTTACTGAAGATGAAGCCTGGGCTCACTACCACGAGTATGCAATGAAGAGAGCAAGTAATGGAGTCATCCATCCTCACCCTCCCCAGAAGTGTCCCACGCAGCAATGGGTAGGGAAAGTTATGCTGACTTTTCTTTGGTATGAACGAGGCGTTATGGGAGAATAGTACATGCTCAAGGACAACACTATCACGTATACAGATCTTCTCAGAAGCATCTTCGACCTGCAATCAAATCAAAACGATTTGGACTTCTGGGTATAGATGTCTTTTTGCAACATAGAAATGCTCGACCTCATTGTGCCCGGGCAAGAGCTGCAACCATCGAGGACCTCCACTTTCAGTGTCTACACATCCTCCGCACTCACCAGTCTTATACATGAGTCATTTCAACGTCTTTGGACGACTAAAACAGGCATTGAGAGAAAAGACTTTCAGGTCCGAATAAAAGGTCCTGCAATGTGGTGCAGGAGTGGTTACACACGCAAGCATGAAAATTTGTTTCTACAAGAATCCAAGTACTTTATAATCGCTGGGGCACTTGTATCGAACGCAATTTTGACTGCCTCAAAAAAAGATACAGTTTTGTTTAATTTTTTTCTTGATATAAATTTAGCAACAAAATACATTCCAGGTTTTCATTTGAAGCTCCTCGAATTTTATTTCGTGTGACAGCATATCTTGTTCGGGGCATGAGATGGCTTAGATTAGGATCATTGAGTCTGCTAGAAGGACCGTTTTCCTTGTAGTTTTGTTTTGGATGATAATAATTGAAATTGCTGCACGTGGAGCTGTTGCTTCAGGTGAATCAATAGAACGGACTTTATTCTAGAGTTGAAGATATGTATTTTTGTGCTGGACTTAATTTCTTTTGATTTCCCCAAGTTTCCCATTGCAAAGAAAGCACTTTGCACTATTTTCGTATCTTTATCTCTACCTTCTAATTTGTCTAAATTTCTACTAACATAGATGAATGATTCGACATCTTGAAGGAGAATATCTCCCACGCAATCGTTGTATTTATTTAATAATTTTTTTTTTTAATGTGCACTCTCGGTACCAATTTATATGACGTCTCATTATCTATTTTATTGTCTACGTGATGTGATTGTGGTTATGGGACAAAAGAGACGAGTCATCAAGTTCTAATAAATTCCATAATTCTATTAAATTCCATAATTCTGTTAAATTATACAATTCTGATGAACTTCATTCCATTGAATTCCAGAAATCTATTGAATTACACAATTCTATTGATTTACATATATGTTTTTAATTCTATAATTATTTTTAATTCCATAATTCTGTTGAAATTCTATTTCTTTTATAATTATTTCGAAGCCCACAATTCTATTGAATTCTAAATTTCTTTAGAATTCCATAATATTTTTTTTACTGAATTCCATATTTCAATTGAATTTCATAATTTATTGAACACCACATTTGTTTAATTGAATTCCATAATTATATTAAATTTCATAGCGTACATTGTGTCAACATAAATAGAAAACTATGAAAACCTACACACAAATCATTGTCTGTCCTGGTTCCATATTCCATTTGCAGGTATTTCAATGACGTCAGTTACTACCGCTGGTCAAGCATGATGTTCATCTTGCTGGCTTCTCTCTTTCGGATTCCACAACTTCTATGGAAAGAGCTGAAGAAATTCTCAGGAGCCAACATCGAGAAACTTGTCGGTGAGACTCTGCAACATGCATCATCAAATCAGTCATCGAATTGAACTAAGATAATTGTAACTAACCCACGTGTAGTTGCACAATATATTTGATCAAATTAGTTATCTTAGGTTATTTGTGCTAGTAACTAACCCACATGTGGGTTTTTTCCCACAACATATATCATCAAATCAGTCATCTTAGTTTATGTTGTGCCGTGTGGATCTGTGCTGTGGGGTAAGAAAGTCTATTGGGGCTCCTCTGTTAGAATTATAGGAAGTGTCGCCGCTGAGCGGGGCGGTGTATAAACGCCAACAGTTTCCAAAATGGGAATGGGCGTCGAGGGAGTGTCGTCTACTCCGAGATGCTTAACTGGGACCTCTTTAGTGAGTGCTGTTATCGTCTTTGGTTGTCAATGTTTACTTCGGAAAGTACATAACGTCTGTTTACTGCGTGAGTGGATAGTGGTCATAGAAGCTTCCAATCGTATGGATATTGTGTGGATGTACTGAACTGGCGATGCTGGAGTTACCAGGAAAGATGGAACTGGGATACATGCCTCGGATGTAGCCAAAGTGGTGACATTGGTGATGGATTGAGACATACATGTCTCGGATGCACCCAAAGTGGTGACATTGGTGATGGATAGATAAGAAATGTTGAAGATGGTCAAAAACACTACAATGAAGATTGTAATGAAGACACTGCAATCGATTAACTGAAAATATACACATAGACAAGTTATGAAATTATGCTGGAGTCTAGTAGACAGGTGCACGTGAGAAGATAGATCAGGTGTGTGTACAGGCAGTGAGCTATAAAAGCCATCACTATCTACCGTCAAAAAAAATTGATTGGGGGGGGGGGGGAGGTGCAACTATGGGTGTCAGCCTGAAATGCATTGACGCCGATACTACACGGATTCGAATAGATCAGATCAGAACAGATAAGAGCTGAACAGAACATATCAGAACAGAACAGATCAGAATAGAATTGATCAGAATAGATCAGAACAGAGCATATAAGAACAGAACTGAACAGATTGTGACATAACAGATCAGGACAGAACATAACCGAACAGATCAGGAGAGATCATAACAGAACAGAACAGATCAGAACATAACTGACCAGTAGGCATGTTTACGATTTAAATGGATTCGTTTAACAAAAGTAAAGGTAGCCTCCTAGCAGACACTGCTGTCGAGGATGAAGTAGTAGAGATGTCCGTGTACTAAACCTCAGCTTTATATGACGTTGCGTGGCCAGTTCTCTTCCTCTTTGCCTTTCATTTTACAACAGTATGTCTTGTACTGTTTCAGCTGGGACGACAGTAGCGTATCGTTAACAAATATCGAACACTTCACATCTGTATTGAGAATTGATCTGAACAGTTCTTTAAACCAACAAACAAATTTTAACAAAATGTAAAACACATTGAAGATAATTTTTTGTTATCGTGCCTAATATTCCGAATAGAGATGAACAACAGAAAGACCAATACTTGTCAAACCTGACGGTTTATTTTACTGATGTTCTGTCTTCAGACATGACGACAGAAACAACATTAATGGAACAGAGCAGAAGAGATGAACAGTTAAGTCACGTGGCTGAGTT
Organism: Ariolimax columbianus; assembly: GCA_036924085.1. Taxonomy (NCBI): domain Eukaryota; kingdom Metazoa; phylum Mollusca; class Gastropoda; order Stylommatophora; family Arionidae; genus Ariolimax; species Ariolimax columbianus. Next base: position 30,646,522 of record JAVGWX010000012.1, read on the forward strand.
TGTTCACAGATGGGTCACAACACGCAATATACCCGAAAAGTGAGTACACCCCATTCCATAGGTCAGTCAGCCACAACTGTTTCCTGTTAACTGCCAATTTGCAGGAAAACCATTCGAAACTTAATTGAGTAAAACGGTGCACATGATAATAAAAACTAGAAGTTCCAGATCTTTTAAAATTTCGCGCCAATGTTGTGTCGCAAATACTTCCGGTCTGACGGCGCTGCCTAGTGCTGACTACTCAAGTCATCTAGCCTTTTCCATGTTTTTCTGTGCTCATTGTCTATTGTCAGGGGTCAAGATGATAAATGGTGTAACAGCTGCCGCGGCCAGCGACCCAGAGCTGCCACAACACTTCTACACCTCCATGCGGTGATCCTGGGTAACAAGCTGGGACAGGGCAGACTGGTGAGGAGAAGGGATCGAAGAGGCATGGCTAACTCGGTACTCAAAAATGCCTTATTAAAGCCAGATCTGTCGGAACGAAAGGTGCAAAAATCGCAGTCAAGCTGTAAACTACAACACAACGCATGACGTTCTCCGACAACATCCTGCTACTTGTAAAGCCCTTTTCAGGGCTTGGTAGCGGGAGTTTGAGAACTATCTAGAGTAAAAATGGCCATACCTGACACAAGACAAGATACTCACCTGACCTGACTCAAGACAAGATACTCACCTGACCTGACCCAAGACAAGATATTCACCTGACCTGACCCAAGACAAGATATTCATTTGACCTGACCCAAGGGAAGATACTCACCTGACCTGACCCAAGCCAAGATACTCACCAGGCCTGACCTATGGCCATGTTAATCTACAGTAAAGATCTAGAGTAAAGATGGCCATGCCTGAACCCAATCACGACACTCACCTGACCTTACCCAAGACAAGATATTCGCTTGACCTGACCCAAGACATGATACTCACCTGACCTGACCCCAAACAAGATATTCGCCTGACCTGAACCCTGACAAAATACTCCCCTGACCTGACCCAAGACAAAATACTCCCCTGACTTGACTCAAGACAAAATACTTCCCTGACCTGACCCAAGACAAAATACTTCCCTGACCTGACCCAAGACAAAATACTCCCCTGACCTGACCCAAGACACAATACTCCCCTGACCTGACCCCAGACAAAATACTCCCCTGACCTGACCCCAGACAAAATATTCGACCGACCTGACCCCAGACAAGATACTCACCTGACCTGATCTAGGTCACAATACTCACCTGATCTGACCCATGTAACGTTATCCCCTGACCTGACCCTTAAACTGAAATCCACCTTGAATGCACGACGATTTCAGACCAATGGATAAATGAATGGATGTTCATTGACGGGCTTAGGCATGATCAACATGCTTACAGTTGTTCAGCTTCCAGAAGTGGAAACGGTTTTGAGAGCGATGTATTTTAGTCATCGGGGATTGAAGGGAGTGGAGTGGAGGAAGTGGTGTAATAAGTAATTAGGATGTGTCAAGGTTGTTTAGTTTCTAGGTAAGCCCGAAAATATTTTACCAAAAAAGTTCTGGTAAATGTTAAGATTGTGGTCAACCTTTCACGTGTAATTACTGCTGACTTATAATCCCAGAATCGCGCCAGTTGCTATTTCTTGATTGGTATAAAATGAACATGGAAGGTATGACCTTGAATATCTAGAATCCTAGTTTTCAAACAGGCAGGTGTATGTCTGCTGCTAGGTAGCCGAAGGTTAGAACGTTCTTTTTAGCAATTCTTATAATCTGCGGATTCAGTTCATTTCGGTGCCATCTCCGCATCGAAGTCGGCTGCAATTGATCTCCAGTGTACTCTATCTCTTGCCGTAATTGTGCAATCTGAGAGGCTTTGTCCAGTTCATCCCCTGATGTTATCCACCCACTTAAAACGTTACCTGCCTCTTGAACGACTGCCTTCCACCCTACTCTCCAGTATGGTCTTCAACAAGTAGGTATGCCCTGTTATATCTGTAATCTGAAGATTACCGCACATGTAATGTTCCACCAATCTCATATTCTTCATTTCATGAGAATTGCTCTTGTGATGTTTGAATATAAACTATAAATGACTTTTCTTTGATAAGCTCATATAATGGTTTAAAATGTGATTGATGTATAGCATAACTATTTGATGAAAGAGAAGCCTGGCGTTAGACCGCCATGTTGATGTAGCTAATAGACGTAGAGATTAGAGTGCTCAGCCTGTATTGCGACGAGTGGTTGTCTGAGACGGGATGTTAGTTCTGTGAATGAAATGGTTGTGCCTATGTGAACATTAATAATTTGACGACGAGTAGTTGTCTGAGACGGGATGTTAGTTCTGTGAATGAAATGGTTGTGCCTATGTGAACATTAATTATTTGACGACGAGTAGTTGTCTGAGACGGGATGTTAGTTCTGTGAATGAAATGGTTGTGCCTATGTGAGCATTAATTATTTGACGACGAGTAGTTGTCTGAGACGGGATGTTAGTTCTGTGAATGAAATGGTTGTGCCTATGTGAACATTAATTATTTGACGACGAGTAGTTGTCTGAGACGGGATGTTAGTTCTGTGAATGAAATGGTTGTGCCTATGTGAGCATTAATTATTTGGCGACGAGAGAAGCACGAGACAACATTATAGCTTTACAGGGGAAATAAATCTAGTTATTTGAGAGCAAAAAATCGAATGTCGGCGAGAGAGGCCTTTGACAGACCTCGTTTATGTAAGAAATAGACGTGATATTTTAGAGCGACATACGATGGGGAGAATAATTGCAAAATGAATTAGCCCATACGCTGTCTCAATGAGCTAGGTTCTCCTAGATTCCCTATGCTTCCGCGAGAAATCGCTTGGCGATCCGCGAGAAAGAGTAATCAGTAGACTAATCATCTGTAAATGCTTGTTGGAGTCATTTTTATGGTTAATTCCGTATTTGCAATTTTGCTGTCCACGTACGACATAGCATAGCTCCGGACATGATTAAGTGGTTTGTTTAGAGCAGCATAGATGGCGACTAACAGGCTGTGGGTCTACTTTTCTTTAGTGTTTGAGTCTATTAAGATGGACTCGCACATCGGTTAACCACCCTTTGCAGCACTTGTGCATACGTAGTGGAGTAATAAGCTGCTCAATCCTAGCCCGCAAAGCAGGAAATCCTCCGCCAGGCTACATACAGCTGATACCAGAGCTGAGACCTGCAAAGGGTTATCTGCTACTTTAGAAGTACAGGTAGACTAAGAACTAAGAACGTACGAAATATTCTTGCAAATTCCTTGGTTTTATAATAAAGTCTTCAACCTGCTATATCACCGACCCCGAATTAAGTATGTGTGTACAAGCACAGAATTAACATTTAAAAAAAGGACCTTTTATTATCTAAATTTGATTAAAAAATAGCCTTTCCTTGATTAGCAATAATTTTGGTTCACATGACATTTGGCCTTGATTTATCTTTTCAGCACGGTCAATAAACAATTGTGTTTTTGTAGTATTTATTGTCTGTTTTTGTTCTTTTTACATGTATTAAATGCGATGTTGGTTATTTATGTAGGTTTTTTTTTGCGTGTTTACAGAAATTTAGTTGATTTCAGGTTTCTTGAACAGGCAGATTAATTCAGTTCTTGGGGGACGGCGTGGCCTAGTGGTTAAGTGGCACGGCTCACAATCAGACGGTGCTGGGTTCGATCCCCATCACAGCACCGGCCGTTACCCCGGGGAAGCAAACCCTTAGAAAATGCAGGAGGAAGCAGACCCTTACATAAAATGCATGCTGAAGTCGGATGCACTGGGCCGACAGGCGCAAAATAAAAACCACAGTGTAACGCACACACGCCTTTGGGGAATAGATAAATAAGGCGAACGCAAAAAACAAAAAAAACAAAAAAAATTCAGTTCTTGTAGATTGTCAATAAACTTGAGAAAAACGTCACGAATAGTTTCCTTAAACCAGTTATCAAAATAAAAATATGCTATGTTTTCTGTGTGAACTCAAAGTTTGTAAAAGAGAAAGAAAGGTGTCAATAATTGTTTTTTAAAGAGTGTATGTACAGGTTTCATGAGATAAGTATATTTCAAGATTCCGCAAGGACAAAACGGTTGAGAAGCTCTGATTTAAATGATAATAAGTTATGAGGATTTTTTTAAAATTCGAACATTAATATTAATTCTTTATTTGTATTTCAACTTTCAGAAAGGGGATATTTGCAGTCCTGCATCGCTCAATATCAAACTTCATATTCTGTTACGGTAAACGGTCTGGACACAACCTAGTTGTCATCTACCTCTTTATCAAATTCCTTTATCTCCTCAACTCGATTGGCCAACTATTCATAATCTCATCCTTCCTCAAGACAAACTATTTGACATTTGGGACTAACGCTGTTGCGTCATACGCCCAAAATGGCCAATGGGAAGATGAACACGTGTTTCCGAGGGTCACACTGTGCGACATGAAGGTTCGAGTTCTAGGCAACGTATACATATACACAATTCAATGCGTGCTTGGTATTAACATATTCCTGGAGAAGTTCTTTTTCGTTGTGTGGTTCTGTTTGCTGTTTATGATCGTCGCCAACGCTTTAAGTTTTGTAAGGTGGGCAATACAACTGTTACACAGGGAAAAAAATGTTCAATTCATGACAAAATACTTCGGATATCTGCTTCCTAAAGGGACAACCGCACATCAAGATCACAAGATGTTTCAAGAAATGTCCAGAAGATATCTGAAAGCAGACGGCGTGTTTCTCATCAGGATGATTGCCGAAAACTCTACAGATCTTTTAACTGTCGATCTTATTCGACAAATCTGGATGCGATTCAGAGATTTCAATGAAGCAGAAGGTAAGGAACATGTGGACGAATTCCAGAAAGAGAATCCAGAAGAATCTACAATGAATGGAGGAGCGGGAATTCAGCTGGATGACGTCGACAAATAGAATCTACAGAACACAATAGACTTTCTAACCATGGCCTATTATCTGCAGTAGACTGTGGTGTAACAGAGGTAGCGACCTTGATTTTCAAAGCAAATCTACCGGGCTCAACCCCGTTATCGAAGCGTTCTAGTCAAACCCAGCTGTAAATATCAACCTGACTTACTCTTAGAGAAGGATTCACAGTTGCGAAATGATTTGGACACCAGATTAACAAAAGAAAGCTGAGACATTGTACAATGCAATCGTTTACACGCCATCCACGACAACAGTGTCTGCTTTATCTTACTATAATAAAAGACTTGAAAAGCATGTCTGTGTTGATAATAGTCTGGATTTGCTAGAATTATGTATTTATCATCGGTTCTTAGTTCCTTGACCAATGGCTGACAGAAGCAGCCATCACGTCTGATGCAGACGTTCAGGGCTGCTACAAACTCCCTCTTCGTCGCCTGGTCTATGAACATATATAGCACGAGACCAAGCTCTGGCTCCTCCTTTTGGCATCTTTCTGTGAACCATTATTTATTAAAGGTGGACCAGTAGAAGGCGACGTAGAAATTATTTGGATTATTTTATGAATTTAATTCAACGACTCTCACAGGGTTGTTGAATGATCAAGTCAATAAATAAGTCGATATAATTTAATGCAAGATCACATTGTCTGTCTGAAAAAACAGCAATACGCTGCATCAATTTGTTTACAAGCTTTTATAACTGTTTTTCGTTTGCGTACTTGACTGTTGTCCATTTTCGTACATGAGTTGACCGTTTGCGTACTTGACTGTTGTCCATTTTCGTACATGAGTTGACCGTTTGCGTACTTGACTGTTGTCCATTTTCGTACATGACTTGACCGTTTGCGTACATGACTGTTGTTAATTTTCGTACATGACTTTACCGTTTGCGTACTTGACTGTTGTCCATTTTCGTACATGACTTGACCGTTTGCGCACTTGACTGTTGTCCATTTTCGTACAAGACATGATCATTTGCGTACTTGACTGCTGTCTATTTGCGTACTTGACCGTTCATTTGCATACTTGACTGTTGTTCATTTGCGTGGACTTCTATTTATCCTATTTTAACAAACGTCCAATAATTTTAGTCTTAGTTGACTTATACTTCTACAAGGTCATAAGCCCCTGTGCAGGTCCCATCACTGGTAGGAGCTTGATGTAGCCAGGAGGAGGATTTCCTGCTTTGCGGACTAGGCTCGAGCAGCTTATTACTCCAATATGGAGGGTTGTTAACTGATGTGCAATCCATACTAATAGACTGAAATACTAAAGCAAAGTAGACATATAGCCTGTTAGACGCCATATATGCTGCTCTTAACAACCACCTAACCAGTTACACAGTTAGTCGCTTCTTACGACATGCTCTCTATTGGGCAGAAGTGATATTCTTGTCCTTGCCATACAATCTAATGATCTGATATTGTGCAAACAAACTCTGCTAGTACAACTTGTGAATCTATCACATTTTGACGGATCACGGACAGCTTATTCAACAGTTTGTACCAACAGGCGTTGTTTTTTTGTGTGTTAAATCTTGACATGTATCGATAGCGACATCAACAGCCTCAAGTCGCTCGAACAAGCAAACGCCTTCATTGTGTTTGGAAATCACGAACCACCTAGAGTAAACATTGAAGATGGCGCAAGGGAAGAATGAACGATGACCACTCTCAAAGATTAAAGTCGGCAATGAACGTAGACCAACTTCATCTCTCTAATTTCGTTATGATAAAAGTTATCAAGGGAATACTGCATAGATGAGCACACCAAATTTTTCAGAAAAGACCGAAACAAAAATATATTTGTTTTAAACAAAACGCTAATATACCAATTCACATGGGACGAGTGCAACAAAGTCTGCCGTGCCAGGATTGGTCTTTATACGAGAACATATATCGCAGCACAAGTCAGACGATGTCGCCATCTTCGCTTGCGATGGGCAACTATTATTATTAGATGTGTTTCAAGATTTTTATTCCATGTGTGCCTTGGTTTCCCATTACGTCTCTTGTGATGTTATTCTAGAACAGAAAATACCTTGTAATACTGTCAGCTGGCTTCCCTAATGTGTGTCATTTCCATTGCGTAGAGAAATGAAGAGTGACACAGCCCACATCCCAAACATGCATACGTTTGGATTCGGCAAGTTAGTGCCTCTGTGGGAAGTAAACATACACACGATGTCTGCTAAAGGCAGATACACTTGAACGTAAAGGGCAAAATACAGAACAACTCACTCGCATTAGGAAACAGGGCGGTCAAGAAATCAAATATCAATCGCCAATGCCATCTCCTAACTGCCATGATACATTGTCTATTCGGTTCTTTCCAGCATTTCTGCTTTAGTCAACTAAGCAAACTGGAATTATTCCTTCTGTTATGTGCAAGCATTCATTTGTTGTAAGTCTGTCTAATATCATCATGTTTAAGGAGAGAAACATGTCCGGGTGAATTATTTTGTTGCAAGTCTGCCTAATGTCATCATGTTTAAGGAGAGAAACATGTCCGGGTGAATTATTTTGTTGCAAGTCTGCCTAATGTCATCATGTTTAAGGAGAGAAACATGTCCGGGTAAATTATTTTGTTGCAAGTCTGCCTAATGTCATCATGTTTAAGGAGAGACATATGTCCGAAATAATTCATTTGTTACAAGCCTACCTTATGCCACCAGCGTAAGAAGAGACGCATGTCAGCAACTTTTATCCCAGCACAAAAAACTATATTAGCAATGTCGAGAACCTTAAGATGGCTACAAGTAAATTGTGTGCAGATTTACTTTAGGGGTGCCTAAATACACTACGTATTTGTAGAAGTATATCTAGAGCTTTATATTTCAAACCGATATAAACTGCAAGTACAGTGCATAGCCAACAGTTAGAGTTCATTCCTTACTTGAGGGTTTTACTCAAACGTAATCAAATGCACACACTTATGAGTGAATGCGTATTTTTATTTAATATAATTAATGTCTCTGTGACTGTCTAGCTTTACATCTGGTGTCAGTTAATTACGTGTATGTCTTTACTAAACAACTTAACGTCTTTATACTGGTTTATAAGACGCTGCAGAGTATGTATACAACCAGTTTCTTTTACATTTACCTGATATAAAAATACCTATGTGCATCCAATCTATTCTTCAATGCATTAAATGACCCTGCGTTCACCATTTTCCGTGACAATGCATTCCAAACATTCCCCATTCCCTTACTAAAATTTTTTTTTTCTGGTATCTAATCTGGGCCTTCTTTAATTAATTTGTGGCAGTGCGCGCTTTTTCTTGTAGTGCGCTGTAGTTTGAAAACCTGTTACAGTCTAATGTATCCTCATCTGGAATAAACCGTGTGTGTACAACTTGAGAGTAAAGTGTATTTTCTTGAATACCTGGTCTGTATGAACGTTAATTTGCCAGCTATTTGCTTACAATCATTAATATAGAACCCCGAGGCAGAGAATATAATTAAAGACATGGGTTTCCCAAGATAATTTGTGGCAGTGCGCGCTTTTACTTGTAGTGCGCTGTAGTTTGAAAACCTGTTACAATCTAATGATTCCTCATCTGGAATAAACCGTGTGTGTACAACTTGAGAGTAAAGTGTATTTTCTTGAATACCTGGTCTGTATGAATGTTAATTTGCCAGCTATTTGCTTACAATCATTAATATAGAACCCCGAGGCGGAAAATATAATTTAAGACATGGGTTTCCCAAGACATTCGATCCACCTAATAGAAACATACGGTGGACAGCAATCAGCCGTCAGAATACAGAGCGAAGAAACCTAATATTGATTCGAGATACACATGGGAGTCAGACACGGTTGCTCTCTTTCAACATACCTATTCAACATCTAGGCTGACAACGTCATGAGAAATGTAAAAACGTTCCAATTTACGCTGCTTCGACCTATATAAAATAGGAGGAAACGAAATTCCAGGAATAAGATATGTCGATACAATCTTGCTCTCAAAAAGTGCTTCTTCTTCGTCGCTCGTTCTCAAACTCCAGCTATGTTTACAGATGCCCTGGCCGTGATTACAGCACTAAAAAGGCAGAAAAATACTGAACTTAATGATTTAAGAGCAGTACTCTGTCAACTATGCCAGCAGTCCGCACCAAAAAAGAATAGTGGTACAGTGGGTTCCATCCCACTGTAACATCCAAGGCAACGAGGAGGCAGACAGACTGGCAAAAGAAGGTGCAAGACTACCACAACCAAATTTTAGTGTAACCTACGAAGAGTCCAAAAGGTTTATTAGGGTCAGATACATGGCCAAATGGAAAACAGAACATACTGGCTACACAAAAAATGATGCCTATTACCAGTTGAGCAGAAGAGGTCGCGGTCTTTAGACTCCGCATAGGCCACAACAGACTGAGGTACCATCTATTCAATAAACTGAAGAAAGGTGGCCCTGACGAATGCACCTGTGGTACAGGGAAAATGACCGTTGAACATCTGCTGCAAAATTGCTCGACATACGAGGACCAGAGAAAGCACATGTGGCCATCACCAGTGGCAACACTAGACAAGCTAGCAAGTTCTGAAAATGGCTTTGCAGAATGTAGTCTAGAGAACGGAATGCATTGTGTCAATGTTTACAGCTTGACTGCGAAATTTGCACCTTTCGAAGGTGCTACACTTTTGCATGGCATTTTTGGGTACCGGGATATACTTCCCGCTTTGGTACATTCTTCTTACCCAGTCTGTCCTGTCGGATTACCATGTGGAGGTGGAGAAGGGCCTTGGCAGCTCTCTTTTGCTGGCCCTGACGCTATCAGTTAGGTTTTGGTCGCTGGCCCTGGCGCTAGCAGTTAGCTTTCGGTCGCTGGCCCTGACACTATCAGTTAGCTTTGGATCGCTAACCACTACACCTCATTCATTGTCCAGCATCGCGATCAGAAACTGTGCTAAGAGGCTATATCAATTATTTATGTCCGTTCTGAAGAATATTGAAGGTCAGAACCTTTACCTGAACATCAAACAAACTAAGAAAAGCCCACCGGTAAAACAAGACTTCAACACAGCTTTGTTTTCTCATGAGAGGAAATTGGAAATGTAACACACTTCAAATACCTGGGCCCTGTACTTAACAACAATGGAGACTGCACAGAGAAAGTAAGAAGATGACTGATTACGGCAAAATGCAAACAGACAACTCAAATTAAAAAAATTAGGAGAATATGCATTTTTCCTTGTGGCAACTTATGGTTGTGAGGCAATCACACAGGCATTCAAAAAAAAAAAAAAAGATCTGAACTTTCTAGATCCAGTACAATAGAAGAATCCGAAAAATTACTTGAACAAGCAAAGAAACAAACAGAGATTCCTACAGACAGATTCCTACTTATTACCGAGAAGTTCGATGCGTCTTTGTGCATGACAAAAAGAAAAGCACCAATGCCCCGCAGAGAGCATGTTGTAAGAGGCGACTAATTATGTGACATGGCATAACATCGGCAATGGTTAGGTAGTTAGTTAAGAGAAGCATAGATGGCGCCTAACAGGCTGTGGGTCTACTTTTCTCTAATGTTTCAGTCTATAAAAATGGACTCGCACATCGGTAAGCCACTTTTCAAGAAACTGGTTACATATAAACACGGCAGTCTTCTAAACCAATACAAAGAAGTTAAGTTATGTTAAGAATGTGATGAGCGCGACGTACTGCCACGAGCTTGCTACATGATGATAAGGCATGTAGTGAAACAATGAAATATACAACATGCGATTATGGTAATGTTGTTATTTCTTTGAAATAGGTCAAAATAGGTCAATTTGGAAATGCGCAACGAGATCAAACGTTTATAGACTATTTCTTTATGAAGAAGTGCAAAAAGGAGGCTTGCATACCTTTGATTATATATCATTCTTCTTCTTCTTCTTCTTCTTCTTCTTCTTCTTCTTCATTCGCTCTCAATCTCCCGCTACCAAACCCCGAAAGGGCTTAAGTAGCAGAATGTAGTCCAGAGAACGGAATGCGTTGTGTCGTGGTTTACAGCTTGACTGCGATATTTGCACCTTTCGGTCCAACACATCCGACTTCAGCAAGCATTTTTTTAGTACCGGGTTAGCATTCCCTCTTCGAGCCCTTCTCCTTAGCCAGTCTGCCTTGCTACAGCCTGTTATCCAGGATCACCGCGTGGAGGTGTAGAAGGGTCTTGGCAGCTCTGGTTCGCTGGCCCTGACGCTAGCAGTCAGCTATGGGTCGCTGACCACTGCAGCTCATGCGCTGCTCGGCGTCTTGATATATCATTATTATCCAATACTCGAACAATGCATGAAGAAATATATACATTTTTTAATATAACCTAACACAGCACTTATTTAACGATATTCGATTGAGCAGATAGTAGCTTCAGTTCAGTTCAGTTCATCCCGTAACCCATCAGGTCCTTGGGGCACACGTGAAGACACCCTCAAAACCCCACGCCATCCCTCTCTGTCTGTCGCCGCCTGTCGTATCTCACCGGGACAAGGCCTGACCACTCAGTGATGTTGTCCACCCATCTCTTCCTTGGACGTCCTCGCCCTCTCTGTCCCGGTACGGAACCAAAGAGTATCGAGTTGGTAATTCCGTTGGACCTCGCGACGTGCCCGCACCAGGCCATCTTTCGTCTTTTGATAGCTGTGAACATATCTTCAAAAGGACCAATAGCGTCTTCAACTCTCTGACGTATTTCTACGTTCGTGACACGATCTTTATATGTACGATTTAGGAGTTTTCTATAGCACCTCATTTCCATTGCATGTATTCTGCCCTGGGTATCTGCTGTAATGGCACAGGTCTCGCAGGCATACAGAAATATTGATAGCACGAGAGAGCGCATTAGTCTAACTTTTATGCCGAGGGCGAGTCGCTTGTCTTGCCATATAGGTTTCAGCCTAGTCAGCGCCGCTGTTGTTTGTGCTATTCTTGCAATTACCTCTGGCTTCGATCCCTCTTCACTGATCAATGATCCCAGATATTTGAAACGTTTTACCACCTCAAGTTCCTGCCCATTTGTCTCTATTATAGATTAAAACCCTGTTATGTTATTGGTCATGAGCTTTCTTTTATCTGCATTTATTTCCATACCAAAACTCAGGGCCGCTCTATCCAAGCTACCAATCAATTCCTGGAGTTCTCTTTCTGTGCCTGCCAATACATCAATATCATCAGCAAATCGGAAGTTTGTGATAAGCCTGTCACCTATTTTAACCGTGCCAACATGTTCTTTTAAGCTTGTCTCCATTATTCTCTCCAAAAATATATTGAAAAGTGTTGGGGAGAGTATACATCCCTGTCTCACACCCACCGTCGTACGGAACCAATCGCCTAGCGTTCCCTCTACAGAGACTGCGCTTGTCGCCTGCTCATACAGGTTTGCAATTACCCTCACAATATCACTGTTGAACTTATAATGCGTGCTGCCGATTAAGTGAGCTCACAAGCCAACCTCACTTCCTCGGGGTACACACTGGGCAACTAGAACCGTGAGGCTCTAGGCTAACGAGGAAATGGCTCGCTTGGGGGGACGGGCTCCTCCAGGTTAAATGCAGATGTTGGCCCACCGCAGCTTGGAGAGGAGATAGGCGCCGCCAGGTGATTTCAAGCCTAAGAATCACACATGAGGACAAAAACGAAATCTATTATACCGGATCGGTCGCAGCCCGAGTCAACAAGGACCGCGCCTGCCGTCCCACACCAGGGCGGAGGTGTTAAGTGTGCAACTGGTGATACCATACGACTCAGAAGAGAAGATTTCATTCTGGGCACTTGGAATGTTAGAACTCTTAAGTGCAAGTAGGAAAATAAAAGAACTGACCCATGAGATAGATAGATACTACTGAAATGTGCTTGGCATATGCAAAGCACATTTGAAAAATTTCGGAGAACACACAACAGAAGAAGGTCACAAGTTCTATTACAGTGTAAGACCTGACAAGCATCTTCATGGAGTCGGAATGCTGGTGCACAAAGACACAGCATGTTGTGTATTGGGTTGCCGACCAGTATCAAGCCGATTGCTCAGTATACGACTAAGTGCAAAGCCCGATAGTAGCTACACGGACAAATCTCTTAAATTTTACCTTGTCACAAGAACAATGTATCTCATGAAAGTGAGATAACAAATGCTACTATCACAGTAACATTTGTTAAAACTGAACAATAGAACTTACTAAAATGCTTGAACTGTGAGTTTGTTGAAATACAGAATTTTAAAAAAATGAGTTACGCTGCTAACATTTAAATTAATATTATTAATTCATTTTTAGAACATTCAAATGTTTTTTAAAAAAAGATCCTATTACGCCATGCGGCACATAGGAAATATGGTGTTAGGCCCATATTATTTTGTAACCTACGGCACTTAGTGGATGATGTGGTCATCATCAAGCCGGCCGTCTTTACGTCTCGGACTGAACCGGCACCCATTTATGGCAGGGTCGACGTGGGATCCATTGCGGTATGAAAAATCTATACTGCCTCAACCAATACCGCGTTAACCACTGCGCTACACGGCTCCTAATTCAAATGTTTGCTTACTACTAATAAATGAATTTCACTCTGCTTATTTTATTAGAAAATTATCCCACTTTGTAAATAATTGTCTCCCTTAGCATTTCAAAAGATAACAAAAACTTCAATTACTAAATTGTTGAACATATCTCGAAAATTAATGTGTCGTTTTTATAAGGATGCATTTTAAATAAATAGAACACACTTTAAGTTCTTTTTCACATTCATTATTACATTATTTCGTTAAACAATTTTCAATTCATGGTAGCCACAACAGAACACTTTTACATTTCGATTTAAAACTCAAGCTTAGTTGCAATCAAAATTACCAGGTTCAAATATAATTTCGTGTCCAGTTTGAATGGGTATGTACCTTTGCCTTTCTCGAAATGATCACTTCTACGTCTACAGAAGGGATTGCTAAAACTACTATACTGCAAAACTGCCATAGTGGTATAAAGATATAAACACGCACCCGCTGGCCAATACATCCATACTACAAAAAGATATACACACGCATCCATACACTCACTGGACAATACGTCCTATTATCGTTCAAGGCTTTGATGTATGGTGGACAAATGTGTGCCTTTGTTGGTAAAATCAAGAAATGTAAACCTTTAATCAAACAAAAAACAAAACGTATATACGATGCGTTTTCAAATGAAATCGAACCAAACTGTAACACGTGAACTTACGTCCCTCTTTAAACATCGTTGTCCAGTTCTTCACGTTGTCTTTGACACACTTTTGTCACCAAACACTGCCTGCATTCTGCGATGAATATCAACTGGTCGACATCCTTCAACTGTTAGAAACCGAATCACCGCACGCTGATCAACTCTGAACGGATTCGGTATCACACAAACCATGTTTTCAACGGTCTGCTAAGGAAACTATGAGTCGGAGGATAATGACACTTTGCAAACTTGACGGTTGGTATTTGCTCTTTACACCAGAAATGACGTCATCATGTGCATCGTAGGTAAGTTCACTTGTTGCAGTTTGGTCCGGTTTCACTTGAACATGCCTCATACATCGCTTCAGTAAATGGACAGACGCCCACACTCAAAATGTTTTTTTAGGAGATAACTGGGTTTTTTGTCACGTCTTGTAATTTATTTGGCTGTGTCCCTTGTTTTGTTGTTTACTTTTTTAACCTTTAGCGTAAACATCCATTGGAAATTGGTATAACGTGCTGATGAAGGTGGTCCGTGGTCCTTCAGGCTGTGGTGCTATGAGTGGCTTCATTTGAGTAACGCTGACTACTACGGGGATCACGTCAATTCACGTCTTCCAATCAGCATATCTTTAAAACAGCATGCTTCCAAGGAACGCAACATAAAAGTGAGATAGTGGACTTTAAGATAGTGGACTCCTGTTATCGAGTTGTGCCTGACCTTGACGTGATGTCCTGGTCAGTATGTTGCGTTTGACCTAGAAGTAATATCTTGGTCAGTATGGTGTGCCTGACCTTGAAGAGACGTTATTGTTAGTATAATATGTCTGACCGATTTACGTCTCAGTTCCCCTGATCGGACTAACGTCTCAGTTCACCCGGACGGACTAACGTCTTAATTCACCCGGTCGGACTAACATCTCAGTTCCCACAGTCGGACTAACGTCTTAGTTCATCCAGTCGGACTAACGTCTAAGTTCACCCAGTCGGACTAACGTCTAAGTTCACCCAATCGGACTAACGTCTTAGTTCACCCGGTCGGACTAACGTCTCAGTTCACCCGGTCGGACTATCGTCTTAGTTCACCCGGTCGGACTAACGTCTCAGTTTCCCTGTCGCACTTTCGTTTTAGTTCCCATGACCGGAGTAGCGTCTCAGTTATTTGAAAAAATTGTTGTTATTTGAAAACTGTCCGAGAAAAATTGTTCTAATATGAAAACTGTCCGGGAAAAATTGTTTCATGTTTTCACAGGCACGCAGGTGTATTGAAACATTGTCCAAGACCAGGGCTCGGGGAAGAAAGACTAACGACTGGTCAGGCAAAATATACTGATCAAACACGCTAGTCAGGGTCAAGAAAAACATACTGATCAGACATGTAAGTCAGGGTCAAGAAAAACATACTGATCAGACATGTTAGTCAGGGTAAGGCAAAACATACTGATCAGACATGTTAGTCAGGTCAGACAAAACATACTGATCAGACATGTTAGTCAGGGTCAGGCAAAACATACTGATCAGACATGTTAGTCAGGGTCAGGCAAAAACATACTGATCAGACATGTTAGTCAGGGTCAGGCAAAACATACTGATCAGACATGTTAGTCAGGGTCAGGCAAAACATACTGGCCAAGACCATCATCATGGCTTCCTAGTAGCCCTTCCCGGAAACGGGCTGTTTTTATGGCAGTCTCGCTAAAAATGTGTGGTATCGACGTGATCACTGTAGTAGTGAGGGACACGCAGAATATGTCAAGAATAGTACAACCACCTGGAGGACCCGGTCCACCTTCATCAGCTCGCTCGGGATGTGAGGAAAGCTATGACATCCCGGCACTTAACGTTCTTTTAGGACTCACAAAAAGGAGAATACTACTCATTCTGGGTATTCAACAACAACAACAGCAACAACAACAGCAACAACAACAACAACAACAACAATAGCAACAACAACAGCAACAACAACAGCAACAACAACAACAGCAACAACAACAACAATAGCAACAACAACAACAGCAACAACAACAGCAACAACAACAACAACAACAACAACAATAGCAACAACAACAACAACAACAATAGCAACAACAACAACAGCAACAACAACTGCAACAACAACAATAACAGCAACAACAACAACAACAACATCAACCAGGGCTCGTCAACCTTGTCATACATGGCACCCACTTTCATAACTTTCATGCGGGTAAATATTGCTTACCGCTCACTAAAGTTTTATTGAAAAAAGAGTATCGATCGTCCACTGATTCTGTATATTTTGGAAGTTTTTACCACTTCATGATCATCATCATGTGACATATCCTTTGCAGAACGTCGATCCCATCACAGCCCGTCGGAAAGAAAATCGATCTCTTGCCAAATCTCCAGCCTGCTCCAGAGGCATGCCCAGGCATTCCTTGACATCTTAATGCCATCACTTTCTAGATCTGCCTCGGCCTCTCTTACCCGACAACATAACTTGCATCACCGTTCTCTTAAGACAGTTGCGTCGTTTGATGTGGCCAAAGTATTTAGTTGCGTTTGTTTATGATGGAATTTATGAGCCAGTTCTCCTCTATTCTCAACGCCTGCCAAATTCTACTTTTTTCGATTCATGGTACTCTGAGAATCTTTCTATAACATTTCCATTCTCTTCGTTGAGGTTTGGGTAACCGTCCATGGGCGACAGATTTGGTCTGGACATACAAATCATGTCGTCCTACTGACAGATTAGGTTGTCTAGAATAACGCGCAAGCGAAATTGTATACTTGCATTAATTTAGAGGTGGACCTTTCACCAGACCTGACCACTCACACCAGCGAGTACCGCGACAGAGGGGGGGGGGTGGGGGGGATTATTAGCTGCGCTCAAGACGCCATTTTGAAAGTAGCGCCGTCTAGGAATATAGTCCGAAGGATTATAAAAGCTGATGTCAGAGCGATAAAGGGAGTACATTAAGAGATTGTCAGAACGAGTTGTTCAAGAGCTTTTAGAACAGACCTTACGAGAGACCTAAAGAGAGACATAAAGAGATACATTTCACGCATTTTCCGATCGACACATTTGAACGACACTTTTCACCTAGATGCAGAGACATTGATTCAAGCGACTTCATAGTGACGCCTTGAACTATATTCAGCACGAGCGATCCAGAGCTGGACACATTTCACGCATTTTCAGAGCGACGCATTGAACGAGTTCAGTCCGAGCGACCCATTGCTCGACACTTGTCACGAGATTTTCCAGTGCTCGACACCTTGAACGAGTTGGCCAGAGCGAAAGAAAGAGAGAGAGCGAGAGAGAGACTGCATTACCGAGTCTTTACTTTAAACGTTGCATCGACTGAGCTCTAGTTTGGTGAAGTATTTATAGTTTGTACATAGGGAATTACGTTGACAAAGTCCTACAATGCTGCTAGGGCGACACTGAGCTTCCAACCCCGTTAAGCCTGTTTTTAAATGCCCGGGCTAAAATAGACACATAATCTGTACATTATGACGTGGCGACTGTGAGGACAATCATGCTTTATTCATTAGCCCCATACTCCTCTCACAGATCCCAGCAAAATTGGAATACATGTGGCAATTTTATGCAGTTTAATATATATATATACGTGTGTGGGGGAAATGATTTAGTGAGGGTGTGTGTGTGTATGTTTGTGTGCGTGAAGGTCGAATCTAGCCACTACTTACCGAAGAGCACTAGATGTTAGTGCACACGGATACGCGATATGGATTCAAACTATGTTTGAAAGAATGTAAAATCAAACCATGGTTGAAATAATGTGAAATCAAACCATTTCTGAAAGAATGTGAAATCAAACCATTTTTGAAAGAATGTGAAATCAAACCATGATTGAAAGAATGGGAAATCAAACCATGGCTTGTGATGTTAAAATATTTTGCCTTGATAATAGTTCGACTAGGTTTAGGATCTTGGACATTTTTAGCGATGAGACCATGTCCAGGTTTGCCCCTAGGTTCTCTGCTCTCATCAGAACTGTTTAACATATATCCAATAAAAGTGTAAGGGAAACATTTACATTGGCATCCACAAACATGAATGACTCAGATCTATAATACACAGTTATAGACATCCAGGAGATCTAGCAGACAATCTCACAGGGGTGTTGAGATTCCAGCTGCCATGTAAATCATGACAAACTTGTGTGATATACGGCTCCTTGAACAACTATGGAGTGAATGATTTGTTCTCGGCCATTACCTTCGATGAATGTGTTTTTGGCTGGTGTGAGAGGTTGAAATACTCCGAAGTAACATTTGATAGCAGCATGTCATATAGATGATATGTTGACCCAACCATAAGTAGATGCAAGCGAGGGCTGCGAGCAATCTTGGTAATGACAGCTGTAAACTTGGAACAGCGATTGCGTTTAATCATGTGCAACCAGTTGGTCCTGTCAGTTGTTGATTACGGACAGGGAATCTTCGTTCTATCAGCGTAACAATTTAAAATTTCGGAACTCATCCACGATGAAGGAATGCGACTTGTTTGGGTTTCACTAAAGATACTCCGATTATAAAGGTGATTCGCCTGCTAGCACGTTTGTTTGTGACATCAAGCCATGAATTGACATAGGCAAAGTATTTAATTGAGTATCCGCAAACAACAGGTACCCTCACGAGAAAACAGGGGAACACGACTCAAGAGAGGGGTGTTGTAGAGAGCACAGGTAGAACGATTGAACATGCTTTACATGAAAAGAAACACCTTTGGATAATAACACTAGACACCAGCCAACATCTATGTGAGGCAGATGTGGCTTTAAAAATATATATATATTTATTAACTTAACTGAACGTCTTTATACTGGTTTAGAAGACCCTGTAGAGTCTGTATACAACCAGTTACATTTACATCACCTTGCTCTAAAAGCTATGCGCGTCCAGTTTATTCTTAAATGCATTAACTGTCCCTGCCTCCACTACCTCCCCTGGAAATGCATTGCAAGCAGACACCACTCTCTGACTAAAAAAATATTTCCTAATATCTAACCTGGACCTCTCTTTAGTCAGCTTGTAGCTATGCCCTCGTGTTATTGTAGGTGGCTGTATTTTAAAAAAAACTTGTTATAGTCTAATTTATCGATTCCTCTGATCATCTTATAAACCTGTATTAAGTCACCACGAATTCTTCTCTCTTCGAGACACTGTAGGCCGGTTTTTCTGAGTCGTTCCTCATAACTGTAAATCTGGAATCCCACTATCATCTTTGTCGCTCTTTTTTGTATTCTTTCTAGCATGTTTATGTCCCCTCTATATGATAAGGACTCCACACCTGTACACAGTACTCCAATCTAGGTCTAACTAAAGCTGTATACAGTTTGACGATCACTTCCTTGCTCTTATGTTTAATATTTCTTTTTATCATACCTAACATTGCATTTGCCTTTTTCACTGCTACCTTAACTTGCTCACTCACCTTTCCTGTATGATCTATTATAACCCCTAGGTCCCTTTCCTTATCTATCTTTCTAATATTGTTTTCTCCCATTCTGTAATTATGTTCCATATTGGATCTACCCATGTGGATGACTGTACATTTATCTACATTAAACTCCATTTGCCAGCTTACAGACCATTCTCGAATTTTATCTAAATCCGACATCAATATATCCACTTCCGCTTTAGATGAGACACTACTGCATAGTTTTGTGTCATCAGCAAATTTTGCAATAATGGATCTCATATCAATGTCCAAATTATTTATATATATCAAGAACAAAATTGGTCCCAAAACCGAGCCCTGTGGCACACCACTTTTCACTTCACTCCACTCAGAGTACTCCTTATTTATGCCCACCCTCTGCCTTCTTTCCGTTAACCAATTTTTAATCCATTTGGCAACTTCCCCACCTATTCCATGTGATTTTAACTTTCGAAATAATCTTTGATGAGGTACTCTATCAAAGGCCTTTGCAAAGTGTAGATAAATAACATCCACTGGCTCCCCTTTATCTATGATTTTAGTAACCTCCTCCATGAATTCTAATAGATTTGTTAAGCATGATCTCCCTCTAGTAAACCCATGCTGACTATTTCTAATTAGATTAAATTTGTCTAAATGCATTACAATGTTGTCTTTGATTATTGACTCAAACAATTTACAGACTATGCTCGTTAAACTCACCGGTCTATAATTTGCCGGATCTGATTTTTTGCCTTTTTTGAATAAGGGGATCACTCCTGCATCTTTCCAATCCCGTGGAACAATCCCTTTTGTAAGTGATTGAGAACATAATCTAGCCAATGGTTTTGCTAGTTGGTCTCTAATTTCATACAGCAATTTTGGGTGAATACCATCTTGACCTGGACATGTATTCACTTTCAACCCCTCCAATTTTTTAAAAACCATTTCCTCTGTAATACAGATTGATCTTAATCCCGCTGTATCCATGTCTCTTTGAAAAATATCTATAGGCTCTGGGATCTCGGAGCAGTCCTCCTTTGTGAAGACTGTGCCAAAGTACTGATTGAGCAGATTAGCAGCCTCCCTATTCTCACTTATTATTTTCCCTGTACTGTCTATGAGAGGGCCTACTTTGTCTTTCGTTCTTTGTTTATTTCTAACATAAGAAAAGAAGCTTTTACTGTCAGTCTTGATCCTCTGAGGAAGTTTTTTTTCAAAGTCTATTTTTGCTGTTTTATTCGCTTTCTGAGATATGTTCTGCTTGTCCAAATATTTTACATATGTTTCTTTTGATTTACCTGCCTCTATATATTTTTTCCATGCTTTATTTTTTGCTCTTCTACATTTCACTACAAATCTAGTTATCCACTTTTTACGCTTGGGGTTTACCTCCCTACATGGAACACATGCCTCTTTTAGCGTTTCTAGAACTGTTTTAAAACTTTCCCACTCCTGTTCAACATCTGTTCCTACAACAATATCTTTCCAGATTATGTGGTTCGCTGCCTCTTTCGTCCTCTTAACATCTGCCTTAGAGTAGTCGTATGTTCGCGTGTTTATGTTTACTTCTTTCCCTGCAATAAGATCCCAACGGATGATTTGATGTTCACTTGAGCCAAACAGTTCCCCAACGGTAACGTTTTCAATCATATTTTCCTCTGTAGTAAAAACTAGGTCGAGTATGTTTTTGCCTCTGGTGGCTGCTTCTACATGTTGAATTAAAAAATTGTTAGTTATGCACTTAACAAAAGGTTTTGACTCTACAAGTGCTTCTGCCATATCCCATTTTATTTCTGGATAGTTGAAATCTCCCATTAATAATAATTTCCTTTTACTTGCCTTTGATATGCTACTAATCAGCTCCTCATCTTCCTCTTTTCGACTTGATGGACATCTATAGCACACTCCAATCACTGTTTTTTCACCCCCACTTTCTATTTCTCCCCATACACTTTCATTTTTGTTACCACATGATAAATAATCTTTGATCGTTATATTAACAGAATTTATACAGTATAATAAAACTAATATTCTGTGGATGCTGTTGACGAACATGAACATACACATTGTAAATTATCTTTAGTTTTCCAGATTGGGTGGGGTGGGGGGGGGGGGGGGGCGAGAGGGTAGGAAGGAGATGTTCTGTAGTAATGGAGGGTGTTCGGTCCCATAAGACGGATAATAGTGAGTGTCATTTGGATGACAAAGCCTGTGTTTGCATCCACTTTATCTTCTTGTCGTCATTATCATTATGAATTATGAGCGTGCAGACGTTCAGTTCAAGATGCCGCGTGAATGTATTGGTCTTTTAAAATATTTTTGCTCACAAATTAAATTTATATCGGAAAGGCGATGAATTTCACCGATGATAAAAACAGATGACAACCTTCACTTTGATTGTTAGATCGGTGACCAGGATCTGAACCTCACACATATCCAGTCAAGTACGTGTAACGTATTTGCGATACAGACTAACCCGAAAAGGACAATCGATTCATTTTGTGTTCCGATGATGTCAGTGAAACCGATAACCTGTGTTAATCATTGTTACTTTTGGATGACTCCTCCAATTGGACAAGGTTATTCTCAGAAGAAAATGTCGCGTTTAACCTATCCGAATATATTCTGTTATTCGTCCACTCTCGTACAAAATATGTACAGAGATACGGTTAGCAGATCGGTACTTAATGAAGCACTGACTGACAGCTTCGGGGTGCAAACAGGGGTAACGCAAGGATCCCTGCTCTCACTTTTTCCATTTTTGTTAGCTACAGATTGGATAATGAAGACAATAATCGAGGGGGAAAAGTTCTGGATTTCAGTGGACACAATGGTCACTATTGGATGGTCTGCGCTACACAGTCAATATGGTACATGTGTAACGGAGTGATAACCAAACGCAATGGAAACTTGATAAGGTGAAAGAACAATCAGCCAACTTGGGACTGAATATCAACGTGAAGAGAATAAAGCCCCTTAAACTCAACACCACTAACAAAGAATCAATCCTGCTGGAGGGTAAGCCGTTGAAAGAAATGTATACCTTACCTATTTGTGCAGAACAATTGACATACCAGGAGGTGCAGGTGTAGGAACCTGAATTAGAATTGAAAGAGTCGCATTTCTGACATTAAACATTATATGGAGATTCAGAGAAATCAAGATTCACACCAAAATTAGAAAATTCAACGCTAGTGTCAAGTTACTGCTGCCGTATGGAGTCGCAACATGGAGAACAAGTAATCCCGTGCAAGTAAGACTTCAGCCCGTCGTTCACAGAAGCCTATGAAGAATAATGTACACAAAGTGGCAGTGCATGGTGAAGAATAAAGACCTAAGGGAAAAGAGCCGGCAACTGCCACTTGAACAACAAAATAAGCGAAGAACATTGGGTTGGATGGGACATATGCTAAGGAGGCAGTCCAAAATAGAACATGGAATCTTTAAGTGAAAAGAAGGAGAGGTAGATCCAAAAATATATGGAGGAGAGATTGTGAGACGGTATTAAGATGAAATAATGACGTCTGGAGAGAAGTAGAAAGAACGATCCAGGACCGAGTTTGCTGGAGGGATGTTGTCAATTGCCTAGTCACCGAGAGGAGCGACGAGCTTTGATTGATTGATTGATTTATTGATTGATGGTTTGATTATGCATCCAGTGCCTTGCGGGGAAGGCATTCCTGTACCTGACCTACCAGATTCTTATACTCTGGCTAATGAAGACAAAAATAAGGCCAGTGAACATTCGTCACATGTGTTGAATTTTGCCTCGGAAACTCAAAAAATACCTGCTGCTGAAGACGGATGTATCGGACAGAAAGGTGCAAATATCGCATTCAAGCTGTAAACTAGTGATACAACGCATTCCGTTCTCCAGACTACATCATGCTACTTGCAAAACTCTGTCCAGGGCTTGGTAGCGGGAGATTGAGAACGCTCGGGACTTGATAGCGGGAGATTGAGAATGTTCAGGGCTTGGTAGCGGGAGATTGAGAAGGCTCAGGGCTTGGTAGTGGGAGATTGAGAACGTTCAGGGTTAGGTAGCGGGAGATTGAGAACGAACGAAGAAGAAGAAGTCACATGTGAAAGCATCAACATCAAGAGATCCTGATTTCGTGCCTTTTAAAGTGCCTGCACAGACATTTAAAATGACAGAGAGTGAATTAACTGATATAATCAGATATATAGAATTGCCATAAAGACCGCAGCAATAGCATCTTCTAGAAGAGAACGTGCACGTGTCTGCAACCATTTTTCAAAATGACAGTAAACCTCATTGTTTGCTATAATGATGGAGGAAGTTTCGAGACTATTTACTATACCCATTCTGAAATGTAAGGCGCCATCACAAAATGTTTAAGCGCGAGGGCGACCTGGCGCTAGGGATTTGTCGTTCGCTGTCAGATGCGTCTGATGATAGCACTACAGATCGACTACAGAGACAACGATTGTTGATGCGTTCAAGTTGATCTTATAAAATCCATATTGATAACGTTAAACCATTTGTTCCCTTCCGGTAAGCAGTCCGCATGAAAGAAACCTGCAGCAACATTAAAACAACTGTTACAACCAACTATGACAAGTATCAGTGAAAGATTCGTGGTGTCCCGGAGGTCATTGCCATCTTGATGGGGTGGGGACTACATTATGGTTGCACAACGATTTGCTGTTTCCCCTTTATCTGGGACAGCTGTCACAGAACTCCCTATTACAAGAAAGGAAATCGATTCGCCTCCACGACAATCACTAGAATCGCACTTAACGATCCACTTGTAAGAATCTAGTGCGATCCTGCTACGTCGTCTCCTCGTTAAACTTGGACTAATGACAACTTTTGTAAGCGCCGTGGATCAAAATTAGGAAGGCGTGCTGCACCTTCATGAGAAATATTCTAGACAGTGAGAGCAAAGTCAAGAAATGCATATTTCTCAGTAAACAGGTAGCACTTCCGAGATACGAGTTCTAATAATATCATCGAATGTCAGGAAAGATTTCAAGAAGAGGTCCCAAACTATATATGAAACAATAAGGTTGACCATAACCCAGACAGCGGTAAGGGTGATTTATGTGCAACATGTACTTGAATTGGCACTTTCTGTATTGTGGACTTCCCGGCTAATTCAGGTCCTGTCGCTGGCGAGCACGGGGAACGGTTTTATCAGGACAGTTACAACTTAGGAAAAGAAAGCAAAGGAAATATGAGGCGTGTTCAAATGAAACCGGACCAAACTGCAATAAGTGACCATAGGTACGATGTGCATGATAACGTCACTTCTGGTGGAAACAGCGAATATCAACTGTCAAGTTTGCAAACTGTCATTATCCACCGACACAAAGTTTCTTGAGCAGACCGTTGAACACATGGCGGGTGTGATACGGAATCAGTCCAAAGTTGATCAGCGAACGGTGATTCGGTTTCTAACAGTTAAAGGATGTCGACCAGTTGACATTCAACGCTGAATGCAAACAGTGAATCGTGACAAAAGTGTGTAAAAGACAACAGTGAAGAACTGGACAACGATGTTTAAAGAAGGGCGTGAGTTAACGCAACAACATACGCCTGATCTGGTTTCGGAAGACCTTTCATTAACTCAAATTCTTTTTTAAACATCGTTGTCCAGTTCTTCACTGTTGTCTTCGACACACTTTTGTCACCATACACTGCCTGCATTCTGCGATAAATGTCAACTGGTCGACATCCTTCACCTGTTAGAAACCGAATCACCGCTCGCTGATCAACTCTGGACGGATTCCGTATTACACTCGTAGTGTTTTCAGTGGTCTGCTGAGGAAACTATGAGTTAAAGGATAATGAAATTTTGCAAACTTGACGGTTGGTATGTGCTATTTACACCAGAAGTGACGTCATCATGCGCATCGTACGAATGTTCACTTGTTGCAATTTTATCCGGTTTAATTTGAACACGCCTGGTACGAGTAGAATGTCAGATGCTGAGAGGGACATGGGCTGTAGCGGACACCGAACCAGAGCTACCAAGACCTTTCTCCATCTTCACGTGATAATACTGGATAACAGACTGCAATAGAATGGGTAAGGAGAAGTGATCGAAGAGAGAAGGCAAACCCTGTACTTAGAAATATCATGTTGAAGTCGGATGTGTCGGACTGAACGGTGCAAATATCGCAGTCAAGCTGTAGATTACGACAGAACGCATTCCGTACTCTGGACAACATCCTGCTACTTGCAAAGTCCGTTTCAGGGCTTACTAGCGTAAGTTTGAGAATGAAAGTCAACGACGAAGAAGAAGAATGCCAGACCAGATGACTATTGCTTAACGCACCCTTGTGAGAGATGATACAGAAACCATTTTAAGCGACATGTCAAGCGGCGTCACACTGAAGGAGTTCCATTATAATGGTTATTCAAGGTAGCCCAAATGCACCAGTGTATAACTATTGTTAATAAATATTGATAAAACTTGAACTCATCTGGTGTTTTAACAAAAATATTCCCATTCAACATCGGAAACAACATGAAGTTAACTTGTTTTTTGTTTATCTCAGATATAAACGTGTATTAGAAATATGAATTGTTACACTTTGACTGAATTTGCGTTGAGGAGCGTCTGGCCGAATGGTTTCGAGGTCTGCCTGCCGACAAGGAGGGCAGCGGTTCAAATCCCGGTATGGCATATGTTGTTTTTCTGTTGGGGGTGAAATAAACAAATAGCCAGGACACGACGTGGCGTCAGCGCTGGCGAAGTGGCCTGTAATTCTGAGCCTAAAAAAACCCCCTTGACTACCCTAGCAATGGGAAAAAGTCGAATTGACAGTTTTTTTTCTTTCCATGAGGCTTGCCTAAATCAAATGGGACGCCACTCAATGGGTTTTACTAAACGCGGAAGATCGATTGGGGAGGGGTGGTTGGGGGTTAGTGGGAATGGGAAGGTATGGGGAGTAACAGAAAGAAATAGTCGTCGTGAGCGAGGAAGAGATTGGTGGTTTGAAAGAGTGGAAGAGATTGACGGGTTGGGGACGGATGTAGACGGAGGAATGTGTGAGTGAAGGGGAAATTGTGGCAGTTGTGAAAAAAGCGGGCTTTGGAGGGGGGTAGGTAGGGGTGGGGGGGGGAGGGGTCGGGTAAGTGGGGGTGAGTGAGAGTCGGAGGGTTATCAGAAAGTGGAAGGTGGTTTAAGATTAAACTTCTTTCATAAATATCCCGCTGGGTGCCATAGCTACTTGTCTGTGGGTGACAATACTTCACTCCGTAGGCTCTTTGAATTGCTCATGGTCTGGCTTGTCTGTGCTATGCATGTCTGTCTTGTCTGTCTGTACTATGTTTTATCTGTCATATGTCTGTCTGTCTATTCTATGTATGTATTTCATATATGTGTCCTATGTATGTCCTTCTGTACTATGCATGTATGTCTGTCAGTTTGTCTGTCAAATGTTTGTTCTTTGTCTGTATGTCTTATGTTTGCCCATTGTTTGTCCAACGTCTACTTGTCGGTTTTGTGATTGTAGTTTTGTCTTTTCTATGTTTGTCCTTTGTTTGTCTGCCTGACCCATGTTTGTCCTATGCATGGATGTCTGTCTTATGTATGTCCTATGCCTGTCTGTTTGTCTGTTCTAGGTATATTTGTCTGTCTTGTGTGTCCTATTTATTTATGTCTGTTTTATGTTTGTCATCTGTCTGTCCTTCTGCCCTATGCCTGTATGTTTGTCTATTCTATGTTTGTCTAGCTGCCCTATGTTTGTTCTATCATGTCTATCTGTTCTATATATGTCCTATGTTTGCCAATTGTATGTCTGGTCTATGTCTGTTCTATGTTTGTATTATGTCTGCCTGTCGGTCCTATGACTGTACATTTGTTTGTTCTATGTTTGCCTGCGTGTTGTATGTGTGTCCTATGTCTGTCTGTCTGGCCTATGTTTGTCCTATGCATGTTTGTCTGTCCTATGTTTGTTCTCTGTTTGTTCTTCTGTCCTATGTCTGCCTGGACTATGCTTTAATGTTGTTGTATGTATATCAGACATATATTTTTGAAAGTATATCAGCCCTATGTTTGTCTTAAGAAAACCAGTCCTATGCTTGTCATAAGTATATCAGCCCTATGTTTGTCGTAAGTATATCAGCCCTATGTTTGTCGTAAGTATATCAGCACTATGTTTGTCGTAAATATATCCGTCCCATATTTGTCGTAAGTGCATCCATCCTATGTTTGTAGTAAGAATATCAGCCCTATGTTTGTCGTAAGTATATCAGCCCTTTGTTTGTCGTAAGTATATCAGCCCTATGTTTGTCGTAAGTATATCAGCCCTATGTTTGTCGTAGGTATATCAGCCCTATGTTTGTCGTAAATATATCCGTCCTATGTTTGTCTTAAATATATCCGTCCTATGTTTGTAGTAAGAATATCAGCCTTATGTTTGTCGTAAGCATATCAGCCCTTTGTTTGTATGCCCGCTTGTCCTTTATGTGTCCTACGTCTGAATGTCTGTCTTATGTTTGGCCTATGTTTCTCTAAGGTTGAGTCAAGAACAGTAATACTGCAGCCTAGCAGACATGTCGCAAGAGGCGACTAAATAGGGGTGGGAGGTGGGCGTGGAGTGTTGGGGCTCTTTATTGGAGTCAATAACAGTAATACTGCAGCCTACCAGACATGTCGTAAAAGGCGACTAAATAGGGGTGGGAGGTGGGCGTGGAGTGTTGGGGCTCTTTATTGGAGTCAATAACAGTAATACTGCAGCCTACCAGACATGTCGTAAGAGGCGACTAAACAGGGAAAGCCACCGGGCTGTTTGGTCACAAAATCTTCAACATATTAGGTCATGTCAACATTTGAAAAACTCGAGTGTATTTCTTGGTAATCTATGATCCACGGGGAACAGAAAATGAAACATGAGATGAAGGAGAATTCAAAGTCAAGAGGAAGTAAGCCAGTATAGTGTTCAGTAGTCGGTTATAATGAGGACGATGAAGAAGAAGGGGCAATAGATGCAATTAAAGGTGATGGAAAAGACAGCAAAGAAAAGGACGAAGATGATAGACATAGATTAATAAAGAGGTAGTAATAAAAGCGTCGAATAATAATATGAAGATGATTAAGAAGAGATAGAAGAAAAAGAAGAAAAAGAAGAATAAATAAAAGAAGAATAAAGAAAGATATATATTAATGAAAAACAAACATAAAAATAGAGAAAGAAGAAGAATTACAAAGAGAAAGAAAATTAGACAACAGAAAGATAATTCGAAAGAGAAAAGGAATAAGCAAACAATAACGTTGAAACAAAAATAATAGATGACGTTATTCGAACAAACTAAAGGATAAAGAAAAATAATAATAATAAAGAAAAAGATAAGGAAGAAGGAAATAATCGGTACATCAATTCTCCTGCTCGACTATTGTTTCAACGGTTGACCAACATTTGGGTGTAGTCTCCTGTCAACTTCTTCAAATCTTGATAGTCTGTCTGTGTCGTAAGACTGTTGTATGTCTATCAGTTATTCAGCCAGAACATGGCATGTCTGGCGAGTTCGGTGTAAGAGTTAGTCTGGTTGATTTAGTTACGTAAGCTCAAACCACATTCCAAAACTTTAAGGATTTGTTTATTTATTAATGTGTGTGTCCGATCTGTTTGTGTCTGTCTGTCTGTTCGTCAACTTGCTGGGATGACCACTTCAATGCGTTCATTCTTCGATTGATCCACATATCCATGCACCATGCACACGTCCATCCATGAATCCATCGACCAGTGTGTTCATTAAACAATCTCGGTGTGTGTATGTTTATATATATAAATCCAAACGTGGTTTGTTCCAGACACGACCGCTCCTCTAGTCGACCCACCTGTAAATCTTTACCTGACGTTTGAGTTGAGAAAGTTTTAAACAGCAGGGAAGGGAACTGACCACCTCACCTCACGTAAGCTGTGGCTTAGTCCATGAAGAGTTATCTTCATCCCCGACGGCAACTGTTGCCATATAACCCACTTCTACCTTTACGATGCTGGACCAATGTGTTCACTTATGCCACATGTCGGTTTCAGGTGTTGGCATCCCCGTGGGAGCCTACAGTTGTAATGTCACCAAGGCGGGATATTTCGTGTTCCAAAGTTGTCAGGCATACACTCAGCGTGTCCCACCCATCTGAATGTCCGCTGCAATGCAGTCTCTAAGGCGTCATTGAAGATGGTTCGCATGATTTCCGTGCTGTACACATGTTTTTCGCTCCATTGTCCTTTGAGCAACTCGAAGCTTCTCTGTATCTGTTTTTCGTGGGTGCCATATAATTCCACCATATACCATGGCAGATGCAGACGCAAGCTCTTGCCGTTCCTCAACTGCTGAAGTATATGGGTGTGATACGTTTGAAGCTGAACCATCCTAATGCTATCATACATATAAAATCGAACTGTTTTTTTTTGGGTGGGGGTGGGGGGTGGGGGAGGGGTGGGGAGGGGAGAGGGGCCGGGGAGGGGAGGCGTAGTGTCGTCTTGCAATTTCTGTTGTCCAGTTATGTGTCGAATTCACGTTATCGACGGGCTAATTTTTAAGGCTCAGTTCACCACTTGGACAATACATGTTCAGAATGATATGAATGTTTCTTTCTATGTGATTTGAAAACCTACTACCTCGCAGATTAGTGCAGTGGTAGGGTCCTCGTTTTTAGGATAAAAGTACGGGGTTGAACCCCCACTACCGGCAACTCCAGTCGACCCAGCTGTGAATATGTACCTGGCTGATGGTTAGAGATCGAAACAGTTAGCGAGGAAGGGAACTGGCCACCACACTTCACAAAGATGTGCCCTAGTACAATGAAAGCTCTACCACTTCACCCCGGACAACAGTGTGTGCTATGGAACTACTTTTGCTTTACCTTTTTGTTACCTCGCCTGCATTGTTGAGCTAATGTTGAGATTTATTAGTCTTTCTAACACTATGAATGAGGATGACCATGACATCAGCAAAACTTAAGAAGCCAGCATTTTCCCGTCTATGTTGATGCCTCGATCTTCCCAATTGTGTTTGGTAAAGACTTACACAATAGCCGCTGTGAAGAGTTGTGTGGACATTGTATCGCCCTGACAATCGCCATGCTGTATTTGCTCCCTTGTCAACAACGGTAATCTAGGATGAACAGTTCACATTTACTTCATCTATCAGCTGACCATACGTTTCTACGATACATCGATTCCTCATGGCATTTACCACTGCAGTTGTTTCCTTTTCTTGTCCGTTTCCACTCCAGCCAGAGAATTGGGCCGTATTTGCCTCCTTTAGGAAGCCTGTAACACAGCTCTTTGTGTGCTCTATTGTGGTTTCTGTAGTAATTTCTTTTACACTTGATGTTGCTAGTCACGTGCACAACTCTATGTGGTTGTTTTTCACGATATCCATGAAGGGGCAGTGATCATACTCTTTTTTTCCCAGCAAGGGACTCTAGAATGCACCCGGGGAATCAATCCACAAGTCCACATATTTATTATTGTATCTGTCAATCCACCCATTCAATCCACCCATCATCCATTGCTGTTATCCGTCGACTTGTCTATCCACAAATGTAAAAAGAGACCCCACACCACACTTAACTACGTGGTCGCGGAAGAAGTGTTACAGGCTTCAGTATACTAAACCACAGCTTATGTGAGGTTGGGTGGCCAGTTCCCTTCAGTAGACATAGTTGGTGGTCGGGGGTGAAGTGTTAGGGGGCTTCAGTATACATAGCCGGAGCTTGGGTGAAGTGAGGTAACCATTCACCTTCTTTGCTGTCTCTCTCTAAGCGAATACCAGGTATCTATTTCAGCTGAGTCGACTTGAGATACCAGAGCGGGAAGTGAACCCCCTACCATCATCACGTAGTATGTCCTTTATAGAACGTCGCTCCCATCACAGTCTGTCTGAAAGAAACTCGTTCCCTTGCCAAAACTCCAGCCTCCGCCACAGTCATACTCAGGCATTCCTGGATATCTTGGTGCCATCGTCTTCTTGGTCTACCGCTTCCTCTTTTGCCTCGCACCATACCTTCCTTCACTGTTCTCTCAAGACCGTTGTGTTTCTTGATGTGACCAAAGTATTTGCATTTTCAAAACAAAATGTAATTGATAAACCAGTTCTCCTCTATGCTCAACTCTTGCCGAATGTCTACATTTGTCTTTTTCTCTGTCCAGTGTATTCTGAGGATATTTCTGTAACATTTTGACTCGAAGGATTCAATTTTTTGTCTGGAAGTTTTCGAGATCGTCCATGATTCGCAGCCATAAGCTGCCACAGGAAAAATACAGGCGGCCCTAAAGACTTTTACTTTTATCATCTTGTTGGTGCTCTGCCATAATTTCTTCAGGCTGTTCAGTCTCTGCATTGCCATGGCTAGTCTTCTTCTGATTTCTTTCGAGCAGTCGCCATTTTTGTCGATTCTGGAGCCTAGATATTCAAAATGTATGACCTGATCTATTTCCTCACCACCCACTGTAAACTCATGCTGACATTGTGTTTTGTCAGTGGTCATTATCTTTGTTTTATTTGTGTTTATGAACAAATTTTGATCTTTACTATCTCAATATACGGCTGAAAGTAGCTGATCTAGCCCTTCTGCACTTCTTGACCTATCAACCCCATACCATTGAAGTAAAAAGCGAATGCTCTACCACTAAACTAATTACTAGACAATAGTCTCCCTAATGTATGTCAGATTATCTATTTACGGCTCCATGAATGCTGTCTATTGGTCTCCATGGAAGACAATCGTTTTTATCTCCATCCTCATTGGCCTCCCCTTCTAACCTTATTCGCTAGCTGTTCAATTACCTCACCACTTACCTCTTCCCCCGAGGTTTCAATCAAATGCTGGTCTGGTTGTATTTTATACTTTTATCTCAGTTAATTACTCTTCAATTCCATTTATACTATTTCAGGAGTTTTACACAAGCTTTCATTCATACTTTCATACGCACTGAACCAGTTGACAGCAGTCAGCGATTCCTAGCTTGCCTCATGGATAGTTATGCATAGCTGACTGCCGGCGTCAGAGTCAGCATACCAAAGCTGTTCTGATTGTATTTCGTCTCCAATTGGCCATCCTGGAAACAGGCTGCATATGTGCAGTCTGACTGAGCGAATAGAGCTTGAAGAGGGAAACAAAGTCACAAAAAATGGAACATTCTGAAACCGGCATTACCGGACCGAGAGATGTAGATATTTGATCATCTTTGTAACCTATGTCAAAACCTGACCACACGTCCTTTTCAGGACAATGATAGAGGAAGAGGAGAAGAAGAAGAAGAGGAAGAAGAAGAAGAAGAGGAAGAGGAAGAAGAGAAAGAGGAGAAGAAGAAGTAGAGGAAGAGGAAGAAGAAGAGAAAGAGGAGAAGAAGAAGTAGAGGAAGAGGAGAAGAAGAAGAAGAGGAAGAGGAGAAGAAGAAGAGGAAGAGGCGAAGAAGAGGAAGAGGAGAAGAAGAAGAGAAAGAGGAGAAGAAGAAGTAGAGGAAGAGGAGAAGAAGAAGAAGAGGAAGAGGAGAAGAAGAAGAGGAAGAGGAGAAGAAGAAGAAGAGGAGAAGAAGAAGAAGAGGAAGAGGAGAAGAAGAAGTAGAGGAAGAGGAGAAGAAGAAGAGAAAGAGGAGAAGAAGAAGTAGAGGAAGAGGAGAAGAAGAAGAAGAGGAAGAGGAGAAGAAGAAGAGGAAGAGGAGAAGAAGAAGAAGAGGAGAAGAAGAAGAAGAGGAAGAGGAGAAGAAGAAGTAGAGGAAGAGGAGAAGAAGAAGAGAAAGAGGAGAAGAAGAAGTAGAGGAAGAGGAGAAGAAGAAGAAGAGGAAGAGGAGAAGAAGAAGAGGAAGAGGAGAAGAAGAAGAAGAGGAGAAGAAGAAGAAGAGGAGAAGAAGAAGAAGAGGAAGAGGAGAAGAAGAGGAAGAGGAAGAAGAGAAGAAGAAGAGGAAGAGGAGAAGAAGAGGAAGAGGAAGAAGAGGAAGAGGAGAAGAAGAGGAAGAGGAAGAGGAGAAGAAGAGGAAGAGGAGAAGAAGAAGAAGAGGAAGAAGAAGAAGAAGAAGAAGAAGAAGAAGAAGAAGATACATATATAAGAGAGATGCAGGAAATGATGAATTGGAGAGCTATCCTTCCTTGTGAAGTTAACTACTCAAACCCCACCCACTCCCTCACATCCCCTCCTCCACTACCCCGATCCATGGACCCCCACCTGGTAGTCACCGTTTATCACGCGACGCTTTACAGTGGGTCTGTTCTTTCCAACCCAAATGGAGGTCCCAGTAATCCAACTGGGCGGAAGAATCTCTTGTCAAGATGGCAATATTGTTTGCTTGCGTACTGGGCCGTTTTCTGTACGGGTAATTTCTGCAATGAAATGGGATGTTGGCTGGGGTTCTGTGTAGGACTGAAGAAGAGGGAGGAAATGCGTAAAGGGGTGAGGGTTGGAGTTGGGGTTGGTGGAGTGGGAGTAGCAGACTCTGCAGTCAGGGGTGAAGTGTAAGACTTAATTGTACTTGGCAGTGGTCTTCAATCTTGAATCAAAGAAACCGCCCTCAATCAACGTATTTATTATGCAGCACCCTTAGACAACTGTCCTGTTAGAACTCATTCCCAACGAAAATTATACACTACGCAGAATAACAGTCTACATGGATATAAGTCAAGCACACTTTTCTAGCGTTGATTAGCTCACAAAATATTCGAAGGTTAAAGTTTAGCCAATGAAAACATCATGAGAACAAGTCAAGCGCAATACTGTAACACACGCTCGCATAACAAATGTAATCATGAACAAAAAACTAAACTAACAACATGCAACATGATAATTTGTTAAATGAGATTTTTGGAATCGATCAAAGATTTAGAAAACAATGTTTTCAATTGCATTCAACAAAAATAGAGCGACACGGCTGATTGTGGGATTCCAGAAATAGACTTATAAGGAAAGACAGAAAAACCGGCCTACAGTATTTAAAAAAGAGAATAATTCGAGGTGATTAAATTCAGGTTTATAAGATATCAAAAGAACTGATAAATTAGACTACAACAATTTCTTTTTCAGAATACAACGACCTACAAGAATAAGATGGCATAGCTACAAATTAACTAAAGAAAAGTCCAGATAAGATATTGGGAAACCATTTTTTAGTCAAATAGTGGTGAATGCTTGGAATGCATTGCCACATGAAGTAGTGGAGGCAGGGACAATTAATGCATTTAAGAATATATTGGATGCGCATATCTTTTAGAGCAAGGAAATGTAAATAACAGTGGTTGTATACAGAATCTGCAGAGTCTTCTAAACCAGTATAAAGAAGTTAAGTTAATTTTGGCAAACGCTCTCATTTCGTCTTCTGCAGTTTGTTACCTTTCACTTTTGTTAGTTTTTATGTTTGTGATAACAGAAAGTTTCAACTCACACTGGTAAGGTGTGGAAAACTACAAGAGTATCACCAGAGTCTATATTGCAACATGAGTATATTCATTGTTAATATATATCCAGGGACGATGAGCCTAACGTCTGATTAAAATATAGACACGCTTTTCAGAAAATGTTAGCCAGGGTCCGGAAAAATATACTGGCCAAGACCCTCACCTGACTTCTTCGAGGACAACAGTCTGGCTAACGAGGTGAGGTTCGACGTGATCCCCGTAGTAGCGAGTGACACGCAGATGAAGCCAAGCATTGCATAACCGACTCCAGGACCCCGGTCCACTTTATCAGCACACTGGGGATGTCAGGAAAGCAACTGCAATCTGCCACAAATTCAGTCCTTTTCAGGGCGCACAAAAGGGTTATAAGCCCATTGTGGGCATTAGAAACCAACCAATATCTATCCATAATTCGTGGAAAGGCATGGGATAAATTCAGAGCGCCATCATTATGTATGTTAATTAACTTGACTTCTGTACGGTTAAGCATATTATGGTTTGATGCAGATGATGCAAATGTCTTTATCAAATAAACAGTCCTCTTTGAGCATGTTTAGAAAAATGTTGCGAAAATGGTTTAGAAGCAGGTTTCCGTTATGCCCTCTCTGCTATACGGATTGGGGGAGAAAATTGGTAATGCGAACTTATACACACAACATCCAGTTCGGCATTAAGTGGACAGATGATAAACCTCTAGAAGACATGAATTTCGCAAATGTGTCGGCATTCCTGAATTCTAAAATAGAAGCGGAGGAGAAAATAGACCAACTCTGCAACACAGCCAAACAGATTTGGTTTGAGATATATACGTCCAAAACTAAAAGTATCAATCTCACACTCAAACGGACCGATGTCCAGCTCAATTGCCTTGTGATACAGAAAGTTGAGAATTTCAACTACATAGGCAATAAAATGACACAAAAATGGGAATGCTATACAGAAAATTCTAAAATGGTCTAAAATGCCTTCAATCAATTAACGAATATTTGGATATCTACATCATTGATTAAACGTGTCAAGCTTAGGATACTTAACTATCTCATCTCAGTGCTCATGGTTGTGAAAGCTGAAAAATGACAAAGACGCTTGTAAATAGATTTAATGCATTTGAAAATAAATGTCTTAGACTTTCCTTTGGGTATTGTCTGGAATGAATTCACTACTAATGGGCAAGTACGGTCACCCCCAAACATTGTTCTTACTATGGCTGTAAGTGGGTAGACTAAATGTCTTTCTTTCACCCTCAAACATTGTTCTTACTATGGCTGTAAGTGGGTAGACTAAATGTCTCTCTTTCACCCTCAAACATTGTTCTTACTATGGCTGTAAGTGGGTAGACTAAATGTCTTTCTTTCACCCTCAAACATTGTTCTTACTATGGCTGTAAGTGGGTAGACTAAATGTCTCTCTTTCACCCTCAAACATTGTTCTTACTATGGCTGTAAGTGGGTAGACTAAATGTCTCTCTTTCACCCTCAAACATTGTTCTTACTATGGCTGTAAGTGGGTAGACTAAATGTCTCTCTTTCACCCTCAAACATTGTTCTTACTATGGCTGTAAGTGGGTAGACTAAATGTCTCTCTTTCACCCTCAAACATTGTTCTTACTATGGCTGTAAGTGGGTAGACTAAATGTCTCTCTTTCACCCTCAAACATTGTTCTTACTATGGCTGTAAGTGGGTAGACTAAATGTCTCTCTTTCACCCCAAAACATTGTTCTTACTATGGCTGTAAGTGGGTAGACTAAATGTCTCTCTTTCACCCCCAAACATTGTTCTTACTATGGCTGTAAGTGGGTAGACTAAATGGCTCTCTTTCACCTCAAAACATTGTTCTTACTATGGCTGTAAGTGGGTAGACTAAATGTCTCTCTTTCACCCCCAAACATTGCTTACCATTGGCTCTGTATGTATGGAGAATAAATGTCTCTCTTTCACCCCCAAACATTTTTTTAAATATTGGCTCTGTATGTATGAAGAATAAATGTATCCGCTTCAAGGACGAGCTATTGTACGTTTCAGTAATACGTTCTGACATTAAATAGCTCGATTCATTTGTTTTTCTTATTTAAACTTTGACAAACTTTAAACTGCCAGGTTTTGATATCATTGCTCATTTAAAAGTCTTAAATAGTAGTTTGAGGTTAGTGAGTAAGATGATCATAGGTCTGAGTGAATTGTTTAATTTCTTTGTTGAGTGAAACAGTTTTTCATTACAAATAACCAATTCCGGTGACCAGCTTTCTATATCCCTACCCTCATGTGAATCCAAGAGCAAAAAAATCAGTCCACATATACAGGAGCTTCCTTGAATTTAATATGTTTTATTCATAGTGGAAGCCGTTACTTCTTTTTTACTCTTATTTCCATCCATGTTTTACCGCCATCTGATTCTCGTATTCATATTTTTACGTTAAACTTCATTTTTCAGTTAAAGGGGCAAGTTGATATAAAAAAATATGTTGGGGAGCGAACCCAGCCCCATCGGGTTGAGAGCCGTATCACTTACACACAAGCCCACGCCGTTCCCGATATGAATCGTGATCTCCATGTTGTTTCGTGTCTTGAATACCCCCCTTACCCTCCAATTCTGTTTCTTAAACTGCATCAGTACCTCCTTATATCTTTATTATGCTGCCTAAATAGGTAAAGGTATCTTCTTCCTCCAACTGCTCCCCCTCCAGCATGTTTGGTTCAGTGTTGATTTTAAGGAGCTTGATTTTATTCATGTTGATAACCAGTCCTAATTTGGCTGATTGTTATGTCCAAAGTTGGTTGTTGCGATGAAAGACGTTAATCGACTAGGTGATAGTTTCTCATTGGTTAGTGCAAACAATGGGTGTCCTTCAGCAGACCGGAGGAGATAGGCTGGTTGAGAGGGGAAGGTGTTCACGGGTTGAGCAGGCGGGAAGGACGGGTTTGATGGCGAAGATGGAGTGCAATGTGGATATGAGGCGCGCGTGAAAAGGGTTTTAATAATTAGTAACTTTAAGAATTATCCAGGACAACCCCTACTATTGGTATGGTAATATCACAGACCTGGAGCTGTTGGGAAGACCCAGACATATATAAGGGTTGTGTTAGATAGGGTACATATTAAAGGAACCAGTATTACAAAACAGGCTGTATTCTAGAATACCCACGGCTAGAAAAATAGAGGTAGACCAACACGCACATGGTGAAGAGAGCCAGAGACAAAAATCAAGGAAACAGAGAAAACATGGATAGAGTTGGAGCGGATGGCATGGGACAGGACGACTTTTTGGGTATTTGTTGAAGACCTGTACTGAAAGATTTTGATTGGTTGAATGGTTTCTACAACCCGTTTCTTCCACTTCCCATATGTGTCTTCTTGTCATACCTAAGATGAACAAACCATCTGATGAGAGGTCCCATGACTTTGGAAAACCGTCTCAGTAACCTTAGAATATTCAGCCATCTTTTGTTAACCAATTTTCAGCGTCACTCGATCAATTACTGAGTAGAATAGTCGAGGGAATTTGAAAACACGTTTCTTTTTTTAAAATCAAATTTTCTGATCTGGTGTGGTCTAGACGAAAACAGATCAAATCAGTCGTTGAAATATAATATTCAAGTCCATTTATTCTTAGATGTTCATCATGAAAAAAACAATAACGTTACATCATAGTTTATAGCGATGTTGCGATATCTAAGCTTCAACTCAACATATCCGGTTTTAAATAGTTTTGGGGGGATACCGAGTTTGTCTTATCGCTGCTTTCTTTATTTTGGTCAAGCTAGATTGCACAAGTTCAGCCTGTATCCAGGATCGCCACTTAAAAGCAGAGCTGGTTCTTGGCCAACGCTGATGCAAGCAGCCAGTTACGGTCGTTGGCTACTGTCAGCTCATTCACTTTGATCCAGAATATTAAAGTGACAGTTCATACTACGGTACCCGCATTCTCCAGAAAACTGCTCTTTTCTTTTGTCTTTGCTGTGTTTATTCGCATAAATGGAGTCTACATGAAGGTTTGAAAGAATGAAGAATGTAAGGCGCTTGCTCAAACAGTCGTCCCGTACTGTACATGGTTAGATTTTTGTTTCTACTTCTTTAGAATAATAAACCTATTCCTTTCCGTACATTTTGAACATCAATACGCTTTCACAGAAAGCCCAGATAAGATGGATGGAACATGTTGATCACATGTCCGATGGGCACTACCAAAGCAGATGCTAGACGGTGAGCTAGGGCACACGTTTGTCTAGTGGGAGGGAGGGGGGAGGGCTGGCAGAAACACTACAGAGACACCTTAAAATGTAAATGAAAAGCCTCAAAATTGATGTCAACTCCTGGGAGATGCTTGCGCAGAACCTAACTAAATGGTAAGCCAGCATAACACAGGGTGCTTGGACTGCCGGGCAAAATATCATCATCGATGCTCCAAAAAAGTGAATAGCCTGAAAGAACAGAACGTACGACGACCCCACTGCCGACTCCTCTCATACGGCGGAGTCTGCCGTGCCAAGGTTGGATTTTACAGTGAGATGAGAACACATCTAGCAGCACACGTCTAATGCTGTCGTCATAGTCGGTTGCAATGAGCGATTATTATTAATATTATAGATTTCATTGTACAAAGGCTCAGCGGTGGAGTGGCTAGTTCCATTTCCCTCTATCTTCCTGCTTTGTTTTTAAGTTTCTGTGTAGTGCTCTGGTAGAGCACTTGGCTCTCATGGAAAATGTACAGCGTTCGATGCAAGCTATTGATGGAGTTATTGATATTGTTGTCGTTGTTTTCTCTGGAAGCGGGTTACATTGGCTCTTCATACATCAGTGTATGCATTTAAGAAGGTATATCGCTGCCCTTCTGACTGTAGTGCAATGTGACGCTTCTCATTAAGCTCAATGGCATATGGATAACAGTGATAATCTCCCCCTAGTTAGACAGGCTGTTGTGATACTTCCTGTTTTAAGGAAAACGAACAAGGACGTGATGTGTGGTTTTTATCAGTACGTTTCAGCTACCCTTTTATGCCACATGCTCCAGCCGACCCAGATGTAAATGTGTACCTCGCTTACATTAAGGAATAGAAACTCAGCAACATTACATTATATTGAAACCAAACCTTTTTTTGTATTCTTCAGTTTATCCATTGTAAAACGCCATGTTCACTACTTTATTCCTGTATGCTGATTAATCGTTTCGCTCCAAACCAAGCATAGGTCCTTCACTACAGCTTAATCCTTCACAGGAAACCTAAATCCTAATACTAGCAGTGACATTTTTACAGACACAATTTCCCAAGATTCGGTCGCTTGTCTCATTAATCTTTTATGCATTCTTAAAAGATAGCAGTTGTCTTATTATTGTCAAAGTGGAAACCAATTGGGTAATTCGTCGTGCATAGAGTATAGTAGAACATCATTAATATACAAAGTCTAGGACTAGTAGCTAAAGGAGACACATGATAACTATGTAGCGTTGACAGAAATCAAAGAGCCAAACATGGTGTAAGTTGTCTTGTACATCGAGATGAAGCAAAATGCATTGTAGCAACAGAACTACTTACTTACTTATATCTCAAAAACTTCCGTGGAAGATGAAGTGTAAGAAACTTAATTGTACTAAGCCGTAAATTGACTGTGGTGGCCAGTTCTCTTCCTCGCGGCCTTTCTTCCCTAACCGTAGGTCAGGTACCCATTTACAAATGGATCCCTCTATGCAACTGGGTCGATTGAAGAATGCCAGTAACGGGAGTTGAAACCCATACCTATTCTTTTAAAAGCGAATGCTCTACCCTTACACTGACCAGCCATTCAGAAACAAATTACACCAGTGAAAAACAAATACACCTACAAACAGTTCGAAATGGAAATATAACAACAATTATACTGGCCTATGAAGTGTGAACAAAAACGGGGAAGACAGGGGAATTTTTCAGTATCTTTTAAATGTTATCAATATGTTCATAGAAAAGGATATTTCGATAATATTGAGCAATTTTAATTGAATAATTGAGACAAAAAACATCATTACGCGATTGCTGATTATGAATATTTAGTGACACCTAATTAGAGCGGAACAGTAAAGGAGAAAAGTTTATCAATTGGTGATTTGAGTATGTGGTAATAATAGCAAACAATCTTCCAACACCGGAACAATGGAGTTTATCAATTGGTGATTTGAGTATGTGGTAATAATAGCAAACAATCTTCCAACACCGGAACAATGGAGTTTATCAATTGTTGATTTGAGTATGTGGTAATAATAGCAAACAATCTTCCAACACCGGAACAATGGAGTTTATCAATTGGTGATTTGAGTAGGTGGTAATAATAGCAAACAATCTTCCAACACCGGAACAGTAGAGCTTATAAATTGGTGATTTGAGTATGTGGTAATAATAGCAAACAATCTTCCAACTCCGGAACAGTAGAGCTTATAAATTGGTGATTTGAGTATGTGGTAATAATAGCAAACAATCTTCCAACACCGGAACAGTAGAGCTTATAAATTGGTGATTTGAGTATATGGTAATAATAGCAAACAATCTTCCAACACCGGAACTGTAGAGCTTATAAATTGGTGATTTGAGTATGTGGTAATAATAGCAAACAATCTTCCAACACCGGAACAGTAGAGCTTATAAATTGATGATTTTAGTATGTGGTAATAATAGCAAACAATCTTCCAACACCGGAACAGTGGAGCTTAAAAATTTGTGATTTGAGTATGTGGTAATAATAGCAAACAATCTTCCAACACCGGAAAAGTAGAGCTTATAAATTGGTGATTTGAGTATGTGGTAATAATAGCAAACAATCTTCCAACACCGAAACAGTAGAGCTTATAAATTAGTGATTTGAGTATGTGGTAATAATAGCAAACAATCTTCCAACACCGGAACAGTAGAGCTTATAAATTGTTGATTTGAGTATGTGGTAATATTAGCAAACAATCTTCCAACACCGGAACAGTAGAGTTTATCAATTGGTGATTTGAGTATGTGGTAATAATAGCAAACAATCTTCCAACACCGGAATAGTGGAGTTTATCAATTGGTGATTTGAGTATGTGGTAATAATAGCAAACACTTTCCAACACCGGAATAGTGGAGTTTATCAATTGGTGATTTGAGTATGTGGTAATAATAGCAAACAATCTTCCAACACCGGAATAGTGGAGTTTATCAATTGGTGATTTGAGTATGTAGTAATAATAGCAAACAATCTTCCAACACCGGAATAGTGGAGTTTATCAATTGGTGATTTGAGTATGTGGTAATAATAGCAAACAATCTTCCAACACCTGAACAGTAGAGCTTATAAATTGGTGATTTGAGTTTGTGGTAATAATAGCAAACAATCTTCCAACACCGGACCAATCATGTCAAAACATGGTACAGGTTGAACAACCAAGATACACAAACATGTGTAGGGAATGGCTCAATGACTGCACCAGGACAAAAACAAAACAATGCTAATTTTACAGCCACGAGGCCTTCGTCAGTGACAAAGAACGAGTGAAAGCAACTAACAAAATATAAATGATAATGTACAATGAGCAGTTAATGTTAGCGGACATACCTGAAAGTGGTCAGGAATGTTGAGACACGGCTTGCCCTTTAAACAATAGAGTTCGCAAAAACAGAAATGGTCAACAATATTGCAAACAATAACCGATGAAAACATTTACAAATCGTACACATTCGAAACAATCTTTAGGATTTTCTCTGCTAGCTGCACGTCTTACATCAAGATGCATAACGAAGAACGCGGACCTGAGCCTTCCTAGTCGTAGTGCTATCAAAAGCGTTTCAGAAGGTGCACCGGGATGGGCATCACAATGTCCATCCCCGCTTCGTTGGCCCGGATGCTAGAACACAGTATGCTTAAAGTGTACAGTGGAGACGTAAGGTGGTAGTCTTTGTTAATATGTGGTGGAGATAAAGTGGAGTCTTGGTTAATATGTGGTGGAGATAAAGTGGAGTCTTGGTGGTCTTAGTTAATATGTGGTGGAGATAAGGTGGAGTCTTGGTGATATTGATAAAAAATATGTGGTGAAGATAAAGTCGAGTTTTGATGGCCTTGGTTAATATGTGGTGGAGATAAGGTGGAGTCTTGGTGGTCTTAGTTAATTTGTGGTGGAGATAATGTGGAGTCTTGATGGTCTTAGTTAATGTGTGGTAGAGATAAGGTGGAGTCTTGGTGGTCTTGGTTAATATGTTGTGGAGAAAAGGTGGAGTCTTGGTGGTCTTAGTTAATATGTGGTGGAGATAATGTGGAGACTTGGTGGTCTTAGTTAATATGTGGTAGAGATAAAGAAGAGTCTTGGTTAATATGTGGTGGATATAAATGTGGAGTCTTTGTGGTCTTGGTTAATATGTGGTGGATAAAAGGTGGAGTCTTTGTGGTCTTCGTTAATATGTGGTGGAGATAAGGTGGAGTCTTGGTGGTCTTGGTTAATATGTGATGGAGATAAGGTGGAGTCCTGGTGGTCTTGGATAATATGTGCTGGAGATAAGGTGGAGTCTTGGTTAATATGTGGTGGAGATCAAGAAGAGTCTTGGTTAATATGTGGTGGATATAAATGGGGAGTCTTGGTGGTCTTGGTTAATATGTGGTGGAGATTAAGTGGAGTTTTGGTGGTCTTGGTTAATATGTGCTAGAGATAAGGTGGAGTCTTAATTAATATGTGGTGGAGATAAGGTGGAATCTTGGTGGTCTTAGTTAATATGTGGTAGAGATAAAGAGGAGTCTTGGTTAATATTTTGCTGGAGATAAAGAAGTGTCTTGGTTAATATGTGGTGGATATAAATGTGGAGTCTTGGTGGTCTTGATTGATATGTGGTGGAGATAATGTGGAGTCTTGGTGGTCTTGGTTAATATGTGGTGAAGATAAGGTGGAGTCTTCGTGGTTTTGGTTAATATGTGGTGGAGATAAGGTGGAGTCTTGGTGGTCTTGGTTAATATGTGGTGGAGATAAAGTGAAGTCTTGGTGGTCTTAGTTAATATGTGGTGGAGATAAAGTGAAGTCTTGGTGGTCTTGGTTAATATGTGGTGGAGATAAGGTGGAGTCTTGGTGGTCTTGGT
The DNA here is from genome assembly GCA_036924085.1 of Ariolimax columbianus. Taxonomy (NCBI): domain Eukaryota; kingdom Metazoa; phylum Mollusca; class Gastropoda; order Stylommatophora; family Arionidae; genus Ariolimax; species Ariolimax columbianus. Next base: position 30,690,493 of record JAVGWX010000012.1, read on the forward strand.
TAATATGTGGTGGAGATAAAGTGAAGTCTTGGTGGTCTTGGTTAATATGTGGTGGAGATAAGGTGGAGTCTCGGGGGTCTTGGTTAATATGTGGTGGAGATAAGGTGGAGTCTTGGTGGTCTTGGTTAATATGTTGTTAACATAAGGTGAGGTCTTGGTTAATGTGTTTTGCTCTTGGCGGAAACAGTTATCTTAGCCCTTACGGTTATCAGTAGAATATATAAAGGGTATGTTGAAACGCAAATCGTGATATCAATCAATTTGTGATTCATCTTCAGATTGATCAATTGATTGAATGATTGTTGTTGTTCGAAGATACGCATGCTAGCTGTCCTTACTCTTTACAACGTTTATTTGGTAGAGATTTGTTGCTTCTTACACCTCAAAGCGTACTGCAGGAGATTGTGGACCTTAGCTCTCTTAGCTGTAGTGCAACGTAAGGCAGCTTAGTAGGCTCACATTAATTAGTATCACAATGTCGATGCCTCGTTGGCCAGCATGCTATGATACAACCTGTCTCCAGCAGCAAGGCGTGGCCGAGAGGTGGAGGACTTGATCAGTATGTTTTTCTCCACCTTAAATTGGTAGTCAAATCAAAACGAATGTTAATTATCACCCTTTCTTGCTCTTATGAAAGAATGCTAAGTAATATTCTTTGTATATCATTCACTATAATATTTATGTCACAACTTAAGTTTATCCTTGTCTTTGTTTTTCTCTTGCAATAAAGCAAGTTTTATCAATGCCTGGCGCAACAGAAAAAAACACAAAAGACGGCAACACATTTGGGATATTGCTCACATTTAAAAAAGAAGCCACCGTTCTCATTAAAAAAAAATGGAAAAGAAACTGAGATTAGCGAAAGTGCTTGTCTGTTGACAAGAATAAATCCACCCCCTTCATATCATAAACAATCAATTGCCATCAATCTATCTTTTCCTTCAACTTCCTGTTGCTGTGAGGGATGAATGTATATTGATCGCTAACATAATGTTCACAGAGCATTGTAATACATCTGTTGTGATATTCTTTATTTGAAAAAGCCGAAGATCGGCATAATAATATGGGGGAGGGGACAGGGGGAGGGGTGTTGTGTGTTGGGAGAGAGAAATTCCCGCAAAGATAAATGTCTGTTTTTATCGATAAAAAATCATCCAGCCTCTCATTGTATAGAGTTATTTTTATTCTAAATTGGTGACAAACATAATGTACTTTACACAAGATAAAAATGCACTCTTATGTTCTACTTGCGTATTTTGAACTCCTGCTCAAAGTGCCACACTTTTCCCAACCGCTCATCCTTCACTAATATGGCTTAGATCACGGGATCATTGAATATTTCTGTCAACACAGCCAAAGAGTGGGAACACAACTAAATAAGTAGCATAATGATGTCTCTCCGAGAGCAGTTCTTTGGGCCCCTTACAGGGAAGTCAATAAAACAACACTGCGACACCATACATGTCGTACATGGCGAATAGAGAAAGTTGTGGATGGAGCTAGCAACCTCATCTTGTAAATTAAATTCATACAAGAACTACCACTGCAGAAATGCTTTGGCGCAGTGTTCATAAATGTGGACACCTGAATAGGTGGCGCTGTACTCCGGCAGGAGTTTAACATGGGACACGACGAATAACTAGAAGAACATTGTATTGGTTCAATTCGTTCATGAATGTTTTATGGGAAACATGATTTATGTCTTGCTGTATTTTTCTGAAAATATTAAAATATGTATTACCAGAAGTCATGTAATATGTCTTTTCTTTTCTTATGATTGTATTCCTCTTCATATCGTCATATTTCTGTTTTCTTCATTTTCTTGTTGTGTCATTTTCTTGTTGTCTCATTTTATTATTTTCTTCATCTTTTTCTTGTCCTTATCTTTTTCTTGTCTTCATCTTCTTGTTCTTTCATTTTCTTGTTTAGCTATCTTCGCAAATTTTCTTCATATTATTGGTTTCTTCATCTGCTTGTTTTCTATCTTTTTCATATTTAAAAAAAAATATTTTCTTGCTTTCTTAGCCTTTGTCCCTCTATTTGTATTTTTGATCTAAAAGTTCTTCTTGATCTTAGTCTACTCGTTCTTGTCTTGTAATCCTTCATTTTATTATTTTCTTCTTTCCTTTCTCATTTTTTAATGTCGCATTTATTTCCTGTTTTAATGTATCGGGGTTGTTTTTTTCTCCTCCTACTTTTGATTACATAAAATATTACTACTACTGATGATGAAGTTCATCCATCACATGTGATGAAGACCTCTCTCGCTCTCTCTGTTCGTCCATCACATGTGATGAAGACCTCTCTCTCTCTCTGTTCGTCCATCACATGTGATGAAAATCTCACTTTCTCTCTCTGTTCGTTCATCACATGTGATGAAGACCTCTCTCTCTCTCTCTCTGTTCGTCCATCACATGTGATGAAGACCTCTCTCTCTCTCTCTGTTCGTCCATCACATGTGATGAAGACCTCTCTCTCTCCCTCTCTGTTCGTCCATCACATGTGATGAAGACCTCTCTCTCTCTCTCTGTTCGTCCATCACATGTGATGAAGACCTCTCTCTCTCTCTCTCTCTGTTCGTCCATCACATGTGATGAAGACCTCTCTCTCTCTCTCTGTTCGTCCATCACATGTGATGAAAATCTCACTTTCTCTCTCTGTTCGTTCATCACATGTGATGAAGACCTCTCTCTCTCTCTCTCTGTTCGTCCATCACATGTAATGAAGACCTCTCTCTCTCTCTCTCTGTTCGTCCATCACATGTGATGAAGACCTCTCTCTCTCTCTCTCTGTTCGTCCATCACATGTAATGAAGACCTCTCTCTCTCTCTCTCTGTTCGTCCATCACATGTGATGAAGACCTCTCTCTCTCTCTCTCTGTTCGTCCATCACATGTAATGAAGACCTCTCTCTCTCTCTCTGTTCGTCCATCACATGTGATGAAGACCTCTCTCTCTCTCTCTCTGTTCGTCCATCACATGTAATGAAGACCTCTCTCTCTCTCTCTGTTCGTCCATCACATGTGATGAAGACCTCTCTCTCTCTCTCTCTCTGTTCGTCCATCACATGTGATAAAAATCTCACTCTGTCTCTCTGTTCGATCATCACATGTGATGATAACCTCTCTCTCTCTCTCTCTCTCTCTCTGTTCGTTCATCACATGTGATGAAGACCTCTCTCTCTCTGTTCGTCCATCCCATGTGATGAAGACCTCTCTCTCTCTGTTCATCCATCCCATGTGATGAAGACCTCTCTCTCTCTGTTCGTCCATCCCATGTGATGAAGACCTCTCTCTCTCTGTTCATCCATCACATGTGATGAAGACCTCTCTCTTTGTTCAGCAGTGTGCACAATTGTTTCGCTTGCTGTGTCCACTGAAATAGGTGACTTGCGCGGTGCTTTTGATTAAAGTTTGGAGGAAACTACTACTACTACTACTACTACTACTACTACTATTACTACTACTACTACTACTACTATTATTACTACCACTACTACTACTACTACTACTACTACCACTGCTACTATTAATACTACTACTACTAATACTACTATTACTCCTACTTCTACTACTACTACTATTACTACTACTACTATTACTACTACTATTACTACTACTACTACTATTACTATTACTACTACTACTATTACTACTACCATTACTATTAATAATAATAAATGATAAATAATAGCTGTCCATAGCAAGAGTTGACAACAGAAGTCAGACATGTTGTGCTGCACCTCACCAATGAGTTCGGAAGTGGCTGTGTAGTCCAATTCTGGCACAGACAATCCTTCCACACAAGTAGCATTTAATGTCATAATTGGACATGTGAATATTAGTTGTTTTGTCTCTACACAGAGTAAGGTTTTTCTGTGCTTCGGAGGTACTGCGCTCCTCGGCAATGAAGATGCCGCTGATGGTGGTTCTACGCCATGCCTTGCGGTCCTCTACGAGACAATCCCATGCGTTTTCCATCGATGCTGAAGCGTGACAGAGATACTTTGAAGGAGTCTTTGAAACGCTTATTTTGGCCACCGGCTAGACGCAGGCCATCTTTCAGCTCACCATACATTAGATGTTTTGGGATGCGGTTGTCTAGCATGCGCACGACGTGGCCTACCACCTAATCTAGGTCTTCTGCAACAGTGTGTGGATGCTCGGCATTTTTGCCTTCACGAGGATCTCGGTGTCTGGTACCCTATCCTGCCACTTTATATTGAACAATCTATGGAGGCACATTAAATGGAAGAGGTTTATTTTCTTGCATGCCCGTTGTACTCAGTCCGCGTCTCACTGGCATACAGAAGGGTGGGGAGCACTACAGCTTGGTAGACTTTGTTTCGTATCAAGCCTAAGACCCCTCCGATTCCAGAGACTGTTTCGCAGCCTCCCAAATGTAGCACTGGTCTTGAAGATTCAGTTACTGACCTCGTAGTCAATATTACTTTCCCTGGAAAGAGAGCTACCAAGGTACGTGAAGCTGTCTACTGATTCGAGGCGCTCGTCGTGACTCTGATATCTGGGTCACGATATGCGTCACTCGGGGCAGGCTGAAACATGACTTCGTTTTTTTTGTATTAATTGTAAAACCGAACATGTCGCAGGCTGCAAAGAACTTGTCCACATATGTCTGCATGTCTCTTTTAGTGCTGGCAGCGAGGACGCAGACATTAGCAAAAAGCAAGTTTGCGATGGTTGTGTCATTAACCTTGTTGTGTGCTTGCAGTCGCCTGAGATTGAAGAGTTTTCCGTCAGTCCTGTATTTTATTTCCACTCCGTTTTTGGTTATAACCCTGAGAGCTAACGCTGAGCATGGCAGCAAACATTATACTGAAGAGTGTTGGGGCTAGTACACAGTCCTGCTTGACGGCATTTGTTGGGGCTAGTACACAGTCCTGCTTGACGGCATTTGTCACAGGAAATGCATTTGATGTTTCCCCATCACTCAGCACATGAGCATTCATACCTTCGTGGAATTGTTTGACGATCTTGATGAATCTGCTTGGACAGCCGAATTTGCCTATGACCTTCCAAAGTCCATCTCTGTTGACGGTATCGAAAGCCTTGGTCAGGTCCACGAAAGTCGTGTACAGCCCAAGGAAGTCATGTACAGCCCACGAAAGTAATGTACTGCCCACGAATGTCATGTACAGCTCACGAAAGTTATGTCCAGCCCATGAAAGTCATGTACAACTCACATTGCTGCACTTGGCATTTCTCATGTAGTTGCCTAGCCGCAAATATCCTATCTGAAGCCACGCTGACTCTCTGATAGAAGACTGTGTTCTAGGTGAGCGATCAATTTGTTGAGGAGAACTCGTGCCAGTATCTTGCCAGCCGTCGATAGGAGAGATTCCTCTGTGGTAAATACAGGATTAACGGTTTCCCTTGCGCTTGAATAAGTTAACGATTCTAGCATCCTTCAGTTCTTGTGAGACAGTCTCTGTTGTCCATATTGTATTGTACAGCTCTGTTAGTCTCTGTGTTAGGGCACAGCTACCTGCTTTGTAGATCTCTGCCAGTATTAGGTCCACACCTGCAGCCTTCTCATTTGATAGTTGGTTGATTGCAGCTCGGACCTCCTCGATATTTTGAGGAACGACCAGTTCATTGTTCAGGAGTGTCTGAGGCAGGCGTTCTATTGCCTCGTCGCAGACGGAGGACGGTTAGTTGAGGACCCGTGCGAAAGTGTTCTGCCCAGCATTCCAGTATTCTCGGTTTGTCTGTCAGCAGTTCTGAGCCGTCTGCATTCAGAATTGGAGTTCCAAACGACGATTGGGGGCCATAAACAGTCTTTAAAGCGTCATAGAAGCGTTTTGTGTCGTTTCTGTCAGCATAAAGTTGAATTTCATCTGCCTTGTTTCCCAACCACACGACCTTCATGTTCCTGAGCTTTCTTTAGACCACTCTTCGTGTGGTTGTGATCGCCATCTTTTGGCTACAGATGATGTGTTCCTTTGATGAGCTCTGAATAGCTCATTTTTTTCTTTTCACAAGGGACATGATTTCTGCATCGTTCTCATCAAACCAGTCTTGATGTTTACTCGTCGTGTATCCAATGTGTTCAGAGGCGGAGATGTATACAGAGTCTCTAATGGCGGCCCAGTCTTGATGTTTACGTGTCGTGCATCCAATGTGCTCAGAGGCGGAGATGTATACAGAGTCTCTAACGGCGGCCAGTCTTTATCCACAAGGGTCTGACGCAGCTGCAGATTCTTTAGTTTTCCATCCTGGCCCTTTAGAAGTTCTTCAGTGATCGTCATACTATGCAGTTTTGTGGTGTCTAAATTATTTTTCCTTTGCCTTCCATCCTGATGCTGGCTCCTGGGTTTGATGTAGTTCAGTTTGGACACGATGTGCCTGTGGTCGGTCCAGCACTCTGCACCACACACAGCTTTAGTCACTCTTACATCACGTCTGTCAGTCCTCCTGGTGATAACATAATCAATTAAGTGTCATTGTTTTGATCTGGGACGCATCCAGGTTGTTTAGTTCCATGTGGGCAAGCGAAACATTGCATTCGTGATTGCTAGGTCGAGATCTGCACATAGCCCAAGCAATAAGAGACCATTACTATTGCACGTGCTTAAACTGTGCACACCGAGTATTCCATCCCAGATCTGATAGTCGGTCCCCAATCCGGCATTAAAGTCCCCGAGGAGAATTAGCTTCTCAGACTTTGGGACCAACGAGAAAACAGAGTCAAGTTCTTCGTATAATTTGTCTTTGCAGTAATCTGAGTTGGTCATCTTCGGTGTGTAGACACCGATCAACTGATCAGAGTGACATTGTGGATTCTTCCCAATGGGATCTGCAAAGTCATAATTCTAGCATTTATACCATTTGGAAGCCTTGCGAAGAAGTCGTGTACAAGGGTAGATTTGATGGCGAAACAGACTCTAGAATCGCGACGTTCATTACTGGCTCGTTCACTCCAGAAGAATGTATATCTTCCACCCACTTCCGATAGTTGATCCTCATCAGGTAGTCAGTAATCCACAGTTAGGGACAGGCTGTGTTCACTATTCTCTCTGGTGTTATTATTTGTTTAGGTTATTACCAAGTTTCAAATCGGACTTCAATTTTCCCAGTTGATGACGAGCAGTCAAAACCGTGTTTTGTTGAAGTTTGTTTGCATTTATATACCTAGTTTACCATCTAGTTTACTGTTACGTGTAATCTAGATATATTAATCCATATTAACGACAACGCGAGTGCTCGCAGATACCGAGCCCAAAATCGTTCAACCGCAAATGTCAACTTGACCTAGGGGCGTCGCTGACCAACGGTGCAAGGTCAAGGCATTCAACGACAGCCGAGCGCTTCCACCAGCCACAGAACGACAACATTTCAATGGAAAATACTCGACTGGTGTGGTCCGTTTGAACTTGTCTGATGGTACTGTGCTATCTACACACACTCGTGCGTCGCAAATCTAGGCCATACGACCACATCTAGGTCAAGGGTCAATCACCAATTCATGAGTCGCTCTTCATTTCCAACAAAACAGGCGTATCTGTGGTCTGCTACTTGGCCGGAACAGGACACAGCTGCCCATTTCGTCCGAGAAGATACTCAATATATCTTCTTTAAAGTTAGTACTACCATTACTATTACTACTACTAGCACTATTACTACAGCTACTTTCACTACAACCACTATTGTTGTAACTACTATTACTACAACTGGTATTACTACTTCTACTTCTATGATTACTACTATTACTAATAGTGCTACTACTACTACTACGACTACTGTTTGTGCTGCTGCTACTACTGCCACTAATACTACTTCTACTACTACTACTTCTACTACTACTACAACTACTGCTGTTAATAATGTTACTAATATTATTGCTAATACCGCACAGGCGTGGATTAAGCTGATGAGAGCCCCCACACTGATTCGTGTTTGGGGATCTCTTTCTCTTCTAACGAAACTATTGTTTCTCAAGGTTCCTCAAATGGCAGTGGGTTGCTGAAGTTTGAGATGTGATCAAATCATATTTGGATTGGCATTGTAATTCCAGAACCGCCGAAAGCAGCCGAAAGTTGCTAGCCACAGATTAGCCTCTAAATCTTATGTGCGTGTAGTTTGAGTTAAGCGCGCCCTGCTTGTCTGGTTTGTTTAAAGTAGTGCTTTGACCTTATTCGTTTCAATTGTATTTGTCGCATTGTTAAAGCAACAAAAAAAAAAAAATGATCAACCAATTTACATCAGATATTGTAAGCATGTACGGACCACATGCACTTAAAGAAAGTTTACCGAGAGAGTATTCCAGAACAATCTATATTGATGATGAGGTAAACTCGAGAATTGCCAAAGCATGTATTGTCTTCTTATAACAAAATTAAAGGTTTATGGAGCGGTGGTCTTACGAAATCTTCTATTCGCCTGTGAAACCTGGACTGTGTACAGTCGACATGCGAAGAGGCTTGAACCACATGCTCAGGATGTTTTTTTTTGTGTGTTCTTTTTTGGCGTTCGCCTTATTTATCTATTCCCCAAGGCGATTTGCGTTACACTGTGGTTTTTATTTTGCGCCTGTCGGCCCAGTGCATCCGACTTCAGCATGCATTTTATGTAAGGGTCTGCTTCCTCCTGCATTTTCTACGGGTTTGCTTCCATGGGGTAACGGCCGGTGCTGTGATGAGGATCGAACATAGCACCTCCTGGTTGTGAGCCGTGTCACTTAACCACTAGACCACGCCGTTCCCTGCTCAGGATGTAAGGAAATATACTACAACCTGTCACTTAACGTACTTTTCAGGGCGTACAAAAGAGTAAAGTGCATTAAACAACAAACAAACAACAACAATTATTTGGTACAGAAACATGGACTATGAACAAACTGTTTGAAAACAAAAGTAAAGGCCATGGAAATGTAGTTATACAGATACATCTTTGGCATTTCGTAGAAAGAGAAACAAACAGATAGCGATATGCTAAAGAGAGCAAGCAGCTTGTGTAGAAAAGCGTTTGACAGATATTAACATAATGCAAGTCTAATATTTTAGTCATATAAAAGGACTGTACTTTATTGAAACCAATACTGGAAGCGAGGACAGCTATTAAAGTGAGAGAGCAACTTTAAACGATGGATTGATGTCGGTCTGGCATAGTGTACTGCCAAGGCAAAAGAGGATATTCCAGGTCCATTGTAGTGAACCTTGGTTGTGGAGACAGAACTTGAATTTAATGCTTGCAAGGCAGATGTCCGGTGGTCAATGATTACCTAGTAATAATTTATTATCAAATTTGCTGTGACGAATGTCCGTGGATCCATCAGTCACAACAAGTTTTAATATTTTCGTTGTCTTACTTTCGTGTTTCCTTGATATAATCATGATGGTTCACTACGTCCTTCTGCTTTTCCATCAAACTTCCTCAAGGTTCAACCCCAAGTTGGAAATGTGATTACGCTTTACTGCCTCATGGTGATCAATGTGATTACGCTTTACTGCATCATGGTGATCGATGTGATTACGCTTTACTGCCTCATGGTGATCAATGTGATTACGCTTTACTGCCTCATGGTGATCGGTGTGATTACGCTTTACTGTCTCATGGTGATCGATGTGATTACGCTTTACTGCCTCATGATGATCGATGTGATTATGCTTTACTGCCTCATGGTGATGAATTTTGGTGCATTGCGGTCATAAACCTATTTTGTGATTTTTCTCCAATATTGACAACTTAACCACAACGGGTATCCAATTTTCCATGCAACGTAACTTCCATATAAGACCATTTGTTTTCGGGCAAGTTGCGGCTGTCTCTTAATGATCTTCAGCAACTGAGTCCTATGCTTCCTTTCTTCTATAATAGCCAGAATGACGTGCCTTCGTGGTGTCAGCATAATCAGACGAGCTCGTATCATTGGATGCTATACAATATGTACACGTCCAAAAGCATAACGTAGAAGTGCTTATCCGTGCGTTATTATGCACTCTACAAGCAGTAGATATTGTTAATTAATTCAAAGCATTCCTTAGCTGAAGATATATTTTACCCAGCAGAATGGAGCTTCTAATTTGATTAGTGCACAAGTGCGGTTTGTTTTCGCCATGGGGTATTTTCGAATGAATTCTGGTTTGCATACCTGTTTATTTCCGGCTCAAAATTAATGCATGATCACATGACTGTCTTTTATTCCGTATTCTTTTTTTAAGGTAGAAATTGTTTATGTAAGCTGAGTAGCACAATGACCCATCATCTCATTTAACTGCACACGTCTCTGAATTAGTATATCGAGTCCGTTGCTGTTACATTGTACATATCGACATACGGTTTTATAAATCTGATTTGTTCTCGTAGATTATAATATTTCGTATATTTTTGTTTGGTTTTTACTTTTTAGTTTTCTTTTATAGACATATTCAGCAGACTCGCTCATTCGTTAAATTAGGGCCAGAACATCGGAAAATAACGAAATCCGTTGATTGACAAAGAAAATAATTTATTTAGCTAGTAAATGCATTTTGGCGTCCAAAAAATATACAAAGACTCATGATATATTACCTACAGATGCGTTTCAATATTAAATTAACGAAACTACAAAAATAAACAAAATATTGCTTTCAAATATTTGGAATCTTGAGAATTGAGATAAAGTGCTGTAATCTCACGACAGGCATCAATTAGCCAACTTTGGTGTGACGAAGCAAACATGAAGAGGTTGAATGAATCTCTAATTCTGACAAGCAAAGATAGAGAATGAAGAAATGATGCAGAGATCTCAGAAGAAGCTTCCATCAGCGCACTTGGGACATAACGATGAACACTCTTAGAACAATCACGTGCAACATACGGCTGGAGGGCCATATCCTGCCACCCACCGGAATTTATCCAGCCTCCGAGGACTTTTCTTAATTAAGTGAAACTGGCCCGTCAGACAACCGCGGACCGCAAAAAAAACAGAAATAAAACTAAATAACGAGATATTCTAATAAAATTCAAAAATTGAAATTTGTAAGAAAAAGATAATGAGGTGTTCATTGAAATTGTTTCCTGAGCCGCGCACGTGAGTGGACCTTACTTCTGACGTCAGTGGAGTGGGAACATGTGTTTGAGGGGAAGGTCACGGAGCAAGAAAAGGCCAATAAAAAAAACAACGTGAAACGAAAATGTCTTAGTGCACACAGACCACATTTCCCTTAAACATTCATAAAATTCATTTGCGCGTCTTTCAAAGTTGTCATATTGGAGTTTATTATAATTGAACTAAATAGATTAGGAGGTGGACTGACTTTTGATCAGTCAAAATATACTAATCAAACATGTTAGTAGGGGTCAGGCAAAACATACAGATCAGACATGTTAGTAAGGGTCAGGCAAAACATACAGATCAGACATGTTAGTAAGGCTCAAGCAAAACATACAGATCAGACATGTTAGTAAGGCTCAGGCAAAATATACAGATCAGACATGTTAGTTAGGGTCAGGCAAAACATACAGATCAGACATGTTAGTAAGGGTCAGGCAAAATATACAGATCAGACATGTTAGTTAGGGTCAGGCAAAACAATATATAGATCAGACATGTTAGACATGGTCAGGCAAAACATACAGATCAGACATGTTAGACAGGGTCAGGCAAAACATACAGAATAGACATGTTAGTAAGGGTCAGGCAAAACATACAGATCAGACGTGTTAGTCAGGGTCAGGCAAAACATACTGATCAGACATGTTAGTCAGATTCAGACAAAACATACAGATCAGACATGTTAGTAAGGGTCAGGCAAAATATACTGGCCAAGACCTTTACCTCGGCTTCCTCGTAGCGCTCCTTGGAAACGAGTTGATTTCATGGCAGGATGGCTAACGAGGTGAGTGATCGACGTGATCCACGTAGTAGGGAGCGTAGTAGTGAAGCCAAGCATAGCAGAACCGCCTAAATGACTCCGGTCCACCTTCGTCAACACGCTCGGAATGTGAGGAAAGCTACTGCAACTCGTCACTTAACGCCCTTTTCAGGGCGCACAAAAGAGTAGACCTACTCATTGTGGGCATTCGAAACAAGAAAACAACCAAATTGATATCTTGTGGATCAGTCCCATTTGTTATATAAGTTGTATTTTGCTATAATCATTTGGGCGTTCTAACTGATTAAGCAGCATCATTGAGAAAGAGGAAGGTCGACAGCGGATGTCGTGAATTTCTAGATAAGTAGAATGAGGATTACCTTTGCGTCATGCGAATTGAAAACCCTGTGTGTTTGAAGTGTGCTAAAACTATTTCCGTTGGGAAAGTATGCAATATACACAGGCATTCTAATACCAGGAACTTAAATTACAGCTGTTACCTAGGTTAGATGAGACAAGATCTGACACGAAATTGGTAAAAAAGCATAATTGTTCATCAGATGCTTTTATAGAAACAGAATAATAAAGCTGACAGCATTGTTCGGTCCGGTTTTATTGTCAGTGACAAAAATCGCAAAGTACTCGAAACGATATTCCGAAGAAGACTTTGTCTAAGAAAATCTCGATGCTGTAATTAAAGTAGTGTCATGATAATTAAAAAGGTTATTGAAAAAATAAGCATAACTCTTTGGGCTGTCACGACACGATACGACGGAATGGCCAGTGACCTAAAATTAAGCATCTGCGGATTTGCGTTACGATTTGAAATGTTTGAAATTGCTCTAATCATTGGCTGTTTTTGTTTTGTCAGACGACAGTAATTGTGCTATTAACACAACGCCCGGGCAGAAATATAGAGACCATGTGTTGCCCGGGCAGAAATATAGAGAGCATGTGTTGCCCGGGCAGAAATATAGGGACCATGTGTTGCCGGGGCAGAAATATAGAGACCATGTGTTGCCCGGGCAGAAATATAGGGACCATGTGTTGCCCATGCAGTATGGTCACTCTCTCGGTCTGCCTTGTTTACTAAAAGGTAAAGTTGATACCAATACATTTGGAACAAGGCAAGCTGCAGTTCGTCTGTCGAGGCTTCACACCTAGACCAGGCGCCAACCAAGGCTAAGGACCTTGCCCTGCCCTGCCACAACACTCAGCCGAGGTTGTCTTTTCTCCCTTTAAGATAATGCCTTGCTTCCTCTTGCGTAAGCTCCTTAGCACATCGTCGGTTGTCAGGTTTAGTAGACGCTGACCAACTTTCAGAGTTATCAGAAAACAGGTTGCACATCCATATCTGACAAAACCCGACAAAATACGCCAGTATCTTATCTGCAAGGCTTCAGATGGTTTGAAATCAGAGTTTTCCTTCTCCTAGAAGAGCTGCCTTCCTAGGCTTTCGATCCCCATCTGCCCGAAACTACTGGATTTATGGCGCCAGTGGCTCTCCTTCCGCCCCTTCTCCTGCTAGTCAAAGCAGTTCTGCAACGCGAATGCTGAGATGGACTTTGTTGTCAGAGGCTATATGAGACGCACGCCATGGGAGCATTTCATTAGCTATATTTGTTCATGTAGTCGAAGATAAATTCAACAGCGCAAAATAATTGCTAGCTTTTTGGTCAATGAAATATGCTACAAGGAGAGAAGACATCTTCCTGACAATAATAAATGGACTGAATAAATTAAACATTAAGTTGGAAAAGTTAAACACATATCAACCGATGGGGTTCCAGCAATGATTAGTAAAACTTCTATTTGTGCTAAAATCTTATTTGAGTTAACTAAAATAACTAACAGCAGAGAAGATTTGTGTTTGCTTCCCTGAATTTTACATTTAAAAAAAACCTTTGAAAACCCAATCAAATTCAAGACAGTTTCCAGAATAAATGTATGTAAGTGTTTGCATTTGGCTGTGTGTTTATGTACAAGTATCCCCACTCCATGTAAATGTTTGTCCTCCCTGCCGCTGAAGTAGAACCTGTAGCCCTCCTCCGTGGTAAACTCACCAACGTTTTTTCCGTCTAGTCTCACATATACCCAGGATGTCCCACCGGTAGTTCTTCATCTCCGGTGTTAGTTCATTGATTTTACCACATGACTTCAGTGTTCTGATATTCCATGTACCTATTATGAGCTTGTCCTTCCTCAGCTTTATGGTTCCACCAGTAGCACGTTTATCACCTCCGTCCTAGTGTGGGATGGTAGTCGCTGTACTACTACTACTTATACTACTACTGTTTATACTACTACTGCTGAAACAACAACAACAACAACTACTACTACTACTACTATTACTACTACTACTACTACTACTACTACTACTACTACTACTACTACTACTACAACTATTACTACTAATGTTGCTGCGGTTACAATAACTACTACTGCAGCTGTTGCTATTACAACTACTAATACTATTACTGCTGGTGCTACAACTATTACTGCTGCTGCTGTTACAACTACTACTAATGGTGCTGCTATATCTACTATTTCTATTACAACTGGTGCTGCAACAACAACAACAACAACTACAACAACAATAACAACAACAACTACTACTACTACTACTGTTACAATTACTACAATTACTGCTGCTGCTACAACTACTCTTTCTACTACCACTACTACTGCAACAACACCTACTATTACTAGCTCTGCTACTACTGTTAATGCTAAACTACCTACTACAACTACTGCTGCTGCTGTTACAGCTACTACCACTGTTGCAATTACTACTACTACTGCAGTTACAACAACTACTAGTACTGCGACTACCACCAGCACCACCTCTACTACTACTACCATCACCACTGCTGAAAATATGACCAATACTACTACCACTACTACTACTACTACTACTACTACTACTACTACTACTACTACTAGCACTACTACTACTACTACTACTACAACAAATACTACTATTATTACTACTACTACTACAACTACTCCTTCTACTACTGCTGCTACTACTGCTGCTACTACTCCTTCTACTAATCCTTCTACTACTCCTTCTACTACTCCTTCTACTACTGCTGCTACTACTCCTTCTACTACTCCTTCTACTACTCCTTCTACTACTCCTTCTACTACTCCTTCTACTACTCCTTCTACTACTGCTGCTACTACTCCTTCTACTACTCCTTCTACTACTCCTTCTACTACTCCTTCTACTACTCCTTCTACTACTGCTGCTAGTACTGCTGCTACTACTCCTGCTACTACTGCTGCTACTACTCCTTCTACTACTGCTGCTACTACTCCTTCTACTACTCCTTCTACTACTCCTGCTACTACTCCTTCTACTACTCCTTCTACTACTCCTTCTACTACTCCTTCTACTACTCCTTCTACTACTCCATCTACTACTCCTTCTACTACTCCTTCTACTACTCCTTCTACTACTCCTTCTACTACTGCTGCTACTACTCCTTCTACTACTGCCGCTACTACTCCTTCTACTACTGCTGCTACTACTCCTTCTACTACTCCTTCTACTACTGCTGCTACTACTCCTTCTACTACTCCTTCTACTACTCCTTCTACTACTCCTTCTACTACTCCTTCTACTACTCCTGCTACTACTGCTGCTACTACTCCTTCTACTACTGCTGCTACTACTCCTTCTACTACTCCTTCTACTACTGCTGCTACTACTCCTTCTACTACTGCTTCTACTACTCCTTCTACTACTCCTTCTACTACTCCTTCTACTACTCCTTCTACTACTCCTGCTACTACTCCTGCTACTACTGCTGCTACTACTCCTTCTACTACTGCTGCTACTACTCCTTCTACTACTGCTGCTACTACTCCTTCTACTACTGCTGCTACTACTCCTTTTACTACTCCTTCTACTACTGCCGCTACTACTCCTTCTACTACTCCTTCTACTACTCCTTCTACTACTCCTTCTACTACTCCTTCTACTACTCCTTCTACTACTCCTTCTACTACTGCTGCTACTACTCCTTCTACTACTCCTTCTACTACTGCTGCTACTACTCCTTCTACTACTCCTTCTACTACTGCTGCTACTACTCCTTCTACTACTGCTGCTACTACTCCTTCTACTACTGCTGCTACTACTCCTTTTACTACTCCTTCTACTACTGCCGCTACTACTCCTTCTACTACTCCTTCTACTACTCCTTCTACTACTCCTTCTACTACTCCTTCTACTACTGCTGCTACTACTCCTTCTACTACTGCTGCTACTACTCCTTCTACTACTGCTGCTACTACTGCTGCTACTACTGCTGCTACTACTCCTTCTACTACTGCTGCTACTACTCCTTCTACTACTGCTGCTACTACTCCTTCTACTACTGCTGCTACTACTCCTTCTACTACTCCTTCTACTACTCCTTCTACTACTCCTTCTACTACTGCTGCTACTACTCCTTCTACTACTGCTGCTACTACTCCTTCTACTACTGCTGCTACTACTCCTTCTACTACTCCTTCTACTACTGCTGCTACTACTCCTTCTACTACTCCTTCTACTACTCCTTCTACTACTCCTTCTACTACTCCTTCTACTACTCCTTCTACTACTCCTGCTACTACTCCTTCTACTACTCCTTCTACTACTCCTTCTACTACTGCTGCTACTACTCCTTCTACTACTGCTGCTACTACTCCTTCTACTACTCCTTCTACTACTGCTGCTACTACTCCTTCTACTACTGCTGCTAGTACTGCTGCTACTACTCCTTCTACTACTGCTGCTACTACTCCTTCTACTACTGCTGCTACTACTCCTTCTACTACTGCCGCTACTACTGCTGCTACTACTCCTTCTACTACTGCTGCTACTACTCCTTCTACTACTGCTGCTACTACTCCTTCTACTACTGCCGCTACTACTGCTGCTACTACTCCTTCTACTACTGCTGCTACTACTCCTTCTACTACTCCTTCTACTACTGCTGCTACTACTCCTTCTACTACTGCTGCTACTACTCCTTCTACTACTCCTTCTACTACTGCTGCTACTACTCCTTCTACTACTCCTTCTACTACTGCTGCTACTACTCCTTCTACTACTGCTGCTACTACTCCTTCTACTACTCCTTCTACTACTGCTGCTACTACTCCTTCTACTACTGCTGCTACTACTCCTTCTACTACTGCTGCTACTACTCCTTCTACTACTCCTGCTACTACTCCTTCTACTACTCATTCTACTACTCCTTCTACTACTCATTCTACTACTCCTTCTACTACTCCTTCTACTACTCCTTCTACTACTCCTTCTACTACTCCTTCTACTACTCCTTCTACTACTCCTTCTACTACTCCTTCTACTACTGCTTCTACTACTGCTGCTCATATCATTGTCCTTACTGTTGCAACTACTGTTACTACTTATGCATTATTACAACTATTACACTACTCCTACTACTACTTCTACTATTACTATTACTGCCATTACTACTATCCCCACACTACAATTACAACGACACTACTGCCACTACTACTACTATAAATACGCTTGCTACAACTGCTACTACCAAACTGCTACTACTACTAGATTACTACTTCTACTGCTACTACTACTACTACTACTACTACTACTACTACTAGATTACTACTTCTACTGCTACTACTACTACTACTACTACTACTACTACTACTTCTGTTACTACTACTGCTATTATTATTATTATCATTATAGCTACAGCAGCTACTATACCAACCAAAATTCAAGCAACACAAAACACATAATATACTTCTAAAAACAATATTCTTGAAATAACAAATGTCTCATCCCACTCCATTCAGACTTGGTTATAAAAACTGTCATTTCTGTGACGAATGATTACAGAAAAACTAAATTAGAAAATTGAATTGGCTTTTTCTTAACCTCTCAGCATTCCCTTCTTCGGATCTCATAACTATCCCCTTTCAACCTTTCATCATTTGGTTCTAGCCTTTGATCGGTCTTTGATGTATTCTGGAATCCACAGTATCGGTTCAATTTGTTCAATAAGATAATCTGTGCAGAGCTTGCCAAACTAGGTCAACGCTTGCAATCTATTTGATGGCCTTGGCTTCTGAATGAGTTTTACAAATGGATGCCTGTCCAGGCTAGAAGGATTGAATTTGTATGATAATATCATGAAATTGGAACTTTAAATCATCATCAATGAAAGGAGAGAAGACGCTGACTTTAGACATGGCCTAGATTTCGGGTGCATCGACTGTAGAATGGAAAATTGGTTAAATCTCGTTACTTTATCATTGAGATGGTAACAATATTGATGATTTTATTCAGGAAAACATTTCATTTTGTTGCCAACAATTTGATTTTTCCCAGAGAACAGCAATTTTCAATATTTCAGCTGAGTTTTTTTCCTTGTTTTTTTTTTCTTACAGACACTGATACATACCTTAAAAAATGGTAATTATTGGAATTATGTTTCCTCATAATAATGTACGAAAGGCCACATAGAGATCACCAGACTACGTGACGGAAACCCACAAGATTGACCACAGCAGTCAGTCAAGCGTTCAAAAGTACTTGTCAAGCGAAGTGCAGACGCTGCTCCAGACCACCACCTGTTGCGACGGATCTTGAAGCTCAAACTTTAAAAGCAAAAAGTAAGTAGAACAAGGAGAATGAGATATAAGCTGCAACTTTTACAAGACCAATGAAGACAAAATATAGCATAATATTGCACAATAGATACAAAGTACTACAAGAATAACATAAGGACGAGGGGTTGAACATTAATAGCATGCTGGAGCAGGCTTAGAAGATGTGGAATAAGACATCTCAAGAAAATTTAGGATTTACGACAATTCAACACAAGGAATGAATCACAACTGAGACATAAAACAGAAGACATGAAATAAAATAACACTATACTCAACAATTGCCGAACCTGAGTCAACAAAGCAGAAGCACAGAAGTTCTATACTGGTACAGACAAAGAGATTAAGGCATGCGTCAAAAAAATTAAAAGAGAATATATCTACACATTCACTCAGGAGGCAGAGACAGTAGCGGCAAGCGGCTGACATTCCGAGCGTGCGGATGAAATGCACCGGGGTCTTCCATGCGGTTGTGCTATGCTTGGCTTCATTTGCGTGTGACTCACTACTACGGGGATCACATCGAACCTCACCTTATGCAAGACTACTACAACCAGATTCTAGTGTGACCTACAAAGAGTCCATAATGTTTATTAGGGCCAGATACATGGCCAAATGGGAAACAGAACATACTGGCTACACACACAAAATGATGCCTACTACCAGTTGAACAGAAGAGAGCAGGTCGTGGTCTTCAGACTCCGTACAGACCACAACAGACTGAGGTACCACCTATTAAATAAGCTGAAGATAAGTGGCACTGACGAATGCACCTGTGGTACAGGGAAAATGACTGCTGAACATCTGCTGCAAAATTGCCCGACATACGAGGACCAGAGAAAGCACATGTGGCCATCACCAGTGGCAACACTAGACAAGCTCTATGGCAGTGTCGACAGCCTCAGGATGGCAGCTGCTTTCTTTGAACAAATTCAAGTTGACGTCTGACAGCGTACGAAGAAGAAGAACCTCGCCTTATTAGCCAAACTGTTGTCCTGGACAACAGCCCTTTTCCAGGACGACCAACGAGTACATCAGGTGTTACATATATTCATCATCGTTATACGGTAGAGAAACATGAGCGATGAGTTAATAGTTGCAAGAATAAATACAGGTCTTTTTTAGTGTCAATATACAAAAGAATGGATCGCATTTTGTGGAAAGAAACGCAATCAAATAAAGATGTCCTAACGAGTATGCATGGAAACGGAAATACTGAAAGACATACAAATTAGGCAGATCGAGTATTTTGAACATATGAAACTCATGATACTCTACTGAAAACAAAACAGGGAGATCGGTTGCTATCAGACGGGAAAGATGAAGACAAAGCTTAATTAAGAGAGCAACATCAAGAGCGACTAGACATAATATGTCCAAGTGTACCAGCCAAGCAAACAACTGGGAACGTTGCAAGTTTGTTGTAGATTGCCATGGATGCGTTAACGGCACTTGACCTTATCAATGAAAGCATAAAACGATGGAGAAAGAGCTGGTATTCAGGGGACACTATGTTCACACTTGGAGAAATTGAATTGCGTAGATAATCTGGTACGTTTGCCACAGTTATAGACAAACTCACAAAAAACATGGCAGGGTGAAAAATGTCTGCTAAAACAAGGAGCGATGGAGGGGGGGGGGGTGCAGTTGGAAGTGGTGGATGCCTTTACCTATCTGAGCCCATCATGTGACAAGTCATGGGGTACACATGTAGATATAATGTCCATAATCGGAAAGGCAAGAATGACACTCCTGACACTAAACAACATATGGAGGTCCACAGAATTCAAGATTCTCACTAAAAACTAGAATATTCAACGCCAGTTTCAAATCGATATTGTTGTATTTAGCTGAGACACAGAGAACGACCAAGGCGTTGTTACGGAGACTCCAGTCACTCGTTAACAAATGTCTACGAAGAATAATTTGACTACAATGGCAGAACATGTGAGTAATGAAGACCTATGGGAAATGAACCAAAACCAGCCACATGAACAACAAATAAAGAGAAGAAAATTGGGCTGGATAGGACATACGATTATGAAAACACAGTTCAATATATCCAGATAGGCTCTCGCATGGAATCCTCAAGGGAAGAGAAAGTGAATTAGACCTAATAATATATAGATGTGATAGGAAACGACAACATTAAATTGTTACACCTGGAAAGAGACAGATTATCCATTGGACAGTGTATGATGACGAGATATGGTCAATGGCCTACACACGGAGAGCAGTGATTTGATTTTATTGATTGATTGATTTACGGATACAAACATTTAAATAATTAAAATTATAATCTCTTGCTGTTACCACGCTACTGTCAATACCATGGCTATTACTAATACTACTTCTATGGCTACTACTGTTGCTGCTACTACCACTACTACCACTACTACTACCACTACTACTACTACCACCACTACTACTGCTACCAGCACTACTACTACTACTACTACTACTACTACTGCTACTACTACTACCACTACTACTACTTGTAGTACTACTATCATTACTACTACTACTACCGTTACTACTACTACCACCTACCACTACTATTGAAACTATTATTACTACTAATACTACTTCTACAATTGCTGCACGTACTACTTGCACTACCTACTGCTTGTGAGGCTACTAAAACTACTACTTCTACTAATGCTACTACTGCTGCTTCTACTACTCTATAACTAAAGTATTATCTAGATTAATGGAATTTCTACCAAATATGTTCCCCCAATATCGTATTACTATCGCTTCTATATAATCAACGCCGAATTTTAAGAAATAAACATTCATTTTTCTCACAAAAATAATTTATCTAAGCAGAGAATCATAACCAGAAATTCATTCAGATATCCCTTTTGAACACTCCAAGATACGGCCTAGATAATCATCCAATCTCAACTTTGTTTTTCACCATTTGGTTCTGGCGCTCACTAAATCTTTGATGGTTTCTCGAATTTCCAGATTCTAGAATTTCCAGTTGCTATTTACATTCGCTCCACGAGGCGTTTTCCAAGGGCTTACCTAACTTGACCTACATTTGATGACCTTGACTGTGAATGGCAGCCAAAAATGGTTGATTTCGCAGAATTGAATGATTGAAATTATATAATGAGATCAGCAATGTAGAAAAAGTCGTAACAGGGTTTTGCTTTGGGCTGACATCTTATACACACAAAAACCATGCCGGAATCAGTCTTTCCTAAAAAAAAACTGGTACGGGTAAAGCAAATGCAGTGTTGGACTTATAGTCCACAGAATAGACTGACGGTTAAAGAAGAATATAAAACAATTGGAAAGCACAATACAAACAACAATGAAATGGGATTTAATGAAAAGGTGTTGGATTTTTACTGCACAAAAACATACATTTTATAGCGTTACAAGACAGCCTCTGTTCTAGAATCCGCAGGGTAAAAGAAAGGTGTTTGCCCATTAATGTTGTGTTCCGAAAATAGTGAATTGTTTTCTTCTATTGGGTGGCTGTTTAGCGCAGGGATAGAACACTCATGTTTGTTGGTAAAAGATTGATGTTCAACTCCTGCTACAGGCAGTTTCAGTCAAAATAGCAGTAAATGTAATACTGACTGACGACTATGGAAGGGAAAAGGTGACAAGGAAGAGAACTTGACACACAAAGCTGTGAGCACAATGAAGACAGACACTTCATCTCCTATGACAGTGTCTCCTATGAAACCGCCTTTACGTTTTTCGTCCCCAAAATGTTCTTCCATAAACTGTACATTCTAACATTATTCATTACAAAAACCTGGCGGATTTTTTTACTCTAGGGGCCATAACTTGTTGGATCGGGATCGACCGCACGCGCATAATAAACAAGTCAAGGTTAAAATTCTCAATTGTCAGTTAACTGCTACTTTAGTAGGTCAGCTTTACTAGGTATCAGAATCTGTGCTATCTTCTTAATAGTACAGAAATTCCCAATCCAGACCCGCAAGCCAGTGATGGTGTTGGGACAAAGCCTTTCTCTTGTGTTTTAATTAAATACGGGAATTATACGAAGCAGCTACGATGTAAAACTTCAACTCAAAGCACAAAAACAAATAACTCCAACTCTGAATCGGGTTGCAAAAACCACTAATTGGACAAGAACAAACAAAAAAGAACAATTATTGGGAATTATAGAGACATACTAAATTATGAAAATGAATCAAATTTATTTGCACATAAAAATAAGTCAAACTTTTTCATTTTTCACCTTGTTTTAAATAAGTGAGACGTACTTTTCGGGTTAGGGGATACATTCTGATCAAGAGTATTTTTTAACTTCCCATCTAGTGCTCATGGAGAAGGTTATGTATCCCAGCAGTCTGGCCAATGAGGTAGGCCTAGACAATATAATCCCCATATTTGACGGCTTACCGAAGAGCCTCGTATTGCATTACAGACAAAGGGTTAAAACCCACCTTTTTAAGTACGCTCAGGATGTAAGAAGAGTCACTGTAACCCGCAAGCAAAGAACTGTCATCGGGTTATCTAACTCCGCACGAATACGTTTAAACAAGAACAATCTAGTAGTGTTTGCCAGAATATTGATGTACATCGGTAAAATGTCTTTGAAGGAGTGCTAAATCTATCGTCAGAGCCAGATATATCATACCGTTCAGTTCCCACACGTCAGAGTCATGTGTATCATATTGTTCAAGTCCCACTCACTTCAAGGTCATGTGTATCATACTGTCCAAGTCTCACTCACGTCAAAGCCACTTGTATCATACTTTTCCCCACTCACATCAGGGCCGCGTGTATCATACTGTTCAAGTCCCACTTACGTCAGAACTACGTGTATCATATTATTCCTGTCCCACCTACGTCAGAACCACGTGTATCATACTGTCCATGTCCCACTCACGTCAGAACCACGTGTGTCATACTGTTAAGTCCCACACGTCAGGGTCATGTGTATCTATGACTCACATTATGTTCAAGTTCGACTCACGTCAGGGTCACGAGTATCATACTATTCAAATCCCACACGTCAGGATCAGGTATGCCATACTGACGAAAATCTAACCTCGCGTCAGAGTTAAATGTAACTGACACGCCAATACCTCGCCTTCTATGAGTCAGGAGCAACATACTGACAGAGACCCGTACCCCGCGTCAGCAACAACATACAGGCAAAGATACCACCTCGCTGCAGGTTCAGGAGTCGCATACTGACAGAGACCCGTACTTCGTGCCAATGTCAAATCTAACAGATATACTAATACCTGGCCTCATACGAGAGTCACGCCCCACATACTGACAGAGGCCCGTACGCCGAGTCAGGGACAACAGCATCATACTAACCAAGACCCAACCTCACGTCTTTGCCGCACTGAGTCAGAACATCTAACCAACCAGGTTGGATATACCTACTACCTGCACTGCAGGAGAAAGAACAGAATCCCACCTTCTTCAGTCGCTAATTAATGTACGAAGATCCAATGGAAACTCCAGAAAAAAATAATTCTTAAAAAATTGAAGACTCGGCAAGATTTATCTAAAAAACAACACAAACACAACCTTCATCAGTTGAGAATCGGGTTACGTGTGAAGTTCTACTAAATTCGGGGCATTCCTCTAGCTGATGACCTTGTCTTCAGAATGAATGATTTCTAATGAGTGCTTGCACGTTGATTAACATGAAATGATAAAACCAGTTATGTGAAAAAACCCAAACAAATAAATGTGTGGCAAGTTTTTAGGTAAAGACTCTATTTGGACAGACAGCATGTAGGGAAATTAGCTGATATCGTCTTCTTCTTCTTTTTCTTCGTGTTTCAATCACTCCCTACCAAGCCATGAAAAAGGATTTGCATGTAGCAAGATGTTGTCGAAGAACGGAATACGTTGCGTTGTAGTAGTACAGCTTGACTGTAAAATTTGCAACTTTCGGTCCGACACATCCGACTACAGCAGGCGTTTTTGAGTACTGGGTTAGCCTTTCCCCCTCTTCGATCGGTTCTACTTAGCCAGTCTGCTCTGTTGCAGCCTATTATCCATAATCACCGCGTGGAGGTGTAAAAGCCTATTGTCAGTTCTGTTTCGCTGACCATCACGCTAGCAGTCAGCTATAGGTCGCTGGCATATACGTAACGACATCTTGATATCCAGCTGATATCATTAACAGATGGGGCCGAACATGCTGGGAATAAACTGACAGCAGTCAGCGACTCATAGCTGGCTGCTTGTATCAGAGTCAGCGACGCATAGCTGCCTGTTTGTAACAGAACCAGCGACTCGTAGATGGCTGCTTGTATCAGAGTCAGCGACTCATAGCTGCCTGCTTGTATCATGGTCAGAGACTCATAGCTGCCTGCTTGTATCAGGGTCAGAGACCCACAGCTGGCTGCTTGTATCAGGGTCAGAGACTCATATCTGGCTGCTTGTATCAGAGTCAGCCACTCATATCTGGCTGCTTGTATCAGAGTCAGCGACTCATAGCTGGCTGCTTGTATCAGGGTCAGAGACTCATAGCTGCCTGCTTGTATCAGGGTCAGAGACGCATAGCTGGCTGCTTGTATCAGGGTTAGAGACGCATAGTTGGCTGCTTGTATCAGGGTCAGCGACTAATATCTGGCTGCTTGTATCAGAGTCAGCCACTCATAGCTGGCTGCTTGTAACAGAGTCAGCGACTCATAGCTGGCTGCTTGTATCAGAGTCAGCGACGCATAGCTGGCTGCTTGCATCAGAGTCAGCGATTCATAGCTGGCTGCTTGTATCAGGGTAAGCCACTTATAGTTGCTGCTTGTATCAGGGTCAGCGATTAATAGCTGCCTGCAAGTGGCGGCCCTGGCGACAGACTGGTACATGCACTCGAGCTAAGAGATTACGGATCAAATAGAGAAGGCAAACCCGGTCCTAAAAATACCGTGCTGAAATTGGATCGAAAGGCGCATATATCACAGCCTTTCTGTAAACTACAACGCGAGGTTACTAACTTTCTTTTCAGGATGAACGTCAAAAAGAAGATTACAAAACAGTCTCTGTTCTAGAATCACAAAACAGTCTCTGTTCTAGAATCACAAAGCAGTCTCTGTTCTAGAATCACAAAGGAGTCTTTGTCCTAGAATCACAAAGGAATCTCTGTTCTAGAATCTCAAAACAGTCTCTAGAATCTCAAAGCAGTCTCTGTTCTAGAATCTCAGAGCAGTCTCTGTTCTAGAATCTCAAAGCAGTCTCTGTTCTAGAATCTCAGAGCAGTCTCTGTTCTAGAATCTCAAAGCAGTCTCTGTTCTAAAATCTCAAAGCAGTCTCTGTTCTAAAATCTCAAAGCAGTCTCTGTTCTAGAATCTCAAAGCAGTCTCTGTTCTAAAATCTCAAAGCAGTCTCTGTTCTAAAATCTCAAAGCAGTCTCTGTTCTAGAATCTCAGAGCAGTATCTGTTATAGAATCTCAAAGCAATCTCTGTTCTAAAAACTCAAAGCAGTCTTTGTTGTAGAATCTCAGAGCAGTATCTGTTATAGAATCTCAAAGCAGTCTCTGT
Organism: Ariolimax columbianus; assembly: GCA_036924085.1. Taxonomy (NCBI): domain Eukaryota; kingdom Metazoa; phylum Mollusca; class Gastropoda; order Stylommatophora; family Arionidae; genus Ariolimax; species Ariolimax columbianus. Next base: position 30,716,461 of record JAVGWX010000012.1, read on the forward strand.
TATAGAATCTCAAAGCAGTCTCTGTTCTAGAATCTCAAAGCAGTCTCTGTTCTAGAATCTCAAAACAGTCTCTGTTCTAGATTCTCAAAGGATACACAATTATAAAATTCACTCATAAATTGAGAAGCGATGTCCAAATATTTTTCAGTTGAATAACGAGGGATTGGTGAAAGCTGGAAACAGTGGTGTAAAACACTAATGGCCAACCCTAGTCGTACTACGGTCAACTTTGACAAAATGAAAGTCTACGAGGGCTGCAACTGCCGAACACAAGCATAGTGAGCGTTAAGCAGATGAAGTCAAGCATAGCACACCAGCCTGAGGATTCTTGCCCACCTTCATCAGCACGCTCGGGGTGTTAAAAAACGACTGCAACCCGCCACTTAACGCCCTTTTCAGGACTCGCGAAGAGTAAACATACTCATCATGTGCATTAAACAACAACATCAACAAACAAACAAATGTGAACGGAAATCTGTTTTTGTTGACCAGATCTTTTGGCGAACTTTTCAGAATTATTAACCAGAAAAGGAAATGATCACAATTGAAATGATATCTCATGACGAAACAGGTTGGGATAGAGGAAGCAATCATTGTGATAAGGGAAAGTGGATCCGGTTTGATTGATCAATTTAAAAAATTGATTAACTTGCCTGCTTAACTATATAGTCAAATATTTTCTCAAAACATCTTGCGAGGCGGAAACAAGTTACGCCAGTGGCATGCTACCCTCGGGCTACAGGTTAACCTTTACGTAGAACAAGATGTGTTTATATGATGTTGAAGGTTTGTCCCCTATTGGGACCTCAAGTGATTTTATTGATTTATTTGCTTCACCTTTTACTAAACGTCATCAGTTTAATCATTCTATCTATTCGTCTATCTGTCAATCTTAATGTTCGTCCATCCATTCTACCATTTGTATTTATTACTCCCAAATACAAGAGAAAACAAAGAAGTCATGGAGAAATTAACAATGGAGAGAGAATTGATGAACGAGTTCGAAGTCAGACAGTTAAAAGACATTATGACCGGTTGCTTACATTAATACTGAAAGCAAAGATGGAGGGATGGCGTGCCAGAATGGAAAGCTAACACCAACAGATGGACAGTGACAAGTCAGACCGATTGCAACATTAAGCCAAGACACGGTTTACGTAAGAGGTCCATTGCATCACAATCTCGATGTGGATATGTCACTTGTACTGAACTCAACTATCTGAGTGGTATGTGGAGTGGAAACAAACATAGCCACTGTAACCACACAAGCTTGTGAAGTCAAGTAAAGAATGTTACTCACGGCGCTAACAACCTCGTATGTCAAACCATAGATATACAAACCATCAGTACATGTGTTCGGATGAGACTTATTGCAAGAGACAGCCTTATGCTCTACCTGGAACCAAAAAATGAACTAGAGGAATCCATCAACATCCACACCTTTTACAGTTTCCTCACCTTGTCCACCCCCATTCACATTCATTCCCCATACCTGATCGTATCACAACCACGGAAACGGAAACGTCTTTACCTTCTATAAAAATCAGCATGTGAACCTGACATACCCTTCTGTCAAAGAACGTCAATCTTAGGCCTTCCTACACACATCTGTGAATCAGTTGAGCTATTGTGATATCGTCAGGAGGGCTGTCGCGGTTGTCTCAGTGACAGCCATTGCGTGCTGTTTCTCACACATTTCCAGATTATGCTAAAGGTAATTATGGAGGTGATGAATGCAGAATTTGAGCAATAAATCTTGGCATTAGAGATAAGTTGCTTCAGCAAACTCTTTTAAGTCACATACAAGCACACTGTCTTAATAGTCAACTTACGAATGATAATCAGACAAATAACCGGACCATATATAAACATGTTAACGGTAGGTAATAAGATTTCAGCGTGGAAAGGGGGGAGGGGGTGTGGGAGGAAGAGGTTCGCGTGATAGTTCGCCTGTCAAGAAATAAACGGAAGGAAGTCCGAAACTGTGGGTAGTTCGAATCCCCCGATTTTCAATCGTGCCTTGGTCCCCAGAGAGATGAGATCGACGTTTAGTCCTTTCGGAAACGGGGGAGATCCACGGAGATCCTCTATACACGCTGTGCCCGTTAAAAGAGCATTTGCTTTAGAAACCCAAAAAAGAGTATGGTATTATTGTCCGGACAAAAATCCTAAAGATCATGAAATTCCCACCCAATATATAGTAGCCTGCCTGAAGGGAAATATGAGAGGAATCCTCCAATCACAGCAAGACAATCCCCTGTTTGTCTGCACACTCGATTGCAAGTATATATCCAGGGGTAGAAGTGTAACGACTAAACAGAAATCCATATCTGACACTACTGTCCACGATGCAACGATTCTTACTTAATTGAAGGGGGTCTCCGTGGCGAAGTGGTCAAGCCGTTTGCTTCTTTTTCAGACGGTCGGGGTTCGAATTCGAGGTGCGGCGTACGGTTCATGATGGCAATATTTTCCGGAGTTCCATGGGTTCATCACAGGAACTACGGAGTTTGTGCTTTGTACGATGCTCTCCACAGGGAATCATATCTTTCTGCGGAGAGAGACCGAGCCATATAATTAATTGTGCTGGGCCTATACTTTTTATTAATGGTGGGGTGATCAAAGATTTTCTTGCTGCCTATTTTTGCAATTTACAGTACGTCAGGTACACATTTCCAGATGAGTCGAAGGTAGATGTGTCGATATAGAAACGTGAGCTCTGCTTCTCATGCGCTCAAAATTCGACCTACTGGCAGTTAAACAAAACAAACTTCGAGATGTCATATGTATATCGTTTGATCAGCTCAAAATTGTGCTCAAGGGAACAGTTCCGGAAATCTTAGAGGAAGTTCTCACGAGAACTGAACAGGTATGTCTCACAAATGGAGAGAAGAAATCTTGAAAGAAACAGACATTTATGTCAGTGTGGCAGACGTCCGCTTTATTTCTGAGATAAATGTCCGTGAATTCTGTTTTCTTGTGGTTGCGCGATCATCTGTGTGTGACGCTCATTATTGTAGCAGTTTCTGGGTTTGTCTCGAATGCAGCCTTGTTCATTATTGTAGCAGTTTCTGGGTTTGTCTCGAATGCAGCCTTGTTCATTGTTGTAGCAGTTTCTGGGTTTATCTCGAATACAGCCTAGGGTTAGGATTAGGCTTAGGGTTAGGATTAGGATTAGGGTTACGATTAGTGTTAGGATTTGGGTTAGACTAAGTGTTTAGGTTTAGGTTTTTGATTAGGGTTTGTGTCTTTTCTTCACTTCTATCCTCATCTTAGTCTTTACTTATCTATGTCAAATACAATTATATCGACCTGTCCTGCCCTTTACTCGAAATGGAAAATCCCATTACATTCATCAGCTGTTAAATACATGTGATGGGAACCCATGGAACTTTGTTTGGGGTGAATTAAGACGCAAGGGCCAAAACTTCTTGTTATGAATGGACAGCAAGATAGACAATAAGTTAGTTCTATCATCTCATGAGAACGCAATCTTGTCAATTACCGCTTCACACATACAACATAATACGATATGGTTTCATGGCATATGGAAACTGGATTTATGACCTAACAGAAATACCACAACCACACGGGTTTTAGCGAAACACTTGGCACAAGATTTGCCACTTTAGCTCCCCAAATCGCTTCAATGTGCAAGAGAATAGAAGAACAAGGAAATAGCGTTATCCAGTTCATCTAAACGAGAAATAGGCAACGGTACGACACACCGGTCGTATCTGCTCCACGGCCTAACATTATCCAGTCTGGGTGGTGTATTTTTTTTCAAATTTGACTGAATCCCGCCTGACCTTGAATGGTAAAAGCTATACGGGATCTGAACCGATGGGCTGAAGCAATGATTGGATCAAACTTATGTTTTGTTGAGTACATCAGATCTTAGTTATCTTATATGAACATCAACACAGATGTTGAGTGATCATCATTGCATTTTACATCATCAAAACTTGTGTAAAACATCAATAAAATGTGTCCCCATCATGTCCGTGGTGGTCGCCTGCAAAAATGCACACATGGAGAGCACTAAATCACCTCCAGTTTCAAGAATTTCTGGAAGACGTTCAATCCGAACATGAAGACCTCACCATTTATCATAAAATGCGTTGGAAAAAGTAAGGGCAGAATTTTGAAAAAATTAAATTTGAAAAGAAATATGTTTCCATTTATGTATCTGAAGCTTAAAACTTTTGCTCAGAATAAAAATAATGCACTTTTGAAACACTTACACCTGCGAGCAATTTTTCTTTCTAGAATGAATCTAAAACGTAGATGAGAATTAATGATCCCCACCTATGACATACTTTACGTGGTGCATCTTCAGTTATTTCCTCAAACATTGACAGTCTTGAGAGAGTCATGAAGTCCCAAACGTTCCATTGAATGTATCTGATCTGTTTGAAGCTAAATTCTTGTTATTTGTTGAGCTTAAAGACATATTTCCTGAAAATAAACATGAAATAATAAATAGCTGAACAAAGCTATCATGAAATATACGTCTTATTGTTAAGCTACACGTCAATTTCAACTACTGTCATAACATAAACGTAATGACAAACATTTTAAAAAGCTTCAAAAACTTAACAAGTTTTTGGGAAAATAAATACCAAAATTTTTTTATTTGAAAATAACATCATATGGTTTGGCCCGCCGACATAATAAATTCGCTATCCGGCCTGCACTCTCGATGAAGTTGCACATACCTGATCTAAATGATAAGCAAATTTATCTCAATATGATTTGAAAGTGATTTCAATGTGACGTGAAGGTGATCTCAATGTGGTCTCAATATGTTCTCAATGTGATATGAAGGTGATCTCAATGTGATCTGAAAGTGATATCAACTGATTTGAACGTGATCTTAATGTGGTCTCAGTATGTTCTCAATGTGACGTGATCGTGATCTCAATGTAATCTGAACGTGATCTAAATGTGATATGAAGGTGATCTCCATGTCATCTGAAGGTGATCTAAGTGTGATATGAAGGTGATCTCCATGTCATCTGAAGGTGATCTCAATCTTCTTATTGTCCATGTTTTTCTCTGTATGAAGCATATACACAGAGTTGCAGTTGGTCCTTTACAAAAAGCCTACGTCAAATAACTTGATGCTCTCCTGTTGTGTTGATTTTTCATCCAACTCAGTTTACATGGTGAAGATGCTAGTCTCATACACAATCCTTATCACCCTGCTTTAACGTATGCGTGGAAGACATTTGACGTCAATTTAATTACGTCCACAGGAACCAGAACTGTTTCCCATTTGCAATGAAAACAAAGACGAAAATTTGGCGAGATTTCTTTTTTATCTTCTTTCCTGGGGAGGTTGGTACAGATGACCTAGATATATGTTATCGGTTGTAAACAAACTACAAGATATTTTTATACCAAAACAAATATGGCTGTTGTTTTTTTCTCAGTTGTGGTTTAATTAATCCCACCAACACAATTGATGCCACCGTTACGACCATCTGTCATTTTGTACAATGAGACGTTGACACTAATTCCAGACATCAACCTTGAGTCCGTGTATTGATATTGCCTCTGAGCCTGTCAGTCTGTTAATCTGTGTGGCTGCGGTCACCGAAGCTGACTTGTAATCTGTCTTAGAGAGTTAGAGATAGGGGAAAGGGTGCAGAGAGAGAGAGAGAGAGAGAGAGAGAGAGAGAGAAAGAAGGAGGTGGGGGTGGTAGGAATTAATTCTATTTTTGCAAGTGGGTTTATTTCTTGTTTGGGTCGACTGTTGTACCTTGTTTCATGTAATATATCTTCGGGTGGCTTAAGGCATTGTCAAAGATACTCCAAGGCAAAATACATAGCAGGAGAAAATGAGGTCCCTCCATCTCTTAATGTTATCCTCCTGTTAATACTTATTTTCCCATGGCACGTATACCCTCTATCTTTCCTGCTAGTATCGTTTCCAGCGAGGTGTTTTATCTTTTGATGTGACCAGAATAACGTTAAAGTCGTACTCTAGTTTATATCACCATTTCTCTTTTTCCTACAAATTTCCCCAAGACTTCTTTATTTGTTTTCTTTTCTTTCCGTGAGATATTTCACATTCACATTCACCTAAATATCCACATTGTGAAGGCAACAATTCCCTTTTCTGAAACTGCTCATTGAACACGTTTCTGCACCGTACAGTAAAGACAAATAACACGAGATCACAATGAGTTATATTATGTGATCGAATTGTTTGAGTTCAATATATACTATTCATGTTAGTTAAAACATATTTGGCTACTTCTGTTCTCTTTCTGATTTCAATGTTGTAACTTCCTATGTCGTTACCATAATTTCATGACAGAAGAAGTTCTTGACCTGTTAAAGTATTTTGCGTTACATTTTTATCTTTGTAGTAGGTTTCAAGTGTGCATTCCTCGTAATGAGGAACCATGATCTACTTTCTATAGGTCATCTGATTCACCGGGAAAACCTCTTGAAACGTCACATTCCACAGCCGACTAAATAATGGAACTCATATTGTGCCAAGGTTTATAGTCAATACATGCCTGCACAGAGAAATACAACAAATTGACGGTACAAAACACCACAAATCACTTTTGAGATTGATCCTTTCACAGACTCCTGCCCTAACGGCATGTCCATCTTTATTTCCCGAAGACGCTTTTATAGTTCCGGTGATGTTTGACACATGCAAGTTCCGTTATTTAATCAGCCGTGGAATGTGAGGTTTCAAAGGGATTTCTCCGTGAGTCAGAAGGTTTCTCGTTTCGTTAAGCAAATTGGCCTGTGCTTTTGATTTCAACAAGCTTTTCTTCCAGGGTAGCCTTCCTAAGGCCTTGACTGTCTGTCCTCTGTCTGCCTACAGGGCAACATGTATGGATATGTTTCCTGTAGGACCTGTCCTCTGCTATCTGGCTTGCTAGTTATGCTACCCTTGACATAGTTCTCATGGTCACGAAGATATAAATACTCCAAAATCCGAACATACTGAAGGTAAAGTAAAGTAAAGTAACCAATAGCATTACTGCCGTAGGGGTGTAAGGTGTTAGCGATCTCACATTTCAAAGGCTCGGCTATATGAGGGCGGTAGCCATCTTCTCTACCTCGCCGCTTTTACCTCTCGGATTGAACCGGTACCCATTTACGGCTGAGTCGACCCGGGTGCCATCGGGGTCTGAAAAAAACATTACCGCCTCAACTGGGAAATGAACCCAGGACCACTCAGATGCGAAGCCAGAGCGCTAACCACTGCGCTACGCGGCTCCCTGGAGGTACGCGAGAGGAATATTTAGCCTCTTTCAGGGGAAAAAGGCATTTATTTCTTAGAGGTCAACAAGTTAGAGAATAATTTCACAAGAAAAGAACAGTGTTACGAGCGTAACAACCATTTCATGTCCACTGGTAGTGTATTATCAAATGTGATAACACGGACTCTATCTACCATCCTCTACCTTGAACGTATCTGCCGTGAGAAGGGTAATATTTCGGGGATGCTGTCCGATGGCGTTTGTCAAGCACTGCATATATTTTTTTGTTTGTATGTTGTTGTTTATTTTGCGTTCGCCTTGTTTCTTTAATCTTCAAGGCGGTGTTCGTTGTACTGTGGTTTTTATTTTGTGCCTGTCGGCCCAGTGCATCCGACTACAACAAGCATTTTACGAAAGGGTCTGCTTCCTCCTGGATTTTCTAAGGGTTTGCTTCCCCGCGGAAACGGCCGGTGCTGTTGGGGATCGAACCCAGCACCTTCTGGTTGTGAGCCGTGCCACTTAACCAATAGGCCACGCCGTCCCCATATATTTTGATAAATTTAAGATTTGAGAGTTTATCGTCAGCTCCACTGCCCGACTATATGATACCGTGGCACGGAGTATGAGTTAGAAGGCTGCGAATGAAGTGTTGTGCTGATGGTTTCCTTGCTTATGTCCCATATTCGAGGTAACCTATGTTTGTTACCAAACATAAATTTTGTCTAACTGGAGAGAAGCCATCAAGTAAATGTTAGTGTCTAATGTGCAAAACAGATTGAAGAAACAGAAAACAAAATAGAAAAAAAGGGACATTTAAAAAACCCACCCCCAAAAGCTCATTAAAATAAAAAAGTGTCCTGAGCATTGGGATAGACGTGGAACGGTTTTCATCAAGCTCTTTCATCTTCTGCCAATCACGACCTACGCACGTTATTCCTGAAGGGATCAGAGTAATTCTGTTTTTAATCGCTGTATTCATTTGACACTAAATCGTGTTCCGTTCTTGGGAGAAGATAAAGTTGATATTTGTTGTACAGGTAACAGTCGTTCTCGCGTTATTATATGAATTATTACTGGTGGCTAACGATGATACACATTATGTAGGGGTTACAATTCTAATAAATTTATTATTGGTAATAATGGCACGTGAAAGAGACATGAAAATGGGGAAAGATTTGTTAACTACTTTTACTTAAATGACCTAGCTATAAGAGACACAATCTTTCCACGCAGACGTGCTCTTCAGGTGGGGAAACCGAGAACCAAATTAACCATTTAACATTAGATCGGAAATGGAGGGGCTGCTGCTGACAGGATTTGAGGGAAAGTGATGAGCAGACGGGGAATCGTACCACCACATACTCTTAGCGAGTATAGCAAAACAACTGAGGTCTTTCAAAGATAGGTCAAATAGAACAAGCCATAAATACAGCAAGCAAGACCTAATTTGGCTAATTTCAAAATGAATCTAAAGAAATGCTTGGGAACCTCACAGACGAAACCATAGACAGCCATTGGTGCAAATTTGAGGAAATAATTTGGAACACGTGTGTAGATGTTCTTGGAAAGAGAGGTAAACAGTCTAAGGAATGCCTCAAAGAAAAAAACATAGAGCCTGATATGAGAAAGAAGCAATGTAGAGTAAAAGATTAGGGCATAGGAAGGACAAGAAGAAAAGGCAAGAGTGCCAACATTATATTCTGAGCCAAACAAGAAAGCAAAAAACAGTGCCAAGCAGGACACGAGACAACACAGATAAAACGACTGAGGAGGCGGGAAATGCCGCAAGAAAAGGGGACCTGAAGATAATCTACAGCAAATCTAAAACACTACAAAAAAACACACAAAAAACGACAACACAACTGAAAGACACACGTAAACAGAACATCTGCAGTAACGAGAAAAATCGAAACACTGAACAGAAAACCACTAACATCTCAAATTGACTTAGAACCATCAAAGGAACCCTAAAGATAAATTAAAATTCACAAACAAAACAAGAAAAAATGCAAGAATTCAAACTACAAAAAAATGTGAAACCTACAGGACCAGATGGAATCCGCTGGAAGTGGTCACATCAAACATGACACATATGCTTCCCCAGCCCTTCAAAAAGATATAAGAACAATAGGTCATTCCCAAAAAGTACAAAGAGGGACGCTCACTGAAATTGCAAAAGAAAAGAAATCTGACTTCATACAGTAACTAGTGAGGAGTCATACTTCTGACAGGAAGTGGGAAAGTTCTGACCATGATAATACATGATCTTATAATGATGAGTATGATGACGTCAAATGTCATCTCTGCATCAAAGGTTGGCTGCAATGTATTTCCAACATCCTGTGTTTCTTGCCTTGATGATGCACTCTGACAGACTGCTATTAGTGCACCCCTTGATGCTGCTCTCCCACTAAAAGTGCTGGTTTTGTTTCCGGTCTGCCCTCAGCCATTTCCTCCAGTATTGTTTTCAACAGTGTATCGCATCTCCTAATATGTTCACATACTTTGAATCCCCTAATTTGTATGTTTTTAGTATTTCCGTTCACATCCCTAATCTCGTCATGTCTTCTTTATGTGTTTACTTTTTCCTTTTCGAAATGCGATCTACATCTGAGGAGCCTCTGTTGTGTCCTCTAACTGTTTGCGAATCCTTAACTTTTCTGCACCATAAAGCAATGATGAAGATATATATATATTTATTTGATGTGGAATCTGGTCTACTCCAGTAAAGCCCTTGTACTCAGTGCCCTAAATTTCTAATAAATACTTTAACGACTTTAACAATAGAGATGCATCAGCCACTTACCGTTTGTTTGGTGTTGTTCTTTTATATGTTGATTTAGGACGGTTGGAGTGGGGACGAAGACCGGGAAGTGTTGTCAAAGACAGCACACAACAGAATAGCATAATGAGAATAGCACACAACAGAATAGCATAATGAGAATAGCACACAACAGAATAGCATAATGAGAACAGCACACAACAGAATAGCATAATGAGAATAGCACACAACAGAATAGCATAATGAGAATAGCACACAACAGAATAGCATAATGAGAACAGCACACAACAGAATAGCATAATAAGAATAGCACACAACAGAATAGCATAATGAGAATAGCACACAACAGAATAGCATAATGAGAACAGCACACAACAGAATAGCATAATGAGAATAGCACACAACAGAATAGCATAATGAGAATAGCACACAACCGAATAGCATAATGAGAATAGCACACAATAGAACACCACAAATGAGAACAATTAACTAACGAGATCGTCGGACTAGCAAAGTGTTTATGTTGTTGTTTATTAACTAGCCCTCCGAGTTGTGTGCTCTTTGGTTGTCAATGCCAAGCTGAATAATTTGCAGGTATTTTGTAGCTGGTGTGTCGCGCTGTATAAGGTGTTAGTGATTGTTGAGGTGTCCGACAGTAACTTTTATTTTTCTGCGCCGCAGGGGTAAAACGGTCGCTGCACAAGGCAGAGTAACCGATTCATTTCCCATTATCGGCGGACTACAGTCGACACACACCCATAGGTACCTGTGTTAGCAAAGGCAGTGAGGAAGAGAATTCGCAATCTCGTCTCATAAACAAACTATGACCAAGTACAATAAAATGTCTACCCTTCATAAACAAACTGTGACCAAGTACAATAAAATGTCTACCCCTTCATAAACATACTGTGACGAAGTACAATAAGTTGTCTACCCCTTCATAAACAAACTGTGACCATGTACAATAAAAATGTCTACCCCTTCATAAACAAACTGTGACCAAGTACAATAAAATGTCTACCCCTTCATAAACAAACTGTGATCAAGTACAATAAGATGTCTACCCCTTCGTAAACAAACTGTGACCAAGTACAATAAGATGTCTACCCCTTCATAAACAAACTGTGACCAAGTACGATAAAATGTCTACCACTTCGTCCCCGACAGCAGTTTCTGTTTTGGGGGTTATATGCATCTTAAAATGCGAAACATGGACAGTGTATAGTAGACACACCAGGCAGCTAAATTGTTTCCACGTGAGCGGTGTCCACAAGCTGTTCAGAATCTGGACACAGTACCAAACTCTGAAATCCTAGAAAGCTTTAGCAGTCATACATTTTTGGTAAAGATCCCAGATAAGATGGATAGGACATGTTGATCGCATGCCCGGTGAACGCGTCTCCAATCAGCTGATCGGCGATGACCTCTGTACAGGCAGTGGCTGGTCAGGGGGACAGGACAAAAGATACTGACACTCATCAAAAATGTCTCCGGAAAACCTCAACAATGATGTCACTTCCTGTGAGACGCTTCAACAGAACCACTCCGGCTGACGCACAAACATCACACAAGGTTCTCAGTTAGCGGAGAGTCAGGCATAATATACTGACCAAACCTACTATCTCTCTTCCATGTTGCGTTCCCTGGAAGCACTCTGTTTTCAAGGCAGTCTTGCTGACGAGAAGTGGATCGATGTGGTCCACGTAGTAGTTAGCGCCACGTATATGAAGACAATTATAGCACAACCGCCTTTAGCTGTGTGGTCTACTTTCATCAGCACGCTCAGTATATGAGGTAAGTTACTACCGCCCGCCACTTAACGCCCTTTTCAGTAAACTTACTCGGTGTGTACACTCAACAACAACTTCAACCATTTACCATAATTCTCAAGCTAAGACAGCAGATCTCAATAAACTGTTTTCGTTGGTTTTAAATCATCGAATAGTCAGTATTCTCTGTGGTTGGGAAGGGGTCATGATACTAAACACGTCATGTCCTTCTTCTCCTTCTTCTTCTGCTTTTTCTTCTTTTTTTTCTTCTTCTTCTTCTACTTCTACTACTACAACTACTACTACTGCTACTGCTACTACCACTACTTCTTCTTCCTACTCTTCTTCTTCGCCCTTTTTTTCTCATGGTGCATAGGCCATCAGCCATTTCTCTCCTGACAGACCTGTGAGCTATTTTCTCCACCTATGTCCAGCTTTTCCTTGCTTTCTTTTGAGGGCCTGTAGTTCTATTACAATATGTGTCCTTCTTTTGCTTCTCTCTTTTACCAGAGGGGTCCTATGATAAAATGATAAAGACTGATTGAGATTACTGACTTGCATCTTCCGCAATGTGTGACCTGTCCACGATTTCCTGCTTCGCCTGTCGCTGTCGGGTTCTCTCTCATAAAAATTTGGTTTGTAACCGTATCGAAGCCCTCTAAGCCAGGAATCTGTCTGGTGAATTTGTTTAATCTATAATCTATTATTAATATGGAGTGTTGCCATCCGCTATGTTTGCGCTCCATTTTAAAGGATCCACTACACATTGGAGTTGAAGATCCTGAACTTGATATGCTATTTTAAACATATAGTTTTGAACACGATAAATTTTGCTTGAGCTTTTTACATCCCTTTCTTTACAGCCTGATTGGTTGCATCTGTCTGGTCTATAATGCGCACTAGATATGGGAAACTTTATACGTCATACGATGTTGTTCATCTCAGTTTGATGGAAGCTCCGGTGTCGCTTCTCTGGACTGATAAACACCAGATGAGGACATGGTAGTAGTACATGTAAAACTTCTGAAGAAGACAAGGCAACATCTCCTAAATCGTTGGAATATAGTAACCAGAAGGAATGTGACAGAGTGGGCTTCCTAACACTCTTTATGAAAGGAGAACTATACATGATGACAAGAAAGTCTTAGACCAGAGTTGGGAAACCGTACAGTGAGTTCTTCTTCTTGGTTCTTAGTCGACCTATACTTCTACAGGGGCAGATGCTCTTGTACAGGTCCCAGCTCTGATATGAGCTGGATGTAGCCGGGAGAAAGGTTTCCTGCTTAGCAGGCTAGACTCGAGCGGCTTAATTCCACACTGCGTTGGGACAAGCGCTTACGGAGGGTGGTTAAACGATCTCAATAGACTCAAACATTAGAGCAAAGTAGACAAGCAGCCTGTTAAGCGCCATCGATGCTGCTCTAAACAAACCACCTAACTATGGCCGGTGTTATGCCATGTCACACAGTTAGTCGCCTCTTACGACATGCTCTCTGTGAGGCAGTGATGATATACTTGTCCTCGTCATACACAGAAACCCCGGCAGACCACACGGGTTGTACAGTAAGGTCAACCTTCAAACAGCTTGGAAAAGAACTGTAGATTCAGATTGTTTTTTTGTTTTTAGTCATTCTTCTTGTTCCCTACGGTAGTGTACGTTGTACTGTGTGTTCCGCCTTACAGTCCAGTGAATCTAACTTCAGCATTCATTTGTAATATGTAACTTCTTATAGGTGTTCGACCTTGCTAGTTCACGAATTCGAACTCACGCACTTTAGGTTTGTGAGCTGCGGATTGCACTTTCCTCTAGGTTATTTCGCCACTTAAATTCTAAAATCAAAATCATAAACCACACTGGGACACCGGCAACGGAGCTTGATCTAAAACAACCAGTGTAAGAAATATAGAAGCTTAAATGAAAATCAAAAACGAGAAATGGGACACCGAACTGACAGTTATAGACCTATTTTGAGGGAAGATAGACGAGTTTGTTTATTGCCCTTAACAACGATATAAAGCGTCTTGGTTACTAAGTGGTTCGTCAATATTTGGGCATGAGTCCAATAGAAAAGGAATTATTTGCACAATAAGATTAAGTACATGTCGACTAAGAGCTAAGATGAAGAACTCACTGTACGGTTTCCCAATTCTGGTCTAAGACTTTCTTGTCATTGCGTATAGTTCTTCTTCCATAAAGAGTGTTTGGAAGCCCAATCTGTCACCTTTCTTCTAGTAACTATAGTCCAATGATTTAGGACAGCAATCGTTCTAGCTCAGTTACTACACCGGGATAAAAACCCACATCACTGCCACACGGACTTTATCAGGGACAGAGAATCAACACAAATCCTAACGAATCACAACAACAATGATAATGGACATTATAATGGATACAATACTATTTAATGCTGCATCCATTAACGATTAAGTGGCTAGGATTGTGTGAATCGGAGTATACTAATTATGACAGACTAGGCCAAACAAGAATTGATTATGATTACATAAAAACACATCTATTATAAAACGTGTTCAAATATATGTTATTTGTCCATCACAAACGATGATGGAGACACCATTAGACAGTTTTGTTTTGTCTTGATGAAGTAACTTGCGCTGTATTTGGATTATACGGAGGAAGTAGCTGCATTGGTCATCAACCTTAATATCTGGTCCTGAGCTACCTTGAAGCAGTGGCAAGACATAAGTCAAAGAGACTAGAAGTAATTCAGGATTATCTCAAATATATCAGCACAAACAATAATACAAACGCACGCTAGCAAATAGGTATCAATATAAGAAACTATGAACATACGTAATAAAAGATAATAATAAACGTAAATATATGTTGAGAGCCAAACACATCAACACAACAAGTAAGCTTAATTGTGTTGTATAAATAGTGAGAGAATTTGTAAGTCAATAATTAATCTTCATATGTGTATATTAATCATGGGAAAACACGTGGGGGATTGACTAAAGTAGCCTTCATATTTGTAAACTAACCATGAGAAAATACTAAGATTACGTTTTGATTCCTTGCTGTTGAACTACTGACCCAGCAATGCTGTATGTTAAGAGGAGTCTAACCCCTGTATGGTAGAAGACTCTTCAACTCTTTGGTCTACCAACCCTGTCACTTATGCAAACCTAGAACTTGCTGAGTGTGGAATAACCTGTTAGGTTCATATGCAAGCTGTATAAAGACTATCCACATTGACAATGAAAGAAAGAACTGAATGAATAACTCATGTTTAATGCGAAAGGAGAGAGCCTCATATCTAAACATAAACGTGCATGACAACACTCTCTTCCACATAATTAAGTCTGAAAGGAACGCTTTCGACCAGTTTAAAAATGTATTTAGGACAAAACGGTTTTATCCGTATTTCGACCAGGGTGCGACAAATCAATGTCTGGAACAAAGGTTGATAGCTCGGACTATAATTTGCTCACCCTGAATAGGCAGTCTATGAATGAAAGTGGTTATATTTTGTTTGGATTGCTTTACCTTATTCTGCTATTGTACTCCTAAGCATATAGCCGTACACTGCTGCTTCACTTACAAGTGGTTTTAAAAAAGGTCAATTATTCGTTACAGATCCGGCGTGTTAAGTACGAGGGGGTACTTCAAATGAATATCTTAAAAAATCGATAGAAATTATGAAAACCATGCCTTTGAATTGTAACTTGTTAATTTGGTTGCTAAGGATGTCAAAAGTGCCCTATACGTGCCATCGCCGAGTAGACAAACAACATGATGTAATGATTGCAGTTAAAAGATGGCCACCGGATTATTGGCGTGCACTAAAAATGAGCAGCGTTCTTTTATCAGTATTTTATTTAGCAGCGAAGGAATGTAACTCAGAGATCAATTCATCGGCGAATAAAGCCCCAGTACGGTGGTGCATGCTTTTCACTCACAGTGAATCGGCAGGTTTCCTTTACGTGTCGTCAACCGCTGCAATCGGATCTAGGGTCACTCCTTGGTGTGTCTAACCAAGTCGTGAACAGTCACAGAACTAACGCCATTTTAAAACTTCCTACTCCAATTATGCACTTTTTGGAGTGACAGACATGCATCACATTACTGGAACTTCATTCGGCGATACATTTCTAAAGGATACACTTTTTCGCTGCTGAAAATACGAATAACAAAGCGTTGCTCAGCTTGGGTGCACTCATGACGTCATGCTTTATGTCTGCACCGTCATGGCACTTGCAGGACACACCTGACATCATTTGCAACCATGTTAACATAATAAATTACAATACAAGGGCATGGCGTTTCTAATTTCCTTCCCACTTTCAAGGTTTTCATTTGTAGCTATCTCATGTGTGTGTGTATATATATATATATATATATATATATATATATATATATATATATATATATATATATATTTGTGTGTGTGTGCGTGTGTGTGTTTTACATATATATATATATATATGTGGGGGGGGAGGTGGTGCGTGCGTACATGCGCACACGCGAGTGTGTGTGTATATATATATATATAAAATACGGGATGTATACCAAATTACTAGAACAAATCGGTCTATATGACTATAACCAAGAAAGAATTGTCAACTTAATACTTAGATTTTCAAACAATCGGCCTGAGTCAAATCATTAAAAATAAGACACAATAGCATCCACGAGATGATAAGAGGTAAAATAAACACGGAGGTGTCGGAAGAACAATACAGTTTCACAGATGGTACAAAATTGGCAATTATCTGAATTTAAAAACGTTGGCGGTAAAATGTGTAACAGTTCCATGAGGAGCATGGGCGTTAAAGGCAGGGATGATGGGGCGGCGACACTGGAAACAAATGTACCTGAATGTGTGCTAAATAGGTCCACAGCATCTAAATCAAACTTTGACAAAATAGGGCGCACCCAGAACCAAGCAGCCCGTATCATAACAGGAGCCCTGAAGTCCACCCAAATAAAAGATCTGGAAGCTGTAACTGGGCTACAGCCAATGGAAGACTGCCGAGACTGCAGAATCCTACAGCAAGCGGAAAAATTCAAAAGAATCATTAACCACCCGATGTATGACAGACTAAATGGGCTGGGACGCGGCAGGCTAAAAATGAAAAGTTTTACAGTCCAAGCAAAAGAAAAAATTAAAAACAATGCTGCACTCTTAAACGAAAAAAATAAACCAGTACCGGCATGCTCCCTCCGCTGCCTCTGGAAAGGAAGACCCTTCCCTGATCTTATATGCAACAAAAAGTCACAAACAGAGGAACAGAAAAAACACATAGTTACAAATTACATCAACCAAAAATGTCCACCTGCATCCTGGATACACGCCTATACGGATGGCTCAGCCAAAAATGCCATTGGAAACGGGGGAGGAGGCATCACTATAAAACTTAAAAGCAAAGTATACTCAGCAGCATTTGCCACTGGGAGAAGCTGCAGCAACTTCAATGCCGAAGCCAGTGCCACGAGACAAGCAGCTGAAACCCTTATAGACCATAAGTAACAGGCAGAAAAGCAAGTCGACATTTTCAAAGACGCCCTCGCAGTGTTAATGGCGCTCAAAAACCAGCACAAAAATGAACTCGGTGCTCTGACAGACTCGCTCGAACGCCTGTCCCTGTGCTTAAAAAAAGCACAGTCCAGTGGATACCAACCCACTGCAACATTCCAGGCAACGAGGAGGCGGACAGACCTGCCACAGAGGGAGAAATGCTGCAGCAGAGTGATACAGAAATCACATACAATGAAACAAAAGCATTCGTCAGGGCAACGTACAGTGCAAAATGGAAAAAATATCACCCTGGCCACATAGAAAACGATGCCTACCATCAACTCTCTAGGCGAGACTAGGTGACAATTCTCCGGCTACGCACAGGTCACAACAGACTTAGATGCCAACTGTACAACAAGTTCAAGATTGGCACTACAGACCTTTGTGCCTGCGGCACAGCCCCATGAAGGCAGAACATATTTTGCAGTCATGTCCACTGTATACCGACAAAAGAAGTCGCATTTGGCAACAGCCAGTATCCTTACACGAGAAGCTGTACGGAAGGGTACATAGCCTTAAGTCTACTGCTACCTTCGTTAGAGTCATTGAATTTGAGGTCTAAAGAGGAACGAGGAAGAAGAAGAAGAAGAAGAAGAAGAAGAGGAATGTGTCCTAAGGTCATTCACCGTCTCGACACTAAGTCGACAAATGAAAACGGGGAATTGGGGGGATGAATGTGTCTGGAACAGGTAGGGGTTAGGAGCTGACCACTTTGGAGTTCCGATTTCGGTAGTGGGGGGGGGGGGGGGGGAAGAGGGTAATTACAGACAGAGGCCACATGGTCTTGATGCGACATTTTAAAGGGAAAGGGATTTGGAGTAATTCGTTTCAATAAAGCTGGTTGGAGGTAGATCCAAACTAGAGTGATGGCTTAGTCAGACAATCCACAGACGCCAATTGGACAGCCCTGATACTGCTTGAACCTATATAATACTAGGCAGAGTTTAACTCAAGTAGGCTGGCCGTGGAGAGAGACAGACTGAAATAGCATTTGTCACGATTATGGATTGAACATCAACAATGAGAAAACAAAAACTATATTTCTTGTCGAAAAAGACTGGACACCTACCATACATATTAGAATATGTAGTCTTGTACTGGAGCAGATTCCGAGTTTATCCTATCTGGGACAAATAGTCCAGGAAAAAGAGAGCGATGGAAAACAATTAAGAAATCGGTTTGATCAAGACATTATTTAACAAACGACCTTCTTCTTCTTCTTCTGCGCACACAGTCAGACAGTAACCATTATTTTTTCGAAAAAAGCGGCGGTCATCCTGAGACTCTCGCCACTACCATAGAGCTTGTCTTGCAGTTCCACTGGCAATGGCCACATCTGCTCTCTCTGATCCCCGTATGTCGGGCAGTTCTGCAGCAGATGTTCAGTGGTCATTTTACCAGTACCGCACGGGCATTCGTCGGTACACCCTATCTTCAATTTGTTGAATAGGTGGTACCTCAGTCTATTGTGGCCAGTGCGAAGTCTGAAGACAACGACCTGCTCTCTTCGGTTCAACTGGTAATAGGCATCGTTTTTGGTGTAACCAGTATGTTCGGTTTCCCATTTGGTAATGTACCTGGCTTTGATAAGCCGTTTTGACTCTTCGTACGTCATACTGGTATCTGTTTGTGGTAGCCTTGCACCTTCTTTTGCCAGTCTGTCTGCCTCCTCGTTGCCTTGGATGTTGCAGTGTGACGGAACCCACTGTACCACTACCCTTTTTGGTGCGGACAGCTGGCACAGTTTGCAGAGTGCTGCTCTTAAGTCATTAAGCTCAGTGTTTTTCTGGCTTTTTAGCGCTGTGACTACGGCGAGAGCATCTGTCAGCAAGACTATGTGGCTCTCATTTTCACTGTGTGTTGCCATTTCTTCCACTGCCGCCCTCAGAGCCTCTGCCTCCGCTCTGAAATTGCTTGTGTACTTACCAGTAGCGAATGACAGTGTTATTTTTCTGCCATTTGGTAGGTTCAGGAATGCTCCTGCCCCTCCGTTCTGTGTAGTGTTTGTTACAGAACCGTCGGTGTATGCATGGGTCCAGTCCATGCTTGGGTAGCTTTTCGTTATGAAGCTTAGGGTAGTGTCTCTCCTTTCTTTTTCGGTCTGGCAGTTTTTGTTTGCAATACCTGGTATATTTTCTACCACCTCTGGGAATATATCCTGCCTCCAAGTAGGTTTTCGTACAGTAGTGATGGGTTTTGGTGTTGTTAGTGCGTTTATGGGATCTTCGTGCATCTTTGCTTTGGCTATTTCTGCAAAGTTTCTCCGCTTTAGTTTCCCAGTTCCCAAATTGTTTAGCCTCTGGTACATTGGATGGTCCGTCAGTCTTCGGAGTTTCTCTGACTGCAGCTGGGCTCTGCAGTCTCTTCTGTCGGTCATGGATTGCAGTTTTGTAATCTTTTCAAGTTCTACAATTGGCGTTGACTTCATGCCACCTGTTATGATTCTCATGGCTTGGTTTTGAAGTTTGTTAACTTTATCGAAGTTCGCCTTCGCTGCTGTTGTCCATGCCGCGATGCCATACTCGAGAACTGGTCTCACTCTTCCAGTGTACAGTTTCTTTAGTATGCCTTCGTCTGCTCCCCAGCTTGTGCCAGCAAGTTTCCTCATGATCGCCATTCTTTCTCTGGCTTTCATTCGGTTTCTCTCAATCTGACTTTTCCATGTCATGCGCCGATCAAATGTGACTCCCAGATAGGTTGGGTTGTCGTTTGGCTGCAGGATTTTGCCATTTAGGCTTAATTTGGTACTTTGGGGTTTTAATGAGAGCGAGAATATTGTGCACGTGGTTTTCTCCTCGTTTATTTTGACCAGCCATGAGTTCGCCCACTCTTCCAGCGATGTTAGGGCCGTTTGCATCCGATTTCTTGCTATGGTGAGATTCTTTTCAGAGGTCCACATAGCCAGATCGTCTGCAAACATTGAGCTATGGACTCTTCTTGGTATATTCTCTGTAATATCGTTTATATATACCAGGAAGAGTGTGGGTGACAGTACTCCCCCTTGGGGTACTCCCTGCTCGAGTGTCACCTTTTTGCTCATCTGCCCTTGTACTTGGACTCTGGCCGTTCTTTGTTTGAGGTAGTGGTTGATCCACTTGTACATCTTCCCACAAACATCACTTCTTCTTAGCTTGACTCTAAGTCCATCCTTCCAGACTTTGTCAAATGCCTTTTCCAGATCCACCCAAACAGCTACTGTGTGTTTCTGTGCCTGGTAGGCATCTTCTATCTCCTGGGCTATGAGGATGACCTGGTCCTCAGTGGATCTGTGCTGTCTAAAGCCGGCTTGCTGCGGAATTAGTATTCGTTTTTCTTCCAGATGCCACATCAGTCTGGTGTTTATCATCCGTTCCATCAGCTTGCCGACACAGCTCAGTAGGCTTATGGGCCTGTATCCATTCGGATCTGTTTTGTCCTTTCCTGTTTTTGGTACTGGTACCAGTATTGCATCTTTCCATGCCTGGGGTACAATACCCCTTTTCCAGCTTTGGTTCAGGACTGATAGTAGTTTTTTCTTCGCTGTTTGGCCCAGCCCCATCAGCATTTCGTTTGTTATCCCGTCTTTTCCGGGAGATTTCCTTCTCTTTAGTGTTCTCATAGCCTCTTCCATTTCGCGCATTGTTAGTTTGGCCATCATGTGCTCTTCAGGAGCCGTATTTATGTTTTCGTGCCCCTTTAGCTCTTCGCTAATGTCTGTATGCTTATCTGCAGGGACCTCGATGTGGTTTGCTCTGGCATAGTGATCGACAAAGGCGTTTGCGGCTTTCTTACCTGTGATCAAGTTCTCGCCTTGCTTGATAGTAATTTGTTTATTTGACGGGGTTTCGTCGTTCATGGCTCTGACTAGCTTCCATAGCTTGTTCCCTTCTTTGTCCAGGTTTAAACTTTCCGTTTTATTTTTCCAACTTTCTCTTGCTGTTTGCTTGAGAGTGTGTTTGTACTTCGCCGCGGCGGCTTTGAGGGCGATGTTTGCCTCCACGGATTTTTCTCGTTCTGCCATGTTCCTAGCATTTGTTACTGCATCTTCCACTTTCTGTAACTCATCATTCCAGTAGGGCTTATAGTTTTTCCTAGCTCCTCTTGGGATGGTTTCAGTGGCGGCTTGCATTATTGCCTTGCTTAGGCTCTCTACCATGGGCTTCATTTTGGTGTTTCGTGTGTTGATGGTTTCACACAGCCCATCTGTCAGGATTGCAAATCTGTCCCAGTCGGCTCGTTTGTAATTCCAACGTGGGAGCGGTTTTGTTTCCTGTGGGCCTACTTCCATGTCAATGGTTAGCCTGATCGGCCTGTGGTCGCTACCTGCCAGTTGGTTTAGCACCTGGCGGTCTATTTTATAGTGTATGTCCTGTGTGGAGAAGGCCAAATCTGGAGTCGAGGTGGTATGCCATGTTCTTGAATAGAAGCTAGGGCTATCCTCCGGCCTATTGATTAGGGAGAGATTTGCATCTATCTCCCAATCTTCCACTTCGTCACCTCTGCTGTCTGTGTCAGAGTATCCCCATCTCTAGAGTCATTGAATTTGAGGTCTAAAGAGGAACGAGGAAGAAGAAGAAGAAGAAGAAGAGGAATGTGTCCTAAGGTCATTCACCGTCTCGACACTAAGTCGACAAATGAAAACGGGGAATTGAGGGGATGAATGTGTCTGGAACAGGTAGGGGTTAGGAGCTGACCACTTTGGAGTTCCGATTTCGGTAGTGGGGGGGGGGGGGGAAGAGGGTAATTACAGACAGAGGCCACATGGTCTTGATGCGACATTTTAAAGGGAAAGGGATTTGGAGTAATTCGTTTCAATAAAGCTGGTTGGAGGTAGATCCAAACTAGAGTGATGGCTTAGTCAGACAATCCACAGACGCCAATTGGACAGCCCTGATACTGCTTGAACCTATATAATACTAGGCAGAGTTTAACTCAAGTAGGCTGGCCGTGGAGAGAGACAGACTGAAATAGCATTTGTCACGATTATGGATTGAACATCAACAATGAGAAAACAAAAACTATATTTCTTGTCGAAAAAGACTGGACACCTACCATACATATTAGAATATGTAGTCTTGTACTGGAGCAGATTCCGAGTTTATCCTATCTGGGACAAATAGTCCAGGAAAAAGAGAGCGATGGAAAACAATTAAGAAATCGGTTTGATCAAGACATTATTTAACAAACGACCAATAGTGGACTGATGATCGGCGGCATAGTCCACTTCGCTAAGTCACAACTACAGGTCTTAGATTAGGTACAGAGCCATGTGCTTCGGGTGATCGCGCACACCATAAGGACTACGCTTTTAAACGGATTGGAAGAAATCGCAGGTATTGGGCCTCTGTCCTGTGGACGGCACGCCAAGACAGTGGCACAGACCAAGACGAGCATGAACACAGCGGTGCATCCAGTGGAAACCGGATCCTGAAATCTGGTTGGTGGATGATTTGAGAGTGGTGGCTTCGTACATCAGTCCAAAAATGTATCAGAACATGTAAATATGAACATGTAAGTATGAACATGTAAGTATGAACATGTAAGTATGAATTGCCAGCAGACTACACTGCGAACGTAGATCCGATACACATGTATACCTCACCATAATCTCTGGATAAAATATGAATAACTGCCACATGCCCCATAGGAGAGCAATATAGTCTGCAAAATAAGAGCAGCATTTGCCTTGATCGAAGATCTATGTCAGAGAGAGACATGGATCGTGCTATGTACTAATGGATCAGTAAACAGATCAGTGAAGAATTGAGCCACGTGGGTCTATGTTGTCTGGCCTGCTAGAGAAAACAAAAAGCAATAGTTCATCCTTTGGAAGGTTCTATTCAAACTGCACAACTGAAGTACAGGCATTAATTAATGCTGGGGATATTATTATCAACAAAATAGATCAGTGGCATCAGGTTGTCTTCTTTTCGGCTGCAATGTCGGTTCTGTAGACCCTCAAGAATAACAAACTGCCAGAGCTTAGAAACACTCGAGGTCAAGAGATAGGTAATGTATTGTGGATACCATGAAACACCTGAAAATGAGAGATAAGACAGGTTAACAAAGGAAGGTGGCAAAAGATGGCAGCAAAAAGGCACAAATTAATCATCGAGTACCATACAGAGAAATCAAGAACATCATCAGAATTCAGTATATACACCAATGGAGAGAAGACAGAAACATAAGTAGTACACCAGACCCAATGCACCAACCCAAAAGAAATCAACAAACTACCTTATTTCGTCTGAGAACAGGACACTGCACACTACTAGAACATCTATACAGACTGAAGATCTCACAAACACAGATGAGTGCCCATGTGGAACAGGAGGCCAGAACCCTGAGCATATTCTACAGGAATGCCCAATCTATAGCAAATGAGATACCAGACCTGGCCAGAGGGTGCGGAACTGAAACAAAAGCTGTAGGGCAGCCGCTCCGATCTGGTGAAGACTACAGACTTCATCATGGTGACTGGCCTGCAGATATAACATGACCAAAAGATCCTGAACGCAAAAAAAAAAAAAGAAGAAGCAAAGGAAGGAGCAGCAGACGAAGAAATAGAACAGACAATCCACTTCCGAGAAAGTGGGACGCTTGTCCAGTCAATATGGAAAATCTACAAAATGAGAGACAGCAGTCACTGCTTTGGCCTAGCGGAACATGTTATCCTGTTACGCGTGGGAGCAGGACAATACGGTTTTAATGGCCACTTACACCGGCTAAAATTGGTTCTATGTACGTGCAGGTAGCACGGATAGCCGAACATGTTCTCTAGGGAGATTATAACATTGGACAAGTGTGTACAAGAAACGTTAAAGAAACACTGGCACACGAAAACGAGAGTGTCCGTATAACTGGACTGCACATGTAAACATAATTTTTTTAATGTGACGAGGGAGAAGAAGAAGAACAAGAAGAAGAAGAAGATGAATAAGAATCCATTACAGTTGACCTACGTTGTGGAGATTGTATCTGAACTAAATTGAAGATGGTAGATGACAAGAGAGTTTTACCAAACGCATCAACCGCACAAGCCTATAATACCAAATAGCAAGGATTTACATTTCAGGTGTTTCCAACCTGGTGCTCGCGAGTACCACTGTGCTCTTTTAATAACATTTGGCGCTCGCGCTATGCAAGTAAAAATGTGCTAGCGTGCACCAATGCTCGTAAGGCCCCTTTTTCTATTCAAACTCGATTTTGCAAACCTAAACAAACAATGTTGCTATCGATCCATTATATCTTAGGCGACCAGAAAGTTGTTAAGCTGCGTGTTTGCTGCAAGTAAACGTATTTACCGCTCTATGTTTTAAAATATTTCTCATTGCTGACTTGATTCGGAGATTCCCCGATGCTGGTCAGGGTCAGCTCCCGCACTTAATATTACACGTGAGCGGTGCTCGCAATCTTAAACGGTTGAGAACCCCTGGTTTGCGGCAATAGGAATCAAATAAAACAAGACCAATTGACGGCGTTAAAGAAACATTAAAAGTCAGGTACTAACAATAAAAACGGCAATATATTTAGCTCACGAAAGGACACTGAACTTGATTCTTATACCCAAAAAGACAGGAGGCGTGCTTTCTCGACTCTGCCATTCAGACGCCCCTCATCGACCCGAGTGCCAATCATTTTTTAATGACACCATCTTGATTTTGATCCTTATCCTTCCACACAAAGTGCAGGACAACACTGCTTCTCTCCATTATCTCCCCTCGGTTCAGATTTGCGGGGTTGTGTTTGAAGAAATCAGTCTGTGCTGTCAATTTCTGGATTGTATTCGCTGTGCTTGTCTAACCATTCGATATTTATGGTTGCACACGGTTTAACCCATAGATGCTCTGTTTTTCTCCATGGAGAATCTCAACCCATAGATGCTCTGTTTTTCTCCATGGAGAATCTCAACCCATAGATGCTCTGTTTTTCTCCATGGAGAATCTCAACCCATAGATGCTCTGTTTTTCTCCATGGAGAATCTCAACCCATAGATGCTCTGTTTTTCTCCATGGAGAATCTCAACCCATAGATGCTCTGTTTTTCTCCATGGAGAATCTCAACCCATAGATGCTCTGTTTTTCTCCATATGTTTGGGGAATCTAAAAACAACGACACTGCTGCTCTTCATTATCTGCTCGCGGTTCAGATTTGCGGGGTTTTGTTTGAAGACATCATGTACTGAAATCTTAGCACGCGACTAAAGTCGTGGATGCTGTAGTTGAATATGTTATGCATGTTTAAGTTGCATGGACAGTAACCATTTTTAGTCGCAATTTACTACAGGCTTTGAACACTGTTATTGTCCAGTCTGTCTTCAATGGGTTTCACTAACAACAACTACAATTAATGTTGTTCTGTTTCTGTTTAATAAGTATCGACGTCACTGAACTCCGGGCATACCCATAGGTGCTCAGTCACTATCAGTAAGTGGTGAACGGTCTGGATGCTGATGATCCATGGTTGTAAACTCTCTACTCCGTCCTCTCATGCGCCCCACTTTCCCTCGAAGCTCGTTGATGTCAAAACTTTGCAGCATGTGGATTGCTGATTCATCTATTTCAGTGGCCTCATCCAATAGACGGCCGCTGATTTATTTCAAAATGTCATTCCTATCCAACACTAACGTGCCCATGATCAGAGCTTGTGAAGCCAAGATGTCATCTCTTTCCTTGTCATAAACCCCAGCATGATCCATGTCAACCACTGCAGGTATGAGGTCTCAACAGCTGCTGTCCACTCGTATCTAATCCCTCCCTTCGGTACCTTCTGAAGTATGTGGATCTACGTAACTTATCATGTCACAGAAAAGTCTCTTCTTTGCCCTCTTCTTGCTCTTCTGCTGCTTCTGCTTGCTCTTCTAATTCTATTTTTCTTGTTCTTATGCTTGTTCTTATTGTTATTCTTGTTCTGTTCTTCTTGTCTCTTTGCTTGTTCTTTATCCGCTTCTTGTTCTTATTTTCTTGTCCTTTTCCTTGTTCTTTATCCGCTTCTTGTTCTGTTCTTCTTGCCCCTCTGCTTGTTTAACTTGTTCTGTTCTTCTTGCTCCTCTGTTTGTTTTACTTGTTCTGTTCTTCTTGTCCTTCTGTTTGTTTTACTTGTTCTGTTCTTCTTGCCCCTCTGTTTGTTTTACTTGTTCTGTTCTTCTTGCTCCTCTGTTTGTTTTACTTGTTCTGTTCTTCTTGTCCTTCTGCTTGTTCTTTCTCCGCTACTTGTTCTGTTCTTCTTGCCCCTCTGCTTGTTTTACTTGTTCTGTTCTTCTTGCCCCTCTGTTTGTTTTACTTGTTCTGTTCTTCTTGCCCCTCTGTTTGTTTTACTTGTTCTATTCTTCTTGCCCCGTTGTTTGTTTTACTTGTTCTGTTCTTCTTGTCCTTCTGTTTGTTCTTTCTCCGCTACTTGTTATGTTCTTCTTGCTCCTCTGTTTGTTTTACTTGTTCTGTTCTTCTTGCCCCTCTGTTTGTTCTTTCTCCGCTTCTTGTTTTGTTCTTCTTGTCCTTCTGCTTGTTCTTTCTCCGCTTCTTGTTCTGTTCTTCTTGTCCTTCTATTTGTTCTTTCTCCGCTACTTGTTCTGTTCTTCTTGTCCTTCTGTTTGTTCTTTCTCCGCTACTTGTTCTGTTCTTCTTGCTCCTCTTTTTGTTTTACTTGTTCTGTTCTTCTTGCCAAAGTTTCTGCAAAGTTTCTTCGCTTTAGTTTCCCATTTCCCAAATTGTTTAGTCTCTGGTGCATTGGATGGTCCGTCAGTCTTCGGAGTTTCTCTGACTGCAGCTGGGCTCTGCAGTCTCTTCTATCGGTCATGGATTGCAGTTTTGTAATCTTTTCAAGTTCTACAATTGGCGTTGACTTCATGCCACCTGTTATAATTCTCATGGCTTGGTTTTGAAGTTTGTTAACTTTATCGAAGTTCGCCTTCGCTGCTGTTGTCCATGCCGCAATGCCATACTCGAGAACTGGTCTCACTCTTCCAGTATACAGTTTCTTTAGTATGCCTTCGTCTGCTCCCCAGCTTGTGCCAGCAAGACCCAGACGGTAGTGCTCTCGATTTGTCAGTCGTTCTACAGTATTAGGCGTGTTCAGTCAAATAAAGCGGCAGGTTCCACTCCTGGTGGTGCCCTTCCGTCAATTCCTTTAGCGAGACTATCAAGTTACTTAGAGGGTGGCCCCAGATTTTCGAGGGTCTAATTCCAGCACATGTTCACTATTAGACCCCCCGAAGGTGCTCTCTTTTGACTGTCATTCTACACTATTGGCGTGTTTAGTCAATTTTAGCCTCAGGCTCCACTCCTGATAGTGCTCTTCCGTCAATTCCTTTATCAAACACTGTATGCAGACCAACCGAGCCTCAGAGGGCATAACCCCAGATTTCTAAGGGTCTAAATCCAGCACCAGTTCCATATTAGACCCCAGAGAAGTGGTCTCGGCATGTCAGTTATTTCAGTGTTGGCCGTGTTGAGTCAAATTAAGCCGCAGGCTCCACTCCTGGTGGTACCCTTCCGTCAATTCCTTTAAGTTTCAGCTTTGCAACCATACTTCCCCCGGAACCCAAACACTTTGGTTTCCCGGAAGCTGCCCGCAGAGTCATCGAAGCAACTCCTGCGGATCGCTAGTCGGCATCGTTTATGGTCAGAACTACGACGGTATCTGATCGTCTTCGCGCCTCTGACTTTCGTTCTTGATTAATGAAAACATTCTTGACAAATACTTTCGCAGTAGCTCGTCTTGCGGCGATCCAAGAATTTCACCTCTAGTGCCGCAATACGAATGCCCCCGTTTGTCCCTGTTAATTATTACCTCCAGTTCCGAAAACCAACAAAATAGAACCGAGGTCCTATTCCATTATTCCATGCACCATTATTCAGGCAGCCGAGGCCTGTATTGAACACTCTAATTTTTTCAAAGTAAACGCGCCGGCCGCCCAGGACGCTCAGCGAAGAGCACCCGTGGGAGAGAGCCGGCAGACGGTAGGGCAGGAGACCACGAGCAGTGAACCGGCGCGAGCCGGACCGCCCGCCTGCGCCTGAGATCCAACTATGAGCTTTTTAACTGCAACAACTTTAATATACGCTATTGGAGCTGGAATTACCGCGGCTGCTGGCACCAGACTTGCCCTCCAATAGATCGTCGTTAAAGGGTTTAAAGTGTACTCATTCCAATTACGGGGCCTCGAAAGATTCCCGTATTGTTATTTTTCGTCACTACCTCCCCGTGCCGGGAGTGGGTAAGTTGCGCGCCTGCTGCCTTCCTTGGATGTGGTAGCCGTTTCTCATGCTCCCTCTCCGGAATCGAACCCTGATTCCCCGTTACCCGTTACAAACATGGTAGGCATGTCACGTACCATCGACATTTGATAGGGCAGACATTTGAAAGATGCGTCGCCGGCACATGAGGCCATGCGATCAGCACAAAGTTATCCAGAGTCACCAGTGGGGACGCCGCAACCCCGCGAGGGGAAACGACGATTGGTTTTGAACTAATAAAAGCGCTCTTTCCGCGAGGGTCGGAGCTTGGTAAGCATGTATTAGCTCTAGAATTGCCACAGTTATCCAAGTAGGATCGTGTCATCTAAGGAACCTCGACTGATTTAATGAGCCATTCGCGGTTTCACCGTGAGACAGTGTGAACTTAGACATGCATGGCTTAATCTTTGAGACAAGCATATGACTACTGGCAGGATCAACCAGATATATGTCGGAGACGTACGTACAGCACACAGGTCGGCGGAGGAAGGGTGTGTAAAAAGCCTCGCTGGGACGACGGCCGCAGGGACCGACTGACGGGACGGACGGACGGACGGTTTGTTCCACCCGTCCCTCACTCCGTCGACCTAGGACCGCCTGACAGGGGCCTCCCACACGCACCAGACGACCGACCGACCGGGCTCGCTCGAGGAGGGATGGCAGCGCTCTGTGCAGAACGGATCCCAACGACCTCGGCGACGAATTTCACTGGGACTAGAGACAATTTGGCCTGCCGGCCTGCCCTTCTCCGTAGGAGAACGCAGGGCCTCGAGGCAACGATTCCTGCTTTCCATTTGCCGGTCACAAGCTCTTTGCGAGAGTCGGACCACCAGCGAGACGTACTGTCGAGCTCTGCTATAAGCCTTAGATAAATCACCACGGACGGACCACGTTTCCTGATACGGACCAGACCAGCGCACCTCGGTGGAGGAGCCGCTGCAACAAACCGCACCCAATTCGCTCTACGGGGAAAGGCAGGCGAGCGTTTTCCGCAAGCCCGCGCTATCGCTCCGCCTGGCGGGACTGAGATCGCTTTACGAACACTGGTTGAAATTGAGTCGCTGCGGCGAGACAACTACCCCAGATGTTCTTTCTCCGCTTCTTGTTCTGTTCTTCTTGTCCTTCTGTTTGTTCTTTCTCCGCTACTTGTTCTGTTCTTCTTGTCCTTCTGCTTGTTCTTTCTCCGCTTCTTGTTCTGTTCTTCTTGTCCTTCTGTTTGTTCTTTCTCCGCTTCTTGTTCTGTTCTTCTTGTCCTTCTGTTTGTTCTTTCTCCGCTACTTGATCTGTTCTTCTTGTCCTTCTGTTTGTTCTTTCTCCGCTACTTGTTCTGTTCTTCTTGCTCCTCTGTTTGTTTTACTTGTTCTGTTCTTCTTGTCCTTCTGTTTGTTCTTTCTCCGCTACTTGTTCTGTTCTTCTTGCTCCTCTGTTTGTTTTACT
Source organism: Ariolimax columbianus (assembly GCA_036924085.1). Lineage (NCBI taxonomy): Eukaryota > Metazoa > Mollusca > Gastropoda > Stylommatophora > Arionidae > Ariolimax > Ariolimax columbianus. Next base: position 30,746,434 of record JAVGWX010000012.1, read on the forward strand.
TGTTCTGTTCTTCTTGTCCTTCTGTTTGTTCTTTCTCCGCTACTTGTTCTGTTCTTCTTGTCCTTCTGTTTGTTCTTTCTCCGCTACTTGTTCTGTTCTTCTTGCTCCTCTGTTTGTTTTACTTGTTCTGTTCTTCTTGTCCTTCTGTTTGTTCTTTCTCCGCTACTTGTTCTGTTCTTCTTGTCCTTCTGTTTGTTCTTTCTCCGCTACTTGTTCTGTTCTTCTTGCTCCTCTGTTTGTTTTACTTGTTCTGTTCTTCTTGTCCTTCTGTTTGTTCTTTCTCCGCTACTTGTTCTGTTCTTCTTGCTCCTCTGTTTGTTTTTCTTGTTCTGTTCTTCTTGCCCCTCTGTTTGTTCTTTCTCCGCTACTTGTTCTGGTCTTCTTGCTCCTCTGTTTGTTTTACTTGTTCTGTTCTTCTTGCCCTTCTGTTTGTTCTTTCTCCGCTACTTGTTCTGTTCTTCTTGTCCTTCTGTTTGTTCTTTCTCCGCTACTTGTTCTGTTCTTCTTGTCCTTCTGTTTGTTCTTTCTCCGCTACTTGTTCTGTTCGTCTTGCTCCTCTGTTTGTTTTACTTGTTCTGTTCTTCTTGTCCTTCTGTTTGTTCTTTCTCCGCTACTTGTTCTGTTCTTCTTGCTCCTCTGTTTGTTTTACTTGTTCTGTTCTTCTTGCCCCTCTGTTTGTTCTTTCTCCGCTACTTGTTCTGTTCTTCTTGCTCCTCTGTTTGTTTTATTTGTTCTGTTCTTCTTGCCACTCTGTTTGTTTTACTTGTTCTGTTCTTCTTGCCCCTCTGTTTGTTCTTTCTCCGCTACTTGTTCTGTTCTTCTTGCTCCTCTGCTTGTTTTACTTGTTCTGTTCTTCTTGTCCTTATGCTTGTTCTTCTTGTTCGCGTTGTTCACTTTGTTCTGGTCCACTTGCTCTTCTCTTGTTTTACTTGTTCTGTTCTACTTGTTCTTGTTTTTCTTGTTCTTCTTGTTTCTCTTGCTCTGTTTGCTCTTAATGTTCTTCTTGCTATTTTGTTCTTGTCATTCTACTTGTTCTTCTTGCTATTTTGTTCTTGTCCTTCTACTTGTTCTTGTTGCTATGTTGTTCTTGTTCTTCTACTTGTTATGGTTCTATTCGTGCATCACGTGCTTGTTTTTCTTGTCATGTAGTAGAGGTTTGCGTAACATTATTTCACATAATGAGATTGCTTTCCTCAAACACAACCCTATTTAGTAGCCCTGTAGTGCGTCCGTACAGTTCTATTGGATAGAACACGTTACAACAAGTACAGCAGTAAAATGGAGGAGGAAAGTGGGGTAGAATAGGACACAGTCTCAGAAATAAGTCTGAGATCATAACCAGACATGCGCTGGATTGGAACCCACATGGAATTTGACTTGTGGGAAGGTCAAGAAACACGTCGTGGCGAAAGATCAAAGAAGAAAAATCAATCCTAGTCGTGAGCTAACTCAAGAACAGGGCACACACTGGGTACATATGGAGAGCCCCTGTTGGGCCGTATGCTGATAGGGCAGCTAGATAAATAAATAATGGATGATGACGACATCTACACTAGGATGAAGTGGATCTATTCTCTTCTCTCAAGCTAGGGTCATCGGGATCTAAACCAGGATCCCCATTTTATGGTACCAAGTAAAGTAAAGTAAAGTAACCCATAACATTGCTGCCGTAGGGGTGTGAGGTGTTAGCGATCTCACATTTCAAAGGCTCGTCTTTATAAGAGAGGTAGCCATCTCTTTTCCCTCGCCGCTTTTACTTCCCGGACTGAACCGGTACCCATTTAATCCTAGGTCGACCCGGGAGCCATTGCGGTTTGAAAAAACACGACCGCCTCAACTGGGGAATGAACCCAGGACCAATCAGATGCGAAGCCAGAGCGCTAACCACTGCGCTACGCGGCTCCCTTATGGTACCAAGCAAACTGGAAATTGGAGACAGACGGACAAGGAAATAAATCAGGAAATAGATAAACTTGCAATCCCTTGAAACCAATGACGCGTCTGCTATCGATGCGTCAGTGTAATGAGAAACTGTGAAATATCTTGCCTCTTCAGTTTAAAACAGATAGACTTCTTAAGCCTTTGTTAGGAAAGTTTCAGAATCCAATTTTAACGTGTAACAGTTGGAGTGATTCAGCGGTTCATAGCCTGCATTCATTGTTGCCCGTGTCAAGGTTACACTGGCTTCGTCGGTTTCTTTTTGAAAATATTTATTCGTACAATTAAAGATAGTCTAAAAACAGACACTGCTGTCCGGGATGAAGTCTTTGAGACTTTTTTTGTAATAGGCCTACGATTTTAACGTGTAGAGGTGGTAAGTCCCCTTCAGCGCTAACTTCACTTCCATGACAGTAAGCCAGGTATGTATTTACACCTGCACCAACTGGAACTTGTTGAAAACCAGAATTGAACTTAGTACCTTAGACGTGAGAAGTGAGCGCTCTGCAGATTAGCTGCTTAGACTATCGCACATTTAGTAGCTACTCGTTTTACGGCGATTCGTTTTACAATAATTCATTTTTACAATTCTTCTCGCTGTTGTTGAAAGTTACTTAGTTAAGTCTTAACTACGTTAATTTGGTAGCAGGTTACAAGTGGTTTCTAGTACATGCCGAGACGTACTTTAAAGGCTGGATCGAAGTTTTTCCTAGCTGTACTACAATTCGTGACTCCTCAATAAGCGCACTACTATATGTGTCGATGCCCACTATGTTGGCCAGACTGCTGTGAAAGAACCTGTTTTCATGAGCACAAACGAAGACGTCATATGGGATCTTGCTCAGTATGTTTCATTGGACTCTGATTACACTTCCCTCGAACAAGGCATTATCAAATGTCTTCTAAAATGTATATCCGCTATCATTAATGACCAGTATGAAAGGTATGTAAAACACAACTTGATCTGAGTGTCATGGAATGAAACCTGAGTAGACATGACATCAAGTAATTTAATCACAGAGGAAGACTTGACAATATTCAACGTAAAGATATCACTATACTGCTGCATTCCGGTTATAGAAATGTACAGATGACATGTGAGATACCAGGTCTGATGCTATTTGAGATGACATATTAGAAAGAAAGCCTGCCGAAGACGGATGTGTCGCACCGAAAGGTGCAAATATCGCAGTCAAGCTGTAAACACATCGCATTGCGTTCTCCGGACTACATCCTGCTACTTATAAAGCGCTGTTCAGGGCTTGGTAGTGGGAGATTGCGAACGAACGCAGAAGAAGAAGAAGAAGAAGAAGAAGAAGAAGAAAAAGAAGAAGAAGAAAGAAAGCGAGATAACATATGATGGCACAGATGATAAATGCAATTACATGTATGAAGAATATCAACAGCTGCATAAAACCACGGTAACAACGAATACCACCCCACCACCACCTCCCCACTCATCTCCCACCACTCACGTCTATTAAAGGACGTAAATGAAAAGACTAGATGAAATGATATGGTATACGGAAAGCTATTACAATCGCACAGATGAATATCAATAATGATTGCACATCCAAAAGTATTTCTCAAGATGAGAGGAGATGTGAGATGACATGCATAAGATTGTTCTGGTGTATTTTAAATTGACAATATGAGTCGCAAGTTCATACATTTTTGTTGTTCGTTATCCAAGATACAGACCTTTTGGTCGTAACATAGCGTTCGTATTTGATTTTGTCTTACCGCGGTATCTGATCTTACCTATTTATGTTTTTGTCTGATCGCGGTATCTGACCTTACCTATTTATGTTTTTGTCTTACCGCGGTATCTGACCTTACCTATTTTTTTTATTTTTTTCACATTGCAAATAGACTTCACTGAGCTCAGAGCCAGCGCAAATGCGGAGCATCTGTTTCAACAGAATGCGTTTTATGATGGTTTTTGCAATTCGCTGGTTATACTCAATCGTGGACCGTCTTCCCACGCTTTTTTTTTTTCACTCTGAGCTTGTGTTTGTTTTTTAAAATGTGCAGGTTTTGGATTGCCGTATCCTCAATTACAGTTCCATCTTCCAGGATAGCTAAGGTATGAGTGGATGACAGCTGTAGAGACCTTACACCTCTATGGACTGTTGTAGATCTACTCTGCTGTTCATTATGTCGCTCAGGGCAGAGAAAGAGGTGTAATCCTGCATTCACGATCGTTCATCCAAAATAGACACATCAACCATTTTGAAGTCTATCAATGACCATCTGTTGGACACCGCAATAAATGAATCAGCAATTCACAGAGTGTAGAGATTTAAAATCAATCGAGGTTCGATCGAAGGGGAGCACGTGAGAGAACTGATAAGAGTATGTACAACCAGCGATCTACAAGAAACGTCAGTATCAACACTCTTCGGCATTTACTGATAGAGGAGGAGCTCATACAAATAAGGTCAGGATTAAGGGACGTCAGTTATTAGAACGAGATAAGAGCATCCGAGTGACCGTTAGCGATTGACCTAAGAATGTAATCCCTATCCATGTTATATGTTCATGTATGCCAGTGAGACGTGGACTGTGTACAGCAGGCATGCTAAGAAAATAAACCACTTCCATACAAGGTGCCTCCGAAGATTGTTCAAAATAAATTAGCAGGATAGGGTATCATGCACCGAGGTCCTATTGAAGGCAAACATACCGAGGATTCACACACTGTTGCAGAAAACCCAGATTAGGTGGGCCGGCCACGTTGTGCGCATGCCAGACAACCGCATCCCAAAACAACTAATTTATGGTGAGCTGAAAGATGGTCTGCGCAAGCCGGTGGCCAAAAGAAACGCTTCAAAAACTCCCTCAAAGTATCTATGACACTCTTCAGCATCGATGCAAACGCATGGGAATGTCTTGCACAGGACCGCAAGACATGGCGTAGAACCGCCATCAGAGACACCTCCATTGCTGAGGAACGCCGTGCTCCCGAAGAAAAACAAAAACGCACCTTGGGCAAAAGCAAAACAACTCACAGTGACATGTCCGTTTCTGAGATTAAATGCAACGAATGTGAAATAATTTTCCGTGCCAGAATCAGATATACAGCCACCTCCGAACTCTCTGGTGAGGTACAACACAACATGTTTGACTGCTGTTGTCATCATCACCTGTGACGGACGGCTATTATATGTTCGTCCAACGGGTGTGGGACATCTGAAGGTGTTATCCTCTTATGATATTGTCAACACGTGACATAAAATGGTTTGGATGTGAAACATGACACTCAATTTTATCCACGACATCAGACTTAGCATAGGTTGAAAACAGAAACCTATCAACGGTGAATAATTGCAGAAGTGGACAAATCAGACGACATGATTTAGCATAGATTGGAAACAGTAACCTCCTAATGATGTATAATTGCAGACATGGACAAATCAGACGACATAACATAGCACCGGTTGAAAACAAAAACCCATCACCAGTGAATAATTGCAGAAGCGGAAAAATCAGACGACATAATTTGGTGAAGTGTGTGGTGAAGTGATGTGAGCTGACAAACTCAACGTACCAGGTTTAAGTCCGGCTTGGCTCGGTTATATGTAACCAGGTATGTCGTGTCTTGGTATAACCCCTTCTCTTAATCGATCCAGCTGTAAATGGGTACTTGCCTAAGTCGGGAGAAAATCTCGGAGCCGCCCTGGAGCCACGATCGTGCTCTGTCGTCAACTTTCAGTAATGAAAAAGGACAGCACACATGGGGTCGTCCAAGTACAATGAAGTCTGACAAATGAGTGAACCCAATGTGGCAAAGATTGAAAAAATTAACGTACCAACGACCTACACCTAACTACAGAAATAGACAAATGAGTGAACCCAATGTGACAAAGATTTAAAAGATTAACCTACCAACGATCTACACCTAACTACAGAAATAGACAAATGAGTCGACCCAATGGCAACGATTGAGAACATTAACCTACCAGCGATTCACACTTAACTAGAGTAGTTGACTATTGAGGCGACATAGCTTGTATCGGTTTAGAACATGAACCTTCCAACGACATCTAACGATCCAAGTGAACAGATAACAATTAAATGAATGCCCCCATAGACTTGATTTTGAAGAACCACTGCTGTGTGTCTATCGATATGAGCAAATAAAGCCAGGACATAACAATTTAATGGTATTTTATCTTCAAGAGGACGATATGACGGAATGTCTTATCTGCTCCATAGATAAGACACCTTGAAATGTTGCCAGCAGCGGTGTTCTTCCCCAGATGTATCATTTCTTTTATTTGATCTTACACTGCTTTTGACGATGCTCACAAGAATTAACGATTCATTCTGTTTATATAAGGGAACCATACCAGACTGAGTGGTAGAGTAGTAGAGCACTTGCAATTCGCGGTATAGACGCAGGATTTGATTCCTGCTATTGACAAGCTATAGTCAACCTAGTTGTAAATATGTGCATGGTTTACTTTTGAGAAAGACAGTGAGAGAAGGAACTACAGCTACCGCACTTTAAATCAACGAGGGCTATGACAATCCTATTGTGCATGAGGAACACAGACGGGCTGGTTCTAGAGATCTCTTCATAACATGTTGATGAAAGGCATAACAGGATAAACAAATAGAAAGATATAGATATATAAACACTTGCAAACTCTCTTTCGCACTTCCATTGACATTATATATGCTCACCAACAATAGCGTATAAAGAACAATCTTTTAATTACCCAATAACCTTCACCCTCTCACGCTCACAACTATGGACACATTCTCACTTGGCAGGTAATTCATGAAATGACACTTGTTATAAATTGTCTTTCTTATTCTCTTCCACTTCTGTTCTCTAATGAGCACGAGGTCTGGATGACATTCTGTGCAGCCTGTTGCAGCCCTTAGTGTTCTAATTAAATAGCGGTTTCTGTAGCGGTGTGTGCTCGTGTGAATGTGTATGTATGTGTGCGTGTGTGTGTCCGTGTGTGTGTGTGTGTCCGTGTGTGTGTGTGTGTGAGTGTGTGTGTGTGTGCAGTTCACCACGACCGGTTTTATTGCAACGACGATCCCCTTTCTTTTGTTTTCTGCGTCTCCAGTGTCACGTAAGCGCTCGCTGAGGTACCATATCTCTGTGTGTGCCTTCGCCTAAGTCTGCCTAGCGCCAGAGTGAATTGTCTGCCTTCACTTCTGTCTAACCAGCGTAAAAGTGAATTGTCTGTCTTCACTTCTGTCTGTCCAGCGTAAACGTGAATTGTCTGTCTTCACTTCTTTCTGTCTAGCGTCAAAGTGAATTGTCTGTCTCCACATCTGTCTGTCCAGCGTAAAAGTGAATTGTCTGTCTTCACTTCTATTTGGCAAGCGTAAAAGTGAATTGTCTGTCTCCACATCTTTCTCCGCCATGGCCGGTCCTAAGCCAAGATGAGAAAAGAGTAAGACTGAGACTGGGACCAGCTTGTCAACAAAAAAAAACTGCTACAAATACAACCAAAATAAACCAAACGCCGTCCTTGAAGGTAAAGGTCCCCTCAGCAGGGCCTATGACGCGGCTCAGCCAAACTCGGAAGGAAGCTGAACTGCCGATTACCTTTCTTTCGACAAGGAAGCCTTCCAGACTCAGCACCTAGAATGTTAGAACCATGTGGGAGGAGGGGAAGACATATCAGATTACAAAAGAGAGGGAGCGATATGGTATTAGTATCCTTGGGCTGAGGGAGACTAGAGGGACTCAGTCAGGATAGGTACGATTGACAACAGTGAAGACTGTGACATGCTCTGGACATGAGGAAGAGAAAAACGCACCTCACACAGTTGAAGTGGCTCTAATGCTATCAGCCCATAGTGCGCTCATAGAGTGAAAAGTAGCCGGATCACGACTGTTTATAGCTACATTTAGAACAAAGAACAAGAAAGTTAAAATAATTATAATTCAGTTATATGCCCCAACAAATGAAAAGGAGGAAACAGTTAAAGAGGTTTTCCACAGCAAATTACAGCAACTAGTGGAGGAGACAGGGAGGAATAACATTACCATACTAATGGGAGACTTCAACGCAAATATAGGACATGACAATGTGGGATATAGGAGATCATGGAGATGGAGAGACTTGGAGTCCTAAACGAAAAAGGAGAGCGGATTGCAGATTTTTGTGCAGGAAACTCGTCTTCTTCTTCATACGCTGTCAGACGTCAACCTTTATTTTTTTCGAAAAAAGCAGCGGTCATCCTGAGGCTGTCGACACTGCCATAGAGCTTGTCTAGTGTTGGCACTGGTGATGGCCACATTTGCTTTCTCTGATCCTCGTATGTCGGGCAGTTTTGCAGCAAATGTTCAGCGGTCATTTTCCCGGTACCACACGAGCATTCGTCAGTGTCACCTATCTTCAATTTGTTGAATAGGTGGTACCTCAGTCTATTGTGGCCAGTGCGAAGTCTGAAGACCACGACCTGCTCTCTTCGGTTCAACTGGTAATAGGCATCGTTTTTTGTGTAGCCAGTATGTTCTGTTTCCCATTTGGTCATGTATCTAGCTGTAATAAGCCTTTTTGACTTTTCGTATTGTGCAGGAAACAAATTGGTCATAGGAGGAAGTATGTTTGTACACAGAGTCATTCATAAGGCGACATGGGTATCCCAGACCAGAAAACGAAGAATCAGATTGACGACATCTGCGTAACTCCAAATTTAGATGATCATTATAAGATGTCAGAGTCTACAGGGGGGCAGATGTGGCCTCAGATCACTTTTTAGTGATTGCAAATGTAAAACTGAAGTTAAGGATAAACAGAACGATGGAAGTCCGCAGGCCACGGTACTGCGTACAATACCTGAAAGAAGATGATAAGAAAAACGAGTTCCGTATAACATTCAGGAATAAATATCAAGCGCTGGAGCAGCTAGATGAAGGGGCCAGCATTGAGGATAAGTAGGAACATGTACAACATACATGGGAAACCGCATTCGAGAAAGTTCTAGGAATGAAGAAACGGTAGCATAACAGCAGAAACTATCACTAATATCGATAAATGGCGAAATAAGAAAATGGCCTTCCTAAATAGTAAAACGAGAGCCGGAAAAAGCATAGCACAAACAGAGTATATAGAGAGCAACAAGCAGGTTAAAAAGAGCATCAAGGTGGAGATAAGATGTTTCATTGATGGTCTGGCTGAGGAAGAGGAAGAGGCTGCAGGAAAAAGAAATATGTAAGGTCTATATGAGGCTACCAAGAAACTATATGGAAAGTATCAACAACAAGGAACATCAATCAAAAATAAACTTGGTAAAAAGATAACTAACCCCGAAGAACAGATGAAAAGATGGGTAGAATACTTTGAAGAGCTTTTCAACAGACCAGCACTAAACAACCCACCAGCAGAGGAGGACCTGCCGATCAACTGTGATAATCCAAGTAAAGAAGATGTTAAAAGGGCAATATAGTTTCTAAAGAACGAAAAAGCATCAGGACCACATGGGATACCATCGGAAACCATAAAAGCAGATGTTGAAACATCTACTAACTTGCTCCACAACTTGATAGGCGCCATCTGGGAGCAAGAAAGCTTACCGAAAGATTGGAGTGAGGGCTACCTGGTGAAATTTGCTAAGGACGGAGATTTACAGGAATGTAAAAACCATAGAGGAATAATGTTATTTTCAGTGCCGGGGAAGGTGTTAAATAGAGTAATACTAGAAAAGTGGAAAAAGACAGTGGATAACAAGATAAGGGATGAGCAGGCTGGCTCCAGGCAGAATAGATCATGCATTAACTAGATAGCCACATTGCGGATAATTGTAGAGCAATCATTGAAATGGAATTCGAGTTTGCACAAGATGAAAAGGCTTTCGACAGTTTGGACAGAGATATACTCAGGAAACTACTGACGGACTATTGAATTCCTCAAAAGCTCACAAACATAATTAGACAGAAGTATGAAAGTATGCAATGTAGAGTTATACACGAAGGACAACTCACAGTCATTCAAAGTTAAATCAGGGGTACGACATAGTTGTTTACTGTCGCCTTTCCTGTTCTTTCTGGCAGTGGATTTGGATTATGAAAGTAACAACAAATGAGAGAAATAGAATCCAGTGGGCCTTGAATAAACAGCGGATTTTGCGGATGATATAGCCCTTCTGTCCCACAGCCGAAGCCAAATGGAAAGGGAACTGGATATACTGGATTATACTTCTAAACAAGTCGGTTTGAAGATCCATGAGGAAAATACAAAAATAATTAAGGTCAATGCAGCAAACACAGAACCATTCAGACTGAAGGGAACGCTACTGGAAGAGGTAGAGGTATTTACATACCTAGGACTTATCATTAACAAGTAAGGAGAAGCAGACGAGGATATAAAAACAAGGATTCAAAAAGCAAGAGCTGCATTCAGAATGTTGAAACCAATATGGAACTCCAAGGAAATAAGAAGGAAGACAAAAATTAGGATTTTCAATTCAAATGGGAAGCCAGCCCTTCTGTATGGAGCGGAAACCTGGAGGATGACCAAAGGCAATGACAGGAGACTGCAGAGTTTTGTCAACAGACGACTGACAAAGATTCTTGGTATAAAATGGTTTGATAAAGTTACAAACGACAGAATGTGGAAGAGAGCGGGACACGGTTAATTGGAACAGGAAATCTTAGAAAGAAAGTGGAGATGGATGGGTCATAAGTAAAGAAAGTCCCAGGCCAGTATGACCAGGCAATCCCTGTCTTGAAATCCCCAGAGTAGGAGAGGCATAGACAGACCAAGTAATACATGGAGACGAGATCTGGAGGCGGAAGTAAAGAAAACATGATAAAGCTGGAAGGAAGTGGAAAAGATTGCACAGGACAGAGCTGCTTGACGAGGGTTGGTTGATGGCCACCCCTGGGTGATAGCACAGGACAGAGCTGCTTGACGAGGGTTGGTTGATGGCCACCCCTGGGTGATAGCACAGGACAGATCTGCTTGACGAGGGTTGGTTGATGGCCTAATGCACCCCTGGGTGATAGCACAGGACAGATCTGCTTGACGAGGGTTGGTTGATGGCCTAATGCACCCCTGGGTGATAGCACAGGACAGATCTGCTTGACGAGGGTTGGTTGATGGCCTAATGCACCCCTGGGTGATAGCACAGGACAGATCTGCTTGACGAGGGTTGGTTGATGGCCTAATGCACCCCTGGGTGATAGCACAGGACAGATCTGCTTGACGAGGGTTGGTTGATGGCCTAATGCACCCCTGGGTGATAGCACAGGACAGATCTGCTTGACGAGGGTTGGTTGATGGCCTAATGCACCCCTGGGTGATAGCACAGGACAGATCTGCTTGACGAGGGTTGGTTGATGGCCTAATGCACCCCTGGGTTATCACCCAAGGAAATAAGAAGGAAGACAAAAATTAGGATTTTCAATTCAAATGGGAAGCCAGCCCTTCTGTATGGAGCGGAAACCTGGAGGATGACCAAAGGCAATGACAGGAGACTGCAGAGTTTTGTCAACAGACGACTGACAAAGATTCTTGGTATAAAATGGTTTGATAAAGTTACAAACGACAGAATGTGGAAGAGAGCGGGACACGGTTAATTGGAACAGGAAATCTTAGAAAGAAAGTGGAGATGGATGGGTCATAAGTAAAGAAAGTCCCAGGCCAGTATGACCAGGCAATCCCTGTCTTGAAATCCCCAGAGTAGGAGAGGCATAGACAGACCAAGTAATACATGGAGACGAGATCTGGAGGCGGAAGTAAAGAAAACATGATAAAGCTGGAAGGAAGTGGAAAAGATTGCACAGGACAGAGCTGCTTGACGAGGGTTGGTTGATGGCCACCCCTGGGTGATAGCACAGGACAGAGCTGCTTGACGAGGGTTGGTTGATGGCCACCCCTGGGTGATAGCACAGGACAGAGCTGCTTGACGAGGGTTGGTTGATGGCCACCCCTGGGTGATAGCACAGGACAGATCTGCTTGACGAGGGTTGGTTGATGGCCACCCCTGGGTGATAGCACAGGACAGATCTGCTTGACGAGGGTTGGTTGATGGCCACCCCTGGGTGATAGCACAGGACAGATCTGCTTGACGAGGGTTGGTTGATGGCCACCCCTGGGTGATAGCACAGGACAGATCTGCTTGACGAGGGTTGGTTGATGGCCTAATGCACCCCTGGGTGATAGCACAGGACAGATCTGCTTGACGAGGGTTGGTTGATGGCCTAATGCACCCCTGGGTGATAGCACAGGACAGATCTGCTTGACGAGGGTTGGTTGATGGCCTAATGCACCCCTGGGTGATAGCACAGGACAGATCTGCTTGACGAGGGTTGGTTGATGGCCTAATGCACCCCTGGGTGATAGCACAGGACAGATCTGCTTGACGAGGGTTGGTTGATGGCCTAATGCACCCCTGGGTGATAGCACAGGACAGATCTGCTTGACGAGGGTTGGTTGATGGCCTAATGCACCCCTGGGTGATAGCACAGGACAGATCTGCTTGACGAGGGTTGGTTGATGGCCTAATGCACCCCTGGGTGATAGCACAGGACAGATCTGCTTGACGAGGGTTGGTTGATGGCCTAATGCACCCCTGGGTGATAGCACAGGACAGATCTGCTTGACGAGGGTTGGTTGATGGCCTAATGCACCCCTGGGTGATACAAGATGAAAGAGAGATACATTTGTCTGTCCAACGTCAGAGTGAATTGTCTGTCTTCGCTTCTGACTGCCTAGCTCTAGAGTGAATTGTCTGCCTCCATCTATGACTGTCCAGTGACATAGTAATATCTCTCGTAAGATGGGTTTTGATCTTTTCTAAATTATATCTGTCCATTGCATCTTAGATCGTCCTCATTCGAAGTTACCGACGTTGTTTGCTATTTTGAATATTTTTAGGAGTAACAAGTTTGTTCTTGGCACAAGACCATACCATTGGAGGATGTGTGTTTCATTTACAACCGTCTTTGTGTCACCTGCTATTTTGTTTACTTGTATTTTTTTAATTTTAATTTGACACTACACTTAAGATTTGAACCTTGAATTGTATTCACATGATTTTCCTGAAACCTCAAGGTAAAGAAGAGACAAGTAAGGACGATGAACACATGAAAAGAGGTGTAGAGACTTGTTCAAGAAAAACGAGATGGACGCTGGGAAAATCCTGCTGAAAGCTGAACATGTTGGAACGCCCTAAAGCTGTACCTTTTCGACGTCTAGCAAACCTCAAGAAGGAAACCTCCCCCACAGGGATTACTAATAGTCAAATATGAGTTAGAAAAGCAAACAAGGGAAGACACGGGCGCTACACGTTTTAAAAGCACACAAGGTGGATTTGTAGCAGAGTATCTCCCGCGTAGAGTTTATATAGAAAGTGAGCTGAGGTTCTCCTAGCTGTATTGCAGTAAGACTCCCCAATAAGCTTACAGCTATGGGGATTACATGATCGATCCCGAGCTATGGCTTTTTGTTTTGGGGGAGTACTAGCGAGAACGCGATCGGGTGGTGAATGTTTGGAATCCATTGACAGGGGAGGTAGTGGAAGCAAGGACGGTTAATGCATTAAAGAATAAATTGGATGCGCATAGCTTTTAGAGCAAGGTGATGTAAATAAAACTGGTTGTATACAGACTCTGCAGGGTCTTCTAAACGAGTATAAAGACGTTAAGTTAAGTTAAGTCAAGTTAAGTTAAGTCAAGTTAAGTTAAGTCAAGTTAAGTCAAGTTAAGTTAAGTCAAGTTAAGTCAAGTTAAGTTAAGTCAAGTTAAGTTAAGTCAAGTTAAGTCAAGTTAAGTTAAGTCAAGTTAAGTTAAGTCAAGTTAAGTTAAAGGTCTGGATGTTTCACCTGATCCTTTTTACATACTGCGTGCCACAACATTCCAGGTTTAATAGTAGCCCTTAAAATCAATTATAAATCTGATGATTGGAGACTGTTCGTAGATTCTTCCAAGACAAGTATTAAAACTGTTTTGCTGCATAATGGTAATAATTTACCCTCAATTTCATTTGGTCATGCGGATCATATGAAAGAAACTTATTAATACATTAAACAGCTTCTGATGTGTATATACTACAATTGTAACAGTTCCCGCCGGAGCAAGGGGAGTTTAGGATGCCTGAACATGTTAAAGCTTAAAGCTACCTGAATGCATGTCAAGGTCACTCACCGTCTCAGCAAAGGAGAACAGAGTTGGGTTAAGGAATGTGGACAGGTAGAAACTGACCACTGGCCTTCCGATTTTGGTAGGGGGAGATTGATTTACAGACGAAATTGGCAGCGGGGCTTGCTGCGAGAGAATGAGTGACAGGTGTGCAAAGTGTTTCGTTCCAATTGGGATTGAAGATGACCATACCTGAGATCGATTGGTCAAGCTCTGGCCTTGCTTGAGGATATATAACTCAAGACAAAGTTTAGCTCGACAGGCTGGAGGAGAGATGGAGAGTGAGGGAGAGAGAGGCTGTATGGAGGAGAGTGAGAGAGAGACTGAATGTAGATAGTATGTTTAACTCACCGACTTAGATAGAGGAGCGATTGATAAACGGTTGGACGAATGTTTAGTGATAGAACAGGATCGCTCAAATAGGTGTGTGAGTTTTGCATTAATAGATAATCTGAAAGTGTGTTTGTAAGCAAGGACACACTGTGAACGAGTTATGTCGAGATCGCCCGCCTGAGGGGATTTCAGTGAGGAAGAGTATTTGATAAGGTGTGTTGAAGACGCAGTTAAGGCGATGTGTGTGTGATGCAATTGCAAGGCAATAGAACTGGGTTTTTAGATAGTTGGGAATTCCATCAATAGCTAATGCTTACAATTCCCGTTTTAGTGGAATGTTAAGTTAAGATATGTATTATATTGTGTTTGTAATTTCTCTACTCATTCTATGATATGAGTATGATTTAATAAATATACATCCAATGCGCATGATGTCGTCACTTCTGGTGTATACAGCACATACCAACCGTCAAGTTTGAAAATTTAATTATCCTCCGACTCATAGCTTCCTCAGCAGACCGTTGAAAACATGGCGGGTGTGATACGGAATCCGCCCAGAGTTGATCACGAGCGGTGATTCGGTTTCTAATAGCTGAAGGATGTCGACCGAGGCTTGTTCACCTTCCGCTATGCGCAAAAGATACGTATAACCCTCCTCTTCGTATCGTAGCAAATGGTTCAAACTCTATCGTATGCGTTCTTCCTTATGTTGATTTGTGAACACACCTTCCGATACTTCTGGTTCTTACTAACCACCATTTAAACTGTCCCAAGGAACACATCGAATTCCTCTACTAGCGAACGTAAGTTCCACCCGAATTTCTGTATCAATTTTGCCGATGGAATCTTCTTTTGTCACCATACACTGCGTGCCTTTTGCGATGAATGTCAACTGGTCGACATCCTTCAGCTGTTAGAATCCGAATCACCGCTCGCTGATCAACACTGGGCGGATTCGGTATCACACCCGCCATGTTTTCAACGGTCTGCTGAGGAAACTATAAGCCGGTGGATCATGACATTTTGAAAACGTGACCGTTGGTATGTGCTGTATCACCAGAAGTGACAACATCATACGCATCGTACGTATGTTCACTTGGTGCAGTTAGGTCCGGTGTCATTTGAACACGTGGCGTATATATATATATAAATGTATATATGTGTGTGTGTATATATATATATATATGTGTGTATATATATATATATGTGTGTGTGTGTGTATACATATATATATATATGTGTGTGTGTGTGTGTATACATATATATATATATATGTGTGTGTGTGTATACATATATATATATATATATATATATATATAGCTATTGAGGGCTTGGAGATTTAGATTTTCGTTGTAACAAATTTAATGTTTTAAAAAAATAAATACAGTTTCTACAAATATTTCGTATCCGGAATGTCACAGCGACGAGAATTTGGCCACCGTGACACAAAGACCATATCGTGGTAGACATCTGTCTCTGCAGTCAAATCTGTATAGGGTAGAAGATGATGTGTGACAGAGAAGAGAATATGCCCACTGCCACACAGAGAGCATATCAAGATATTACTGAAAGTATATTATAATTTCTCTAGGGAAGACGATTTTGTGTGGGACAGTGACAAGGAATGACTCACTGCCACACTAATAGCACTTTTGTATTAAGCATCTATCCCTACGGTCTAACTATTCTATGCATAGAAGAAGATTGTGTGGGACAGCGACGAGAATAGGGCGCCTGTCACACAAAGAGCATGTCGTTGGAGGCATCTGACTGTGTGGTACAACCTCCCAAGAGTAGAAGAGTTTGTGTCACAGAGGCGATAATAGGATTACTGCCACTGAGATCTTCTCTTAAGGGTCATATAACTGTGACGTGTAACAACTTTAGGGTAGATAGCTTTATGATAGATATGAAGATTGCACTACTGTCACACTTTAGGTATGTCTTTTCATTCAACTGTTTAGCCCCATTAGGACAGAAGACTCTCCAAGTCATTTGGTTTGCACACGGGTAAAAATTTATCTGAGTATGAAATTTTCTTCGGTGTTTCAAAAAAAAAAATCCAAAACCATTAACACATATATGATGCAGGGGTGCAGCTTGACAGGTGGCATGTCACACTCCAGACGTAGTTTCACGGGAACTCTGTTAGTGACTCTTTGGGGCATTAGGGATTTAGGTTTATGGGGAAACAAATTTGACAGGATTCCTGAAATCGATTGAAACAAATGTAAAAATGTCCCGACAACAGACACTGCTGTCGGAGACAAAGTGTTATTAATGTTGCAGGTCCCAGAGAAATATTGTTTTTTATCTTGTTTTTTTCTAATCACCCCTTACGATCTCTCTCTCACTCTCTCTCTTTCTTCCTCCCTCTCCCTCTCTCTCACTCTCTCTCTCTCTATATATATATATATATATATATATATACATATATATATACAAAGTAAAGGCCGCCGTCCATCGTAGACGATGACGGCTTAATTAATTTTGCTAGCACTGTTTTCAGAAAGGATTAACTGCGCTACTTTTTATCCTCGCTCTCTCGTCTCGAGCCACCCCACCCAAGGGGCAAGTCAAGGACAAATCGACTAGGGGGCGACTACGAGATATATATATATATATATATATATATATATATATATATATATATATATATATATATATATAAAGACGAAGTGCTCATGACCGCATTATGCGTATTGTTTTGTTTATTTCCAGGTGAGGTACTTTAGTCATAACAATCTACGTTATTAACTCTTCCATTATTGTAATATATATGACGTGTTGTATTTGGATTTTGGTAAAAACACAGGAAACGACTCCACGCTTAGCAGGCAACTCCACGCCCAACAGATGACTCCACGCCCAACAGACGACTCCACGCCCAACAGGTGACTCCACGCCCAACAGGTGACTCCACGCCCAACAGGCGACTCCACGCCCAACAGGTAATTCCCAGCCCAACAGGTGACTCCAAGCCCAACAGGTGATTCCACGCCCAACAGGTGACTCCACGCCCAACAGGTGACTCCACGCCCAACAGGTGAACCCACGCCCAACAGGTGACTTCCAGGCCCAACAGGTGAGTCCAAGCCCAACAGGCGACTCCACACCCAACAGGCGACTCTACGCCAAACAGGTAATTCCCAGCCCAACAGGTGACTCCACGCCCAACAGGTAATTCCCAGCCCAACAGGTGACTCCAAGCCTAACAGGCGACTCCACACCCAACAGGCGACTCCACGCCCAAAAGGTAATTCCCATCCCAACAGGTAATTCCCAGCCCAACAGGTGACTCCAAGCCCAACAGGTGACTCCACGCCCAACAGGTGACGCCACGCCCAACAGACGACTCTACGCCCAACAGGCGACTCCACGCCCTACAGGTTATTCCCAGCCCAACGGGTGACTCCAAGCCCAACAGGCGACTCCACACCCAACAGGCGACTCCACGCCCAACAGGTAATTCCCAGCCCAACAGGTAGCTCCCAGCCCAACAGGCGACTCCACGCCCAACAGATGACTCCACGCCAAACAGACGACTCCACGCCCAACAGGTGACTCGCGCCCAACAGGTGACTCCACGCCCAACAGGTGACTCCAAGCCCAACAGGTGACTCCACGCCTAACAGGTGACTCCAAGCCAAACAGGTGACTCCACGCCCAACAGACGACTCTACGCCCAACTGGCGACTCCACATCCAACAGGCGACTCCACATCCAACAGGCGACTCCATGCCCAACAGGCGACTCCAAGCCAAACAGGCGACTCCACGCTCAGCAGGCGACTCCACGCTCAGCAGGCGACTCCACGCTCAGCAGGCGAATGCACGTTTAACAGGCGACTGCACGCTCAAGACAATCAATTGGACAGATGAACGAACATGGAGAAATGTTTTGCAGAGTTATGTCCGCTACACAAAATGATAATTGGTGGAAGCATGTTTCCACACAAGAAGGTTCATAAGGTCACATGGAGATAACCAGACCACGTGGCGGATTCCATACAAGAAGGTTCATGAGGTCACATGGAGATCACCAGACCACGTGGCGGATTCCATACAAGAAGGTTCATGAGGTCACATGGAGATCACCAGACCACGTGGCGGATTCCATACAAGAAGGTTCATGAGGTCACATGGAGATCACCAGACCACGTGGCGGATTCCATACAAGAAGGTTCATGAGGTCACATGGAGATCACCAGACCACGTGGCGGATTCCATACAAGAAGGTTCATGAGGTCACATGGAGATCACCAGACCACGTGGCGGATTCCATACAAGAAGGTTCATGAGGTCACATGGAGATCACCAGACCACGTGGCGGATTCCATACAAGAAGGTTCATGAGGTCACATGGAGATCACCAGACCACGTGGCGGATTCCATACAAGAAGGTTCATGAGGTCACATGGAGATCACCAGACCACGTGGCGGATTCCATACAAGAAGGTTCATGAGGTCACATGGAGATCACCAGACCACGTGGCGGATTCCATACAAGAAGGTTCATGAGGTCACATAGAGATCACCAGACCACGTGGCGGATTCCATACAAGAAGGTTCATGAGATCACATGGAGATCACCAGACCACGTGGCGGATTCCATACAAGAAGGTTCATGAGGTCACATGGAGATCACCAGACCACGTGGCGGATTCCACACAAGAAGGTTCATAATGTCACATGGAGATCACCAGACCACGTGGGGGATTCCACACAAGAAGGTACATAAGGTCACATGGAGATCACCAGACCACGTGGCGGATTCCACACAAGAAGGTTCATAATGTCACATGGAGATCACCAGACCACGTGGCGGATTCCATACAAGAAGGTTCATGAGGTCACATGGAGATCACCAGACCACGTGGCGGATTCCATACAAGAAGGTTCATGAGGTCACATGGAGATCACCAGACCACGTGGCGGATTCCATACAAGAAGGTTCATGAGGTCACATGGAGATCACCAGACCACGTGGCGGATTCCATACAAGAAGGTTCATGAGGTCACATGGAGATCACCAGACCACGTGGCGGATTCCATACAAGAAGGTTCATGAGGTCACATGGAGATCACCAGACCACGTGGCGGATTCCACACAAGAAGGTTCATAATGTCACATGGAGATCACCAGACCACGTGGCGGATTCCACACAAGAAGGTTCATAATGTCACATGGAGATCACCAGACCACGTGGCGGATTCCACACAAGAAGGTACATAAGGTCACATGGATATCACCAGACCACGTGGCGGATTCCACACAAGAAGGTACATCATAAGGTCACATGGAGATCACCAGACCACGTGGCGGATTCCACACAAGAAGGTACATAAGGTCACATGGAGATCACAGACCACGTGACGGATTCCACACAAGAAGGTTCATAAGGTCACATGGAGATCACCAGACCACGTGGCGGATTCCACACAAGAAGGTTCATGAGGTCGCATGGAGATCACCAGACCACGTGGCGGATTCCACACAAGAAGGTACATAAGGTCACATGGAGATCACCAGACCACTTGGCGGATTCCACACAAGAAGGTTCATAAGGTCACATTGAGATCACCAGACCACGTGGCGGATTCCACACAAGAAGGTTCATAAGGTCACATTGAGATCACCAGACCACGTGGCGGAAAACCAGATTTACCGCATATGTGCTAATCAAGGGCTCAGAAGTACAATACAAGATGTAAGAGAAAACCTAGGTGCGAACACAGCTTCAAACCACCATATGTTTTGGGGGATCTTATAGCTCAAACTAATAAAGTACCCAGTACAGGGCAAAAGAAGAACGATATATAACGTGTACTTTTTGTAAAAAAAAGGACACAAAGACAGAATTTAGCATAAGACTTAACAAACAGATACCAAATGCTACAAGAGATATATAAAGACGAGAAGATGGACATTAATATGTGAGAACAGACTAGAGACATGTAGAATAACACATGTGAAAAACTGTAGGATTCTTCTTCTTTACGTTCGGTTTCGTATGCTCGTTTCATGCCACCAGATGGGCTGCCTCCATGAAGTGAATCATATAGGATTCAAGAGAACCCAACACAGGGAATGGATCACACCAGATCCAGCACATGAACCCAAGGCTATGTGGCAGCTCTTGAAAGATGGTCCAAGACTTGGTTACTAACAATAAATTAACAAAAAATCAAACCTATCTTTTCCATGACAAGGACACAGCAGCATGTAAATCTCCAACTAAATGGAAAAGAGATACTGCTGGACAAGGCTCCAACTTAGTTAGGAGTTTCTATAGACCGACGTCTGTCCAGGAAAACGCACATTTATAAGACCCAGTTGAGGGCGAGGCTACGTATGTTCACCAAGAAGTAGCTAGCTAGTGCCACACGGGTGCTGATGGAAACACACAACATAAATGATATACAGGCAGAGTGAGACCAGTCTTGGAATATGGCATTGCAGCTTGGTCAACGGCAGCAAAATCAAACTTCGACAAAATAACCAGAACCAAGCAGCCCCCATCATAGCAGAAACCCTGAAGTTCACTCAAATAGGGCGCACACAAAACCATGCAGCCCGCATCATAACAGCAGCCCTGAAGTCCACTCAAATAGGGCGCACCAAGAACCAAGCAGCCCACATCCTAACAGGAGCCCTAAAGTCCACTCAAATAAAAGACCTGGAAACCATGATTGGACTACATCCAATGGAAGACAGACGAGACAGTGAAATCCTACAGCAAGCGGAGAAATTCAACAGACTCATGGACCAGCCGATGCACCACATACTAAATGTTCCGGGAAGCGGCAGGCTAAATCGGAAACATTGTGCAGCCCAGACAATATAATAGCTTGGAAAAAATGCCCCGCTCTCAAATGACATCATTAAACCAATACCCACATGCTCCATCCGCTGCCTCTGGAAAGAAAGATCCTTTCCCCATCTCATGTAACATCTCCAACAAAGATGAGAAAAGTGCGCAAACAGATGAAAAGAAAAAAAGAAGAAGAGAAGAATGCGATTAACAAAGAACAGGAATGACAATTTCAAACTAATACATGCATAAATTTGAAATATTTTTTTTAAGTAATTGAAAAAAAGCAAATGAGGCCCTTGGCAGAATTGTTTCTTAACCTCCTGCTGATAGTGAGGGCAGCGGGTCAAATCCCCTGTTAGCCATATGTTGTTTTTATGTTGTTGGTGTAATAAACACATATAGTCAGCACACGACGTGACAGAAGGGACGAAGCGGTTTGCAGTCCTTAGCTTTTAAAACCCCTAGACTACCCCATCAATGGGGTAAGAAAGTCGTGAGCTAGCAGTGACGAAGCGGTATGCAGTCCTCAGCTTTTAAAACTCATAGACTACTCCAGCAATGAGAAAGAAAGTCGTGAGCCAGCAGTGACGAAGCGTCCTGCAGTCCTCAGCTTTTAAAACCCTAGACCACCCCAGCAATGGGAAAGAAAGTCGTGAGCTAGCAGTGACGAAGCGTCCTGCAGTCCTCAGCTTTTAAAACCCTAGACTACCCCTGCAATGGGAAAGAAAGTCGTGAGCCAGCAGGGACGAAGCGTCCTGCAGTCCTCAGCTTTTAAAACCGCTAGATTACTCCAGCGATGGGGGAAGAGTCGTGAGCCAACAGTGATGAATCGGCCTACAGTCCTCAGCTTTTAAAACTCGACAATCCCAGTAATAGGAAAGCATTCGGACGACAAGATGTAAGAGTAGGGAAGAGAATAGTAGAAGAACTATCTAAACAGAAACTATGATTGGAACGTTTCACAGAAGGGTCGGTATGTGTGAGGAATATGGTCAGTTGTATCAATGGTTGCCGGGAAAGTCTGAAGACTGGATTTGTATTTTACCACGGACGGGAACCATTAGACTTAATTGAGTTTGGAACCCATGTTCTTCTAGCTTAAAAATTGATATGATAACAGCTCGGCCAGTTCATTGACGTAGAAGAAGTAGAGAAAGTAATGGGAAGAGAAGGGAGTAGTGAAAGACGTAGGAGTAAGAGAACAAACAGGATTATGAGTAGTAGAAGGAAAATGAGAAGGAAAAAATGGGAATGAGGCGGGTAAGGAGAAGGAAGAGGATAAAAGAGAGAAGGAGCACAAGAAGGAAGCAGTAGAATGAGAAAAAGGAGGAAATGGATATGAAGTAGAAAATAGAGAAGAAGATTATATTTAAAGATGGAGTAGAAAAAATAGGAAACGATAACGAATTCGTGGAAAGAGAACAAAAAAAGTTGCAGAAGAAGGTAAATATAAAGACAAAGATCAAGAAGATGGACATGTACAAGCAGAGCAAAAGTTAGATACTATTTCTATAGCTAAAGGCTAGACGTTTCTATAATTGTATTTATATCCCATCTATTTCACGTCAACACAACATCGCTAATATTATCAAGTGAAAATATTCCTACATTTTTTTCACTGCCTGCAGTTATACAAATGTCTTCTATTTTTCTAAAGAACAAATTAATTTGTATGTCTGCATCTTTGCTCGAGAACTCTACGTACAGGCAACGCCCACTTTTCCGAGAGTTTAAACAAGAGACCAGAGTACCGGTGATTTGTTGGAGAAAATGATCGAATTACGAAATATAGCCTTTATTCGCTTGCAAATGCATTTTAGCCGACGAAAAAAAATGTAAATGACGCACTATAAATCTCGTGTGAATGCGTGCGGAAGCTAAATGACGCAGTATATCTAAGCTCGGAAGATGTGCAGACGCAATAACTGACAAATATAATAGATGTACTGGGAACAGTTTCTGTAAACAGACTGAAAGAATTAAGATGGCGTCGGTTGAGAGAAGCAGCGAGCGCTCCGTCATCATGAAGAAACAAGACGCGTGGTTGATTGTGGAATGGAGGAGGAAGGTGGGTGGTTGAAAGCAGACAGTTTCTATGGAAGCTACTCAGGAACTATGAATGAGAATAAGGTTATGAACATTATACAGAGATCTTACGTGATAATTTAATGCAGAGTTATATAAGGTGGATCATGTAGACAAATCGACAGTGAGCTGGCTTACCTGGCGTATGAGATGGGAAGGTAAAAACAGCATGGCAGGGAACTTGTCACTCCTCCTCACATAGGCTACGGCTTAAGTACATAAAGTTATCTTCATCTCCGACGGATTCGCTGACATGGGTCTGACCTTGACCTTTGTATGAAGGTCTAAAGTAAAGTAAATTAACATGCAGCATTACTGTCGTAGGGGTGTGAGGTGTTAGCGATCTCACATTTCAAAGGCTCGGCTATATGTGGGCGGTATCCATCTCCTCTTCCTCGCCGCTTTTCCATCCGGACTGAACCGGTACCCATTTAAGGCTGGGTCGACCTGGGAGCCCTTGCGAAGCCAGTTTGCTAACCACTGCGCTACGCGGCTCCACTTCTACATTTGAAATTAAAACAATTGTACTGCAGGGTTGTTTCGTATAACCATTCCTGTTTTTGCTGACCGTTGACTGGGTCACAATAAAAACAGCTGCAACTCGGAATAGAGAACTGGTGCGCTGTTGCTGATCTCTTCTGTCACCTGGCCGACAACAATTGTAAGTTCCGTTGTTCAGACTCGAGGAGTGGTGTCGGTCAATCAGACTATCCAACTATTTACTCAGACTAAACTCAGACTTTGAGAATAAATTGTGTTACCAACGTTCAGATTGTTTAGGGGATGCTCCACTGCAGGGTATAGATATATTTTATTATTTGGGTTGCGTTATCGTCTTCCTCTTTTGTTCTACTTCTCTTGTCATACGGTGTCACAGAGAGGTGGAATGTCCTACTGCCCTTTCCGTACGGCGTCGCGGAAAGGTGGAATGTCCTAATGCTCTTACTATATGGTGTCCCAGAGAGGTGGAACGTCCTACTGCCCTTGCCATACGGCGTGACAGAGAGGTAGAATGTCCTACTGTTCTTCCTATATGGTGTCGCAGAGAGGTGGAATGCCCTTCTGCCCTTGTCATACGGCGTCGCAGAAAGGTGGAATGTCCTACTGTTCTTGTCTTACGGTGTCGCAGAGAGGGGGGGGGGGATGTCCTTTTGATCTTGCTATTAGGCGTCGCAGAGGGGTGGAATGTAAGTCTGCTCTTGCTATACGGCGTCGCAGAGAGGTGGGGTGTCCTGCAGCTCTTGCCATACGGCGTCGCAGAGAGGTGGAATGTCCTTCTGCCCTTGCTATACGTCGTCGCAGAGAGATGGAATGCGTATATCTCTTATGTTTGCCAAGTATGAGACTTGTGCTGTCGTTAATAGCGACTATGAATCTCCTCTCTATGTTTGTCTTTCACCCTGGTTGTCGCTTTCATCGCATACATTCCCACCGGCCTATTTACGTAAGGATATATTTTTGAAACAGTTGTATATCCCCTTTCGGCTTGCTGGCCCTGTCGTAGGATCATTTTTAAATTATTAGTAGTTTCGTTAGATCTTTCATTGGTATCAGCTTTCTTTAAAATGCGAAATAACAAATATTATACCGTTTAACGAAGTCAGAATGAGAATACGAAAGGCAAGAGCTATCTTCAGTGCGTTGGATAATTTATTGAACTTCACAGACGACAAGTCCAATACAAAGATACATTTCTCCAATGTAAAGTCATTGCTAGTGTATGGTTCGAAGGACCTGAGGGTCAACAAAGGTGCTGACTAATTGGTAAAGATATTTCTGAACAGATGCATACAAAGAGTTGTGTGGTACAACAAGGTCACTAACTAGGATCTATGGAACTGAACTGAGCAACTAGTTCTGGAACTGGAGGTGAGGTAAATCCGTTAGTGCCTTTTTAAGGAAGTAATTGGTTGTTATCGCATGACAGTCAAAGTTCTGAATCCCAAAGGACAGGACAGGTAGAGACAATTCGAGAAAAATGGCGACAGAAGAATGCGGAACCAAACCAAATGGTGGTGATATAAACCGAGGGATTATGAGGTTTCGAAGGTGTGTCCCCTTGGTCAGAAGACCAATATACAAACCAAACGGCCATCTGTTGCTCCGATAAAGGGAAAATAAAAAAATGTCATGTTTTTTTTCAGAACCTTATCATGTTAAAGAAATTGCTGCAGAAAGTACTTTTACAATAATGTACGAAACGGTTGTAGCATGCATCTAGTACAGTTAGTAACTGCAGTGGCCAGCAGATTCTTCCATACAGCAGAATGGAGACAAGAACCTAATATGAATTAAGCGCAGGCGGCATCCCTTGGAGCAGATATCACGTCATGATGTGATACTCTTAACTTGAATAACACGGCTACAAGGGATGAATAAATACATAGGCACATGAATGAATAAATAAATGTAATATAACATGACACAAACATTTGAACTGGTAAAGGAAATTATACAAACAGATGAATACAGATGTCAAATTATCTTTGCAGTATACACATTTAGAGGGAACATACACTAGAGATTGTTTTTGTTGGAAAGACGGTACAAGAGGTCAATATAGACTATAGTAACAGAACACTATAGTATTAATAGCTGGCCGTGTATTTTCTGGCCTTGAAATGGCATATCGTTAGAGATGAGAAAGCCAGGTTTGTGATAAAGGCTAGCTTCTACTTAATTTAGGAACTGTTTAAAAGGAAATTAACGATTAAAAGGAAAGAAAAAAATAACAGCCCCTGGTAGAAGAGAAATGGGTCAGTAAGTACCAACACGTGACATCACACATTACGTAATGCACACAGGACGAAGGTATACTGACGAATCAGTATGTTTTGTCTACCCTGACTACCATTTCTAGTCAGTATGTTTTGTCTGACCCTGACTACCATTTCTAGTCAGTATGTTTTGTCTGACCCTGACTACCATTTCTAGTCAGTATGTTTTGTCTACCCTGACTACCATTTCTAGTCAGTATGTTTTGTCTACCCTGACTACCATTTCTAGTCAGTATGTTTTGTCT
Organism: Ariolimax columbianus; assembly: GCA_036924085.1. NCBI lineage: Eukaryota > Metazoa > Mollusca > Gastropoda > Stylommatophora > Arionidae > Ariolimax > Ariolimax columbianus. Next base: position 30,772,744 of record JAVGWX010000012.1, read on the forward strand.
GACCCTGACTACCATTTCTAATCAGTATGTTTTGTCTACCCTGCTGACTACCATTTCTAGTCAGTATGTTTTGTTTGCCCTGACTAACATTTCTAGTCAGTATGTTTTGTCTGACCCTGACTACCATTTCTAATCAGTATGTTTTGTCTACCATTTCTAATCAGTATGTTTTGTCTACCATGACTACCATTTCTAATCAGTATGTTTTGTCTGACCCTGACCACCCTTTCTTATGAGTATGTTTTGTCTACCCTGATTACCATTTCTAGTCAGTATGTTTTGTCTGACCCTGACTAACATGTCTGATCAGTATTTTCTTACTGACTCTGACTAACACGTATTTTCAGTATACTTTACCTGACCCTGACTAACATGTCTGATCTGTATGTTTTTGTGACCCTGACTAACATGCCTGATCAGTATGTTTTGACTGATCCTGACTAACATGTCTGATCAGTATGTTGTGCCTGAACCTGATTAGCATTTACTGATCAGTATGTTTTTACCGACCCTGACTAACATGTCTGATCAGTAATTTTTGCATGACCAGACGTTAGTTTCCACCCCTAGATGGTACTTAATTTTCTTTCATCCTCAGATCAAGGTCTCTGTTCACTCACAAAGGCAACAATTGTGTGTGAGTGTGTTTTATTTCCATACAGCCTTTGTCTCTCATCTGTATTGCGAGGTCTGTATTGTTCTCTCTCATCCTGCTTGAACGTGCAATTTTGTAGGACATCACTGTGATATTACGTCCCCCAGATGGACACCTGTCATCTGTCCCAATCCTCTATTTATGTTAAAAATGACTTTTGATTCTATTATGTGAATTTCTCAGTCTGAAGATGACGACTTGCTCTTCTCTAGTTAAATCACAAATGGCTTCTTTTATGAAAACAGATCATCCCATTTATTTCTGAACTTTGCTTTAAAATTGGTCTTTGACTCATTATATACGGAACTGAGGCATGTGTGTTGTGGGTTTGACTCATTATACATGAAACTGATGCATGTGTGTTGTGGGTTTGACTCATTATTCATGAAACTGAGGCATGTGTGTTGTGGGTTTGACTCATTATTCATGAAACTGAGGCATGTTTGTTGTGGGTTTGACTCATTATATACGGAACTGAGGCATGTGTGTTGTGGGTTTGACTCATTATACATGAAACCGATGCATGTGTGTTGTGGGTTTGACTCATTATTCATGAAACTGAGGCATGTTTGTTGTGGGTTTGACTCATTATATACGGAACTGAGGCATGTGTGTTGTGGGTTTGACTCATTATATACGGAACTGAGGCATGTGTGTTGTGGGTTTGACTCATTATTCATGAAACTGATGCATGTGTGTTGTGGGTTTGACTCATTATTCATGAAACTGAGGCATGTGTGTTGTGGAGATGCTCCTCCACACTGTATGCCCCTTCATTGCATCTGTCATTACAATGGCAGGGGATTCATTGAATGACCACTCTCGTGAAAAGGACACAGCCTTGTGTGACTCACTTGAAAGCTAGCAGCACAGATGATACATATTTACAGATGACTACGTGATTGCAACATGATTTTACTTGTTGATCATGTTCGCAACATGTTTAGGGCTTTAACTTCAAAGCTAAAATAAATGACTGGTTTTGGTTTAGAGAGACGTCGTTGTTGGGATATTAGATGTAAAAATATTTGCTTGTTTTGATCATAAGCAGTCTGCTAGGTGATGGTATTCTAACTGATGAACTGATTTTCAATAAGATGCATGATTTTGACATAAAAGGTGCACATTGTCGCGTGTGCGCGTTAGAGGAGGCAGTAGAGTGCGTACGGCTAACGAGCTACTAAAACAATCATTTTAATACGTTTCGATATTTTTTTTGAAGATATTGAAAACTTATGATGTAAGCTACTCAACGCTTACCAAATATGGTAATTTGTCGTTTATTTATTGAAAACCTTTGATTAACATGGAACCAGAAATGCGTTGGTTGACTGATTGATTGATTGATTGATCGTCTCAAAGAGAGATCTCAACTACTTCATCCCTCGACTGAAGTGTCTACTATGCCACCACTTTTTCCCTTTTTCCAGCCTCGCATATTCAGTTGACATTAATGCTGAACGTTTCTACTCAATGTCTCGTCTTTCGCATGAAAACATGAACAATTATTGTCAATGAGCCCACAGAGACACGCACAAGAGCTGCACTCTTAATATCAACCTATGAATGCTGGAGAAAATATTTTCCTAAAAATTGTTGGCAGTACTTCCGTATGCATTTATGCTTCTCCTGAAGATGCGTGTATTCTTACAAGTGCGTATGCGTGACAAGTACCAGACTGGTGCTGCGCTCCTGGTAATGCTCTAAAGCGATTGGAGTGCAATTTGTGTCGGTCAACTGAGATGTCAATGTTATGTTTTGTTATGTTATTCGAAACAGAATCGATATCACTGAATTTCAAGCAGACCAACGGGTGCTGAGTCTGTCATAAAAAAGTGATCAGTATTTTGAAGTGGTGAATTTAGTAATAGTTGAGAAAATTCATGACAACATTCACACTTCTTTGTTAAGAATTCGTGAATATGCTGTTTAGTAGTGCTGTTTATTAATTGTGTTTATTCATGTTGTTTATTGATGTTGTTTCTTAATGTTGTCGATTGATATTTTTTATTAATTTTGTTTCTTATTGTTGTTTATTAATGTTGTTTATAAATGTTTTTAGTTAATGTTGTTTACTGATGGTTTATATTGCTGCTGTTTATTAATGCTGTTTATTAATGTTGTTTATTGATGTTGTTTGTTGATGTTTTTTATTGATGTTGTTTATTGATGGTGATTATTGATGTTGTTTATTGATGTTGTTTATTGAAGTTGTTTCTTACGTTGTTTATTGATGTTCTTTATTAATGTTGTTTATTGATGTTGTTTGTTGATGTTGTTTACTGATAGTGATTATTGAAGTTGTTTCTTACGTTGTTTATTGATGTTCTTTATTAATGTTGTTTATTGATGTTGTTTATTGATGTTGTTTATTGATGTTGTTTATTGAAGTTGTTTCTTACGTTGTTTATTGATGTTGTTTATTAATGTTGTTTATTGATGTTGTTTGTTGATGTTGTTTGTTGATGTTCTTTATTAATGCTGTTTATTAATGTTGTTTGTTGATGTTGTTTATTAATGTTGTTTATTGATGTTGTTTGTTGATGTTGTTAATTAATGTTGTTTACTGATGTTGTTTGTTGATGTTGTTTATTGATGTTGTTTATTGATGTTGTTAATTAATGTTGTTTAATGATAGTGATTATTGAAGTTGTTTCTTACGTTGTTTATTGATGTTCTTTATTAATGTTGTTTATTGATGTTCTTTATTAATGTTGTTTATTGATGTTGTTTATTCATTTATTCATGTTTTTATCTTTATTTGCGAAGGTGCACCAGTTTCAATTACATACAGTCATTTTGGTCACATCAGTACATGTAAGCCATAACATACTATTCAGCATCAATACTATAGTCCGTCTTTTAATTCATGAACAAGATCCGAAGCAATTTTCTACAAAACTGCATGTCATATCCAAATATCCATGACGCTAAAACATTGATATTATTTTTACCATGAATATTAAGAATTTTGCCCACCGGCGAATTCCTTTGATCTTTTAGGACCATTACAAAGAAATAACTTTTAATTTAAGATTGCATAATACGCAGCTTAATTTCTGGTCGCATTTTGGTCAAGGCGTTTCTTCTTAATTGCTTGATAGATCAGTTGATTGTTTGTGTTGCCGTTTATGTACAATCTTAAAAATTGCACCAATATGCAACAGTTAGTACGTCCCTTCGGTCACCATCAGACCCCAACATTGTATCAGCTGCGTAGCTAATTTTATGTTAAGCAATTGAACATTGAAATGTCTTTGTTGTCACTGTATGTACACTTAATTGTTTCGATAAACAAACGCTTATTCGTCCAAGTCTGTTAACCAGTATGTCCACAAAAGATTATATTAATCATTCCAAATATGTCGATTCAAAGAGGTTGATAATTGTTACTGGCTGGACAAATTGTAATTATCTCGTTGTCAGTACTGTTTTTCTTCCTGTAGCACGTGTTAAACACACTTCTTCCAGAACTGAATGCCTATTTTTGGAAGGTGCTCACGTGTCAGCGCTTCAACATCACACATGTTCTGTTCTTGTCGGCAACTTGTCCTTTGATTGTAGCCAGCAGAACCTATATATGGTTTAGATGCGCATGATATGCAGGTAGCCGCAGAGAAGTGTGACCGTACTTTTCAATGATTTTGTCAATATGATACACCTTTGTCTTAACTGTCTTCCTCACAAGATGCAACAACTCGGGTCTCAAATACATGTCGCCAAAATTAACTTTTTCCTTGTCTAGCCATGTCATAATTTGAGCTTTTGTATTTGATGCAGTTGAGAATCTGTCTACCTCTGATACTGCACTGTGGTAGTAATCTTTGTAAAAGCAATTAAAGATCACAATAACAACCCCACAAACTATAATATCGTGATATGCCTTTATCTGAACAACAGTTTCGCATGAATGACCTTGGTTGTTTTCCGCACTCGACAAAGTGTTCAATGTGTGCTCGGACAAATAAGGAATTTGTTTTTAACTCAGCTTAATTGAATGTCAAAACATCTATTTTTATAACAGCACGACTGTGTACCGTAAATATGTTAAAATTATGTCCAATTCAGTGAGGTTGTTTTAATATAGGCTTATGAATACATTTTTGAAAATTCATCAAATTTGTTAGGGAAAAAAATATTTACTCAACGTCATGGATATTCTAAGGCTGCATGCAACAAATAATTTTGGATCTGACATGCAGTTTTGTAAAAAAAATCATTTGGATCTCACATGCAGTTTGTTTTTTTTTAAATCATTTGGATCTGACATGCAGTTTTTAAAACAATTGCTCCAGACCTTATTTACGAATTAAAATTACATTAAAAGTGCTCATTGTTTTTTATTTTTTAATTAAATATAGCATTTGTTGAGTATTGTTTGTGTGCTTCTTATCTTAATGGAATTTTTAATGAACTGCATTTTGATATGATCTAAAATAACAAGCAGCAAAGTGTAGATCTTGCTAAAATATTATTAGACATCTGAGCCGAAAGAACAGTAGTTATTTATTAGCAACTGAGACGATAGTGAAGTACTCATTTATATGTTTTAAAATTTTCTTCTACTTTTTCTTCTTTTGCTTATTCTTTTTCTTCTTCATCATCTCCCCCCTCCTCTTACGTAAGCTTCTTCTAAGCCAAATAAATAGGAAACTCCTAGAGGACCTTAGCCACTCGTGAATCGTGATCGAATTGAGCAAATTAAAAAAGTTGGAACCTACTGTACGATCTTAGCCATGAATATAGTAATCCAGCTGTTCTTTCTTCTTAACCGCGCCACCGACGAATGTTTGATTTATATTTTCTTGTTAAGTTTCCGGTGGTATTTGTTCAGTGTGGGTTGTATAATTTTAAAAGTAACTTCGCCCTCAGCTATTGATGCGCGAATATAAACATGTGGATCGTGCAACGAAGTACAACATGTTGATTGGGTTCGTATCATTGTATGGAAGACGATTGGCGAATTAGTAAACAAGCTTCTAGATTGGATGTTGTGGAGATACGTGATTGCCTACGCCAGTCTCCATGACACATGATCATAGTGAATGTTGATGATGGTTTCAGTAGCTTGTTGGTTTTCATACTTTTATCACCTTCCCGCACGCACCTCTTGTGATTTCACCAGTACCTACATTTTTGCATTTTTGTTTTTTTCTTAGGATCTTTGATTTATCGCGATGTTTTCGTCTGAAACAGGCGGCCATTGAATGACTTAAATATGTTCCCCCTATCGTTTCTAATGGGAAAACACGGAAATTGGAATTGGAAGCGGCATTCCCATCTAAAAAAGCAATGACAGAGTATTACTAGAGTCCGAAAGAGGAGCAAAAGATAATGAGACTTAAACCTACTAACCATGTTCTTAGAGGCAACTTAGGAGGGTTGAGCATTACCCCATCCTGTAGACATGTAATGTTATAAGGACTTTGCTGGGTGTAAGGGGCAGTAGGGAAAAGTAGCGCCGCTAGTGGGAAGAACATGTCGTGTTTCCACTGGAAGGGATTCGCCAATCCTTGACCTTCTAGTAACGACCAGATCTCATCTGCGCCTCCAAGTAGCTGTACTAAGCACAGCTAACCTTTGATTATATAGAGCTTGTCTACTTCAGCTTGGGCCCTACGCTAATGAAACAATTAGCTGGCTCAATGACGACCCCTGACGAAGCTGTGTGGAACGCACCAATGACGGCCTAGCTCCCTAGCTCTAACATGACAATAACAGGAGACCCCCGATGATATGAGAACTTTAAATCAGTTATCAGTTCACTCATCATCCCTAGCTCTTACATGATAAAAACAGGAGACCCCCGATTATATGATAACTTTAAATCAGTTATTAGTTCATTCCCCATAGCTAAATTCAGCATGACAATAACAGGAGACCTCATAAGACAAAAACAGGAGACCCCCGATGATATGAGAACTTTAAATCAGTTATCAGTTCATTCACCATAGCTAAATTCAGCATGACAATAACAGGAGACCTCGTAAGACAATGACAGGAGACCCCCTAATGTCAGTTTCAAGTTCACTGATTGCAGCTAAATTCAGCGTGGCCAAACATCAGACCCATACAAGTCCACGATGACAAAGCATCTATATATCTGTTATAAGCTCCCTCTGGTCTTTATTTCTCAATCCTATGAATTAATCCTCCAAGTTAAACCTAAGAATGTGACAGATCACCGCAAGGACGCATTCAACTTTGTATTGTATGGACAAAGTCTAAATCAAGTTGTCGGATGTGAATTTTCGTTAATGTTTATTTGGCTGAATAATTATGTGTAGATTTGAATTACTTGGAAATGTCAATTTACATTTGCACTGACAAGAAAGCATGTCCAACTCTCTTTCTGTTATGTTTTGATATGAAACAGCCATCAAGTTTTAATTAAAATTATTGTCTCTATTTACATGAAAAGACAGAAGGAAATAAAGAACAAATGTACAGAAGTTACTCCAATTAATTGTTTTCTATCTATCTATCTTCAGTCCATTTGTGTTGCTAGACGTCGTGGGGAGGGAATGTGTGGGAGAGCGAGGGAGGCTGGAGTGTGACCTCCTTTGTTCCATGCTTTATTTTCTGGCAGGTAAAAATCTGCGGCGACTTATAGGGTCAATCCTAGTATTTCTTACCAACCGTTAGGCTGATAGAGCCTGGAATATACGATCGTATATTTTTGGAACTGGTGGTGGTGGAAGCATAAATAATAGCAAGGTAGATCCGCAGCCTGTCAGGTGCCATCTATTCCACTCCACTAATCACATAAGCAAGACCTAATGTTATTAACACACTGTCCCATTTTTACGACAAATTCTCTGTTTGGCGAGAATGCCTAGAATAATTTCAGTAGGTTGTTAACTCGAATTTTTTGCCTGCGCATAGGCCGCTAGGCCTACTCTTTTCGATTTATGACTGCAAAGGCATTTTTTACGTGCGCGCCACTGCACACGGGTGTCTGATCTCACTATTCAGAGTTCAGGAGAAATTTTTAATGGATGGTCCACGTAAAAAAATCGCAGCCTTAACCGTGATTTGAACCTGCGACCTCCAGCACCCGAGACGAACACCTCACATCGAGACATCGTTTATTACTTGTGTCTCATTATAAAAGCATTATAGTCATAAAACTAAAACTTTGAAAACAATTGTATTCGTTTTAGTTGAGAATCTGTTCCAAACTAATGTTTTATTTTAGGGGCTAATTGAATGCAAGGGTCCAGAGATGTGTTGTTTCAGCTGTTTCAAAGATCACTACAAGGTTAACAACAAAATTCCGAGAAAACAAAAAAACTAAAAAGTTACACAATAAATGCAGTTGAATGAGCTTTCTTTAATTAAAATAGATCTTGTTCTGGTGCTTTTCTTTGTCTATGAATCCATTTTTCAATAATCTCAAGGTTTTTCTTCTCTATTTTTGTGAGTGTTTTTTTTTTCTTGGACTTTTATTATCAGATCCAGAAATTAGCAGCATTTCATTTTTAAGGGATAACATCATTCCATGTTATGCCAACAAACCTAATCTTTGAAACCAGTGCACAATCGATATAGCTAAATGTAAGTGCCGCAAATACAGCCTCATCAACTGTGTCTCTTTCCACATACACAATTCAAACATTTCATAATCATTTCGAAACTAAAACCTTCCCGAGTCTGTTCGACTTGCTGATATTTAAACGACTACTGACATTTGTGTAAATGTGCTACATAAATACTCAAACACCAGCCTTACATTCATAATAATAAACACAGGTCGTGTGTTGCCTACTTCAGCTTGTCCTTAACTTTCTAGGACTTTAAACCCAGTCGTGTCTTGCCTGCTTCAGCTTGTCCTTAACGTTCTAGGACTTTAAACCCAGGTCGTGTGTTGCCTACTTCAGCTTGTCCTTAACTTTATAGGACTTTAAACCCAGGTCTTGTGTTGCCTACTTCAGCTTGTCCTTAACTTTATAGGACTTTAAACCCAGGTCTTGTGTTGCCTACTTCAGCTTGTCCTTAACTTTATAGGACTTTAAACCCAGGTCTTGTGTTGCCTTCTTCAGCTTGTACTTAACTTTCTAGGACTTTAAACCCAGGTCGTGTGTTGCCTGCTTCAGCTTGTCCTTTACTTTCTAGGACTTTAAACCCAAGTCATGTGTTGCCTGCTTCAGCTTGTCCTTAACTTTCTAGGACTTTAAACCCAGGTCATGTGTTGCCTGCCTCAGCTTGTCCTTAACTTTCTAGGACTTTAAACCCAGGTCATGTGTTGCCTGCCTCAGCTTGTCCTTAACTTTCTAGGACTTTAAACCCAGGGCATGTGTTGCCTGCTTCAGCTTGTCCTTAACTTTCTTGGACCTAAAACCCAGGGGATGTGTTGCCTGCTTCAGCTTGTCCTTAACTTTCTTGGACTTTAAACACAGGTCATGTGTTGCCTGCCTCAGCTTGTCCTTAACTTTTTACGACTTTAAACCCAGGTCGTGGGTTGCCTACTTCAGCTTGTTCTTAACTTTCTAGGACTTTAAACCCAGGTCGTGTTGCCTACTTCAGCTTGTCCTTAACTTTCTAGTACTTTAAACCCAGGTCTTGTGTTGCCTACTTCAGCTTGTCCTTAACTTTCTAGAAATTTAAACCCAGGTCGTGGCTATGTGGACCTCTGAAAAGAATCTCACCATAGCAAGAAATCGGATGCAGCAGGCCCAAAAGTTAGCAAACTTCAAAACCAAGCCATGAGAGTTATAACAGGAGGCATGAAGTCAACGCCAATTGTAGAACTTGAAAAGATTACAAAACTGCAATCCATGACCGGCAGAAGAGACTGCAGAGCCCAGCTGCAATCATAGAAACTCAGAAGACTGACTGACCATCCAATGAAACCGAGACTAAACAATTTCGGAAATTGGAAACTAAAGCGAAGAAACTTTGCAGAAATAGCCAAAGCAAAGATGCACGAAGACCCCATGAACGCACTAACAACACCAAAGCCCATCCCTGCTGTACGAAAACCTACCTGGAGGCAGCATATATTTCCAGAGGTGGTAGAAAATATACCAGGTATTAGAAACAAAAACTGCCAGTCTGAAAAAGAAAGAAGGGATACTACCCTGAGTTACATAACGGAAAACTACCAAAGCATGGACTGGACCCATGCATACACCGACGGTTCCGTAACAAAAACAACACAGAACGGAGGGGCAGGAGCATTCCTGAGCCTACCAAATAGCAGAAAAATAACACTTTCATTCGCTACTGGAAAATACACAAGCAATTTCAGAGCGGAGGCAGAGGCACTGAGGGCGGCAGTGGAAGAAATGGTGACAGGTAAAAGGAATGAAAGCCACATAGTCCTGCTTACAGATGCTCTGGCCGTAGTCACAGCACTAAAAATCCAGAAAAATACTGAACTTAATGATTTAAGAGCAGTACTCTGTCAACTATGCCAGCAGTCCGCACCAAAAAGGGTAGTGGTGCAGTGGGTTCCATCTCACTGCAACATCCAAGGCAACGAGGAGGCAGACAGACTGGCAAAAGAAGGTGCAAAACTACCACAACAGGATACTAGTATGACATACGAAGAGTCAAAACGGCTTATTAGAGCTAGATACATGACCAAATGGGAAACCGAACATACTGGCTACTCCAAAAACGATGCCTATTACCAGTTGAACAGAAGAGAGCAGGTCGTGTTCTTCAGACTTCGCACTTTCCACAATGGACTGAGGTACCACCTATTCAACAAATTGAAGATAGGTGGCACCGACGAATGCCCGTGTGGTACCGGGAAAATGACCGCTGAGCATTTGCTGCAAAACTGCCAGACATACGAGGACCAGAGAGAGCAGATGTGGCCATCACCAGTGGCAACACTAGACAAGCTCTATGGCAGTGTCGACAGCCTCAGGATGACTGCTGCTTTTTTCGAAAAAATAAATGTTACTGTCTGACTGCGTACGATGAAGAAGAAGAAGAAGAAACCCAGGTCGTGTGTTGCCTGCCTCAGCTTGTCCTTAACTTTAAACCCAGGTCGTGTGTTGCCTGCCTCAGCTTGTCCTTAACTTTATAGGACTTTAAACCCAGGTCATGTGTTGCCTGCCTCAGCTTGTCCTTAAGTTCTTGTTTTTTTATTTCATCGCTAGTTATAACATAGGGGTTATAGCTTCACTATCGATAATAGGGGTCACACAAGTTTTAATAAAATTCGGACACCGATTTTCAGAGAACATACGTTTAACACGTCTTCCACTTCTGTTATTAACCATAATGAAGAAAAGAAGCTCTGCTAACTTTGATTACACAGAATCAATACAAACAAACCAAGCAACAAATATAGATTTTTTGAGTGAAAATACACGATGCTGATTGCTGTTTAAGTTTTCTAAATGTTTTGTAACTGTGAAACATTCATATGAAAAATTAATAACAAGTGATATCCCTTATACGATTTCACATTTTCACTGCCTGTTACCTCAGTTTAATTATTTTTAACAAAATAAAATATGAAACAAAGGAGGTCACACCTCCCAACGACGTCTAACGACATACCTGGGCTGAAGATAGATAGATAATTATAAATTCGCAGTTTCGTATTAAAATCATTTCAAATTGAGTCTTTGTCCGCGTAGTAAACAAATGTAAAAATTGATTGCTTTGCAAATCCATCAAGAGGGTTAGTGTAGCTTCTATGGATTATTTTGTTATTGCAGAAATATGTTGAAGAGGATTTAAAGTAAGATTCGGAAAACTGTAGATTTAAACAAAAATAAAAATGATCTGCTTATCCTTCTACCTTCCCCTTTCAACTTGAATGTTGGCATGTGCCTATATTTTTTATGAAGTTAATGAATTATACAGATATATTATGTAGACTGCGCGCTGTTATCAAAACAGACGTTTTCTTTGTTATTTTCATTACGCCCATATTTATCGTTTATTCACACAATACATTTTACAGGACATCCTTAAACTAATAGCACATTAACAGATGTATCTTCATTTATCATTGGGTTGTGAGTAAATTATTAATCCTTTTAAAAGTGAATTCATGTTTATAATATACGGATTTCCAGTAAGAGTTGTATGTTGAAGAAAAGTGATATCAGTAATGTTTGTGTTCCCTACTGATAGTCGGATGACACAAGCAGATTAATGACTATTGTCGACTGAATGAACAACAAACCATTTTTTTCCAATAATCCTCTTTCACTTTAACTACATTGTCCCCATATTTAATCCACAATCGTTTGTTAATGCCTGAGAGGACGGCATACGCATTTTTTTTTTACATCTAATAGTTTGACACGTGTTGCAATTTGCCACCTGCCCTTTTATCTTTGCCGAAGCTGCTCTATAGGATTTAAATGTGAATATTAACGTGCTTCTAAATGTTATTACAGGGTGGGGTTGAGGATGGGCTCTCAACACCAACTAAATGTTATTACAGGGTGGGGTTGAGGATGGGCTCTCAACACCAACTAAATCTTGTTACAGCCGGGGTTGAGGATGGGCTCTTAACACCAACTAAATGTTGTTACTCGGTGGTGTTGAGGATGGACTCTCAACACCAACTAAATGTTGTTACAGCCGGGGTTGAGGATGGGCTCTTAACACCAACTAAATGTTGTTACAGCCGGGGTTGAGGATGGGCTCTTAACACCAACTAAATGTTGTTACTCGGTGGTGTTTGAGGATGGACTCTCAACACCAACTAAATGTTGTTACAGCCGGGGTTGAGGATGGGCTCTTAACACCAACTAAATGTTGTTACAGCCGGGGTTGAGGATGGGCTCTTAACACCAACTAAATGTTGTTACTCGGTGGTGTTGAGGATGGACTCTCAACACCAACTAAATGCTCCCATGGCGTGCGTCTCATATAGTCTCTGACAACAAAGTCCATCTCCTGGCCTTCGCGCGGCAAAACTGTTTGGACTAGCAGGAGAAGGAGGGGAAGTCGAGCCACTGGCGCCTTACAACCAGTAGTTTCGGGCAGATGGGACTCGAAAGCCTAGGAAGGTAGCTCATCTAGGAGAAGGCAAACTCTGATTTCAAACCATCTGAAGCCTTGCAGATAATATACTTTCGTTTGTCGTCGGGTTTTGTCAGATATGGCTGTGCAGCCTGTTTTCTGATAATTCTGAATGTTGGTCAGCCTCTACCAAACCTAACAACCGACAATCTGCGAAGGAGCACACGCAAGATAATACAATTCCTCATCCTAGAGAGAGGAAAGACAACCACAGCTGTGTATTGTGGCAGGGCAGACCAGGCCCTTAGCCTTGCTTGGCGGCTGGTCTAGGAGTAAAGCCTCGACAGGCGAACAGATAAAGCATTGCTCTGCTGATCCGACAACTTCTGCAGCTTGCCTTGTTTCAAATGTATTGGTATCACATTTTCCTTGGAACAATCAAGACAGACCGAGAGAGGGACCATACTGAATGGGCAACACATGGTCTCTATATATCTGCACGGGATTTGTGCTAAAAGCCCAATTACTATCGTCTGACAAGACGAAAAGAGGGAATGATTAACGTGTCAATCATAACCCCAATGACCATGCACCTGGATTACTTTGTCAATGTGGAACGTCTTTGTTTTGTGTGTATTCGTTATAAATGACAACAATTCAGATTTTAATTTCATTTCTGTCATATGATTTTTCTCTTCTGTTAGCTAAAGTTGATCTCCTTCTTAGTTCCTTCTGATTGTCGGAACCTTGTCTTCCAGTGCCTCTGCATTATGGTAGGAAGCATTGGCCATTACAGACAGGAGAGACTGTCTATGGACAGATTCACAGTTTCCTCAATCTAATCTCGATATATGTCGCCATTCTGAATGAAAACCCCGATCGTCTGTAGATTCTGCAGCACGCACGAGTTCATTTTTCTTCAATAGTCCATTATGTTTGCTACCTGCTTTAGCTATTATCTGTCGCTGTTCTATACTACATATCACAATTATCTTCAGAGTTCCATCTACAGAATGTTATTTCCTTTAATTAATATCTGTGCATTTATTTACATCACTCACCAGAAAACACATCTTATATTCACTGTCGAATTGCGGCACACTTTTTAATGCAGGTTATTTTTGGTATCGAAAATGGCCTTCATTAGTACTAGGGAATAATACGAACCTGCGTTTTAGCGGGCCCAAATGAGTAAAAATTGTGCGTATTATATGCAAGGTTTTACGGTAAGTTGAACGTAACCCGAAGAAAAAATGCTGGTGTTAGATATTAACGAAATCCGTTGAAAACAGTACAAGTCAGTCTATGTTCTAGAATCCCGAAGGCAAAAGATGAAGAGGCGGGGCAAAATGTACACGGAGAAGTTAGCTTGAGATTAATGTAAAGGAAACAGGGACTATGTGGACAAATCGGAAACGGATTATCCTGAACAGAAAGACATGACGTGTATTTATCGATGACCTGTGCTCTGCGGAGATCTGTAAGGGTCTTGATTGATGTATTAATAAATGTCAGTGCCAGGATACGTTGTGTGCGCGAAACTAGAAAGCCACAAAAACCATAACTAACTATACACACCATCATCTACTGAAAGATATTATTGTTGTTGTTGTGGAACCAGCAGCAGCCGGGCTCTTGCCCTTTGGCCGAATACATTGTAATGGTATTTGCACGTGTTTATCATTTGCTGTCCAGTACTATACAAAATGTATTTATTTAGCCCCAGAGGAAGAAGCATCTTTCTAAACTCGTTGAATTCGGAGCACTCAGAGATGAGGATCAACGGTTTCATGTGGGTGTGTACACAGCTGGCAATCAGGAGAATGTTGTGGTTGGATTCTGTTCGGCGGGTGCTTGTTTAATGAGATGTGTTGGGTTCTCTGTCGGAAAATGGTGCTCTGATCCTTCCTTGTTAGCTGATTTAAACTGTCATTTGGATTTGGGGTCTGCCATATGTCTGTAGACCTCTCTCTCCGTGTTTCCCATGGCCCATATGTTCAGCCAAGTTTCTTTTTATGTTGTTCTTATGACCTGTTTGGCTGTTTATAACCTTGTCGTTGCCTGGTGTTTTGAGTGTCCAAGGATCCACTGCAAAACTATTTTGACAACATAGGAAGTGATAATATTGTCAATGTCTAGAGATATTTGGATAAGCTCAGGTCTGCAGTGAACAGCATCTTTTGATGCTTGAAGGACTGATTAATAATACTGGGAAAATAACAATGTTTCCGGCTTGTGAAGGAAAGGCATGGGAAAATGATCTTCAAATGGCACAAAGCGGCTTTACCTGCAGTGATTTCAGCTTCATAGTTGGATCAAACCTCCGTGCAAGAATCAGACAGCTCATCATAAAATCCGTCCGTATGTTCAATATAAACTCCAACCTTCTTTGATGGTGGCTTTGAATGCAGATCCATCAGTATATACATGTATCCATTCATTGGGATAGGGATCTATAGTTTTTTGAGCTGATTGAATGAGAATACTTTTGGTTGCATCATCTATTCATTTTGCCTCTATTTCTGGTGTTTTAAGGAATGTTTATGGTGGTAAATCGTTTAATACTCGCTGTAATTCTTGTCTTCTTTCTGGGAGATTGTATTTTTCTTAGATTTCATTAACATGGTGAAGTACAACCTTTTGTTTGTCTGCTTTTGGGCTACCAGATTTTCATAAGGATCCTGTTGGAATGTTCAAGTTTCATCTTGCTACTTCGCTCATAAGCTTCCAAAACTGCGTTACCCCTCCACTTCTCAAACCTCCACTTCTCAAACCTCCACTTCTCAAACCTCCACTTCTCAAACCTCCACTTCTCAAACCTCCACTTCTCAAAAGGTTCAGCCTGTATGAAAATGGTGTTATCTTCATTGCTCCACTAATGAAGCATACAGCACTATTTTGCACCCTGTCCAAGGATTCCAAGTTAGATTTTGAACAAGTTGTTAAAAGCACACTATGATATTATGTTACTGAGCGCACATAACCAAGATATAAGCCTCTCAAAGTATCCTTGTCTGATCCCCATGATGTACTAGCAAGCCTCTTTAAGAGCTGTAGACGTCTCATGACTTTATTCATCACAGTCTGGATGTGATTCTTGAGGCTGAGTTGTCGTTCAAGCGTGACTCGAATATATGTGGGGTGTTCTTCTCTAATCAGTTGGTACTCCTTTAATCTTAAAATTATATTGTGTTTGGCAACCTTGTGAAGATGCTATACACTATCTTTTCACAGTTGATTTTTAGTCCCTATCTTTGGCAGTAGTCATGCACTTTCTCCAGGTCTCTATTTAGCCTTCGTGTCCCACTATCAATATCTTCATGACTCAGCCATATCAGCATACAAAGCTTTTTCAGCTTTGATCTGGTCAGCCGATTCATTAATATATATCAGGAAGTTAAAGATGACCCTTGTGGTAATCCTTATTCTGAAACTTCTTTAGAATAGATCGCATCCTTCACCTTCGTCTGGATCTTTCACTCGGTCAGGAAGTACGTTGTCCAGTTGTAGATCTTGCCATGAATTCTTACGTTAAAGGTACTGAGAATCTATACGTCTGCATGTGGTGCACTGATGTTGATTCTACGTAACATAACAAAACGTAACATGTTTCATCATTATTCAGTGCTACTGTAATTCCTATTCAATTCTCTCGTATTGTCTGTCTGTTTTTGAATAGTCTGGACCTTGAACCATTATTTGAAGTTGAGTAGATCAACTTTGTCTGCCTGGTCACTTCCATTTGTCCTACAGTCAGTGGAGATCAGTGCTTGAATGCATAGCCTTCATTATTTATAAATGACACAGTCGTAAGTGTCTTTACCCTTTGTTCTCATTCGTTTTGTGTTGATGCTAGCCGTGATATGATGTTATTTTATGTTATGTCATACTATGTTATGTTATCGAAAAGGGAATCAGTATAATAGCGCTACAGACAGACTCGCAGGTTCTCAGTATCATTAGACATATCAATCAAATAATTGATCAGCTCTAGGTGGAACAAATGCCGTCAAAAATGCATCACAAGTCATTGAATGTTGGGCAGTCTATATTAACATTGTTGTAGATTAATGTTTTTGCAGATTGAGGTTGTAAGCCACATGGTCAACTCTCCTTGGTCACATATTATAAAATACCTGTCATGTTACAGTGTTACTGTTCATTGCTCCCCTTTCGGATCAGGGTAACACCAGGGCAATGTAACCAGTTCAATCTTTCAAAATGTGTCAATACCCGTGGCGACGGCAGAGGCAAGCGGCATATACTCCTCAGGCTAACAAACCCTCTCAAAATGTGTCAGGATCCGTGGCGACGGCATGGACAAGCGGCATATATTCCTCAGGCTTACAAACTCTCAAGGCAGTCTCATCAATGGGAATAAATGCCGAGGTGATAGTATAGTATCAGTGCCTGTTTGGTATGTCTTCATCTTTATTTCTATTATGCGTTAGCTGTTTTCACGTGAATAGTACGGTGTCCCTGAGTATAATCCTTTAGTCGTAACGTAGATTTCGTTTATGGTTTGTTTTTGCTTATTTTTGTTTGTGTATCGATTTACAGCAGGGCCAACTGGATCGTTTCGATAACGAGACCAAACCCGGTAAAATTGTCATAATAAGCGGACATTAAACCAAACTGCACCAACGTGCACACCCAACTTATTATATAGAGATACGCTTAACATCACGCCGAGCAGCGCATGAGCTGTAGCGGTCAGCTACTCATAGCTGACTGCAAGCGTCAGGGCAAGCATACCAGAGCTGCCAAGACCCTTCTATACCTCTACGTGGTGATCCTGGATAACATGCTGCAACAGAGCGGACTGGCTAAGTAGAATGGTTTGTACAGGGAAGGCTATCCCGGTACTCAAAAAATGACTGCTGAAGTCGGATGTGTCGAACAGAAAGGTGCAAATATCGCTGTCATGCTTTTCAGGGTTTGGTAGCGATAGATTGAGAGCAAACTAAGCCAAGCTAAGGCATATAGGAATACAAGCATTAATAACTTCTTCTTTTCTGTCCCCGTGAATCAGAAGAGGAAGACAGACAATACACGTTGTGGGGATTCTTCATCTCATTAATTCCACACATTTTCAGCCCATCTTCTCAGCCCATCTTCTCAGTACATCTTCTCAGCACATCTTCTCAGCACATCTTAGCACATCTTCTCAGCCCATCTTCTCAGTACATCTTCTCAGCCCATCTTCTCAGCACATCTTCTCAGCACATCTTCTCAGCACATCTTCTCAGCACATCTTCTCAGCACATCTTCTCAGTACATCTTCTCAGCACATCTTCTCAGCACATCTTAGCACATCTTCTCAGTACATCTTCTCAGTACATCTTCTCAGCACATCTTCTCAGCACATCTTCTCAGCACATCTTCTCAGCACATCTTAGCACATCTTCTCAGTACATCTTCTCAGCACATCTTCTCAGCCCATCTTCTCAGTACATCTTCTCAGTACATCTTCTCAGCACATCTTCTCAGCACATCTTAGCACATCTTCTCAGCCCATCTTCTCAGCCCATCTTCTCAGCACATCTTCTCAGCCCATCTTCTCAGCACATCTTCTCAGCACATCTTCTCAGCACATCTTCTTAGCAATAAACTCTTTGATTGATAACTGCCGCTAAATGTCTCAATCTTGATGATCCGGTACTTCGCGTTGCTGCAATTCCCAACTTCGTCTCCAACTCACAATGTTTTGTACCACGGAAGTCCATTGCATGGTAAGCATTCCACTAGAATCATCTCGAATGTTGTTTTGGACAGCCAGCAAGGGAGTCTGATCAACGCATTGCAGGTCCCCACCCCCACCCCTCTTCCGTGTCACTTGTTGTCTCGGTGGTAACAGATTGCTGCCATCATGCTTCATCGACCATTGTTTAGTCGTGACATGTGGCCTGCCCATTTATGTTTTCCTTTTTTTTTTGCATAGATTCCAGAAGTATTCACCAATGTCAGAATTGTGGATATTTAGCATGCGTTGCTTGCGGAGAGTGAATCCAACTAAGCGTTTCTCGAAAGAGACTTGGATCACTTTCAATTTTTCTTCAAGTATTTGTGTGAGTGTCAATGTCTCTGCACCATAGTATGTCGCACGGAGGACAGTGGAGCTGAAGAGAGAGAGGGGCGTAGGTTCTGGAATACATCCAGGACATTATTATCGACCACAAGACTACCCAGGAGACGGTGTAACGTCCTGTTAGGTCAAGTCCCCTATTCTTCTGCATAATGAATAGGCGCCTAAAATAGATGTACTCGTCGACATCTTCTGAATCGACATCCTGTTTTCTATAGATTAGTGAAAGATCAATTGCAATGTGTTCAACTAACAGACGTTAATTAAACTATATTTGTATTGTCTCTTACCAAAATGGGTACCGGCTCAGTCCGGGAAGTAAAAGCGGCGAGGGAGAGGAGATGGCTACCGCCCTCATATAGCCGAGCCTTTGAAATGTGAGATCGCTAACACCTCACACCCCTACGGCAGTAATGCTATGGGATACTTTACTTTACTTTACTTTACTTTACTCTTACCAATATGTGATATTACCGCTATATGAGCTATCCAAACCAATATACCAGCTTCTCCGTTATTGAAAATAACAATATTTCAAATGGCCGCTGCTAAATCAGTATTTTCGTCAAGTGTATGATAACTGTTGTTGGAGTGAGATGTCTTTAATTGGGTAGTTATTTTGTGTAGTTATCAAGGGTCAAAGAGCCAAGAGAGTCAGGAGAGGAATGTCATGGATGACACTTGTAAGGGGAAGAATAGATGCATACTAGAGATACAATGAGAGATTTATACTTAGTCACTTTTACTTTGGGGAGGGAATACAAAAACGGATGCAAAGGAACATCTATACTCGAAATTATACAACTTACAAATAGTATTGTCCAGGATAATAATGTTGTCATATAGAGATATATATATATATATTTTTATTTTTTTAAGTCGTAGTTTTTTCACCCATGGCAGCATACGGCTGCGAAACATGAACAGTTACCCAAGCCTTAATGAAAAGAATCGAATCTTTCGAGTCGAGATGTTATAGAAAGGTACTCAGAATACCATGGATCGAAAAAAGAAGAATGCTGACATTCGGCAACAGTTCGACATAAAGGAGAACTGGTTCATAAATTCCACCATGAATATAAAACTAAAATACTGTGGCCCCTACAAAAGAAACAGCGGTCTAGAGAGAACGGAAATGGAGGTATAGTGCCGGACAAAAAACCCAGAAGCAGATCAAGCTGTCAAGGAATGCTTGAGCATGACTCTGGAGCAGGCTGGAGATTTGGCAAGAGATCAATTTGTCTTTGAGACAGACTATGATGGGATGGGTGCTATACATAGAACATGCTATGTGATGGTATAGAGATAGATCTGTGCCGCGAGGTAAGAAAGGAGGTGGGTGCATATCGTTAGAATGAGAGGTAGGGTTGTTGATGAATTGAATTATGCATACATAACATCAATTTGAATATTATCGAGCCAGCGATTTTCGCCCTGATGTGGCTATCTGGGACCTCTGGATGGTGTTAGGATATACTGTTCTGGTCATACTGAGATTGGCGGGGGAGAGCTGACATGCTTCCCCAAGGGGCACCAGTAGCGGGGACATTGGCTATGGATATAGGACATTTTGGAGTTGATCAACCACCTCCTCTTTGGTACAGACTACAGTCAATGAAACAGCAAAGCTAAGATTGCAAACTTTTAAAATTAACCGTGAGTGCAGCAGAGAAAACGTAGGAGTGTGTGCAATTAGCGAGCTTATGGAACCATCAGTATCTACACACTTCCCAATTTACTGAGATGGGTTGAGCTCCTATGTCTACCATGTTTGTAACGGGTAACGGGGAATCAGGGTTCGATTCCGGAGAAGGAGCATGAGAAACGGCTACCACATCCAAGGAAGGCAACAGGCGCGCAACTTACCCACTCCCGGCACGGGGAGGTAGTGACGAAAAATAACAATTCGGCACTCTTTCGAGGCCCCGTAATTGGAATGAGTACACTTTAAACCCTTTAACGAGGATCTATTGGAGGGCAAGTCTGGTGCCAGCAGCCGCGGTAATTCCAGCTCCAATAGCGTATATTAAAGTTGTTGCAGTTAAAAAGCTCGTAGTTGGATCTCAGGCGCAGGCGGGTGGTCCGGCTCGCGCTGGTTCACTGCCCGTTGTCTCCTGCCCTACCGTATGCCGGCTCTCTCCCACGGGTGCTCTTCGCTGAGCGTCCTGGGTGGCCGGCGCGTTTACTTTAAAAAATAAGAGTGTTTAAAGCAGGCCTCGGCTGCCTGAATAATGGTGCATGGAATAATGGAATAGGACCTCGGTTCTATTTTGTTGGTTTTCGGAACTGGAGGTAATGATTAACAGGGACAAACGGGGGCATTCGTATTGCGGCGTTAGAGGTGAAATTCTTGGATCGCCGCAAGACGAGCTACTGCGAAAACATTTGTCAAGAATGTTTTCATTAATCAAGAACGAAAGTCAGAGGCGCGAAGACGATCAGATAACGTCGTAGTTCTGACCATAAACGATGCCGACTAGCGATCCGCAGGAGTTGCTTCGATGACTCTGCGGGCAGCTTCCAGGAAACCAAAGTGTTTGGGTTCCGGGGGAAGTATAGTTGCAAAGCTGAAACTTAAAGGAATTGACGGAAGGGCACCACCGAGAGTGGAGCCTGCGGCTTAATTTGACTCAACACGGCCAACGCTGAAATGATTGACAGGCCGAGAGCACTTTCGTTGAGTCTAATATGGAACGGGTGCTGGTATTAGACCCACGAACATCTGGGGCTAAGCTCTCTGTGGCTCGATTGGCCTGCATTCAATTCTCGATAAAGGAATTGACGGAAGGGCACCACCATGAGTTGAGCCTGCGGCTTAATTTGACTCTACACGCCAACACTGTAAAATGACTGATAGACTGAGAGCACTTTCGTTGGGTCTAATAGGGAACGTGTGCTAGAATTATACCCACGAAAGATAAGTCAGTTTTACCCTCTAAATGAAAGAGCGTCTGCTACGGTAATCCTGCTCAGCCCTAGAGAAATCGCAGGTTTCAGACACTTGGTCATTGACTGACTAAAAAGCCCTATATTGATTCGTTGGGTCTAATCGTGAACGGGTGCTGGTATTAAAACCTCGGAAGACAGGTCAGACTTACCCTGCTAATGACAGGGCGTTGCTACGGTAATCCTGCTTAATTCGAGAGGAGTCGCAGACATTTGTCCACGTACTAGGCTCATAAGCCAACAACATCTCCGTGCCATGACCAGGCTTGTCCCCTGGTCAAATGCACTCCTTCGAGAGAAATCGCAGGTCGCTGACATTTGGTCCACATGTTTGGCTGATAAGCCAATGGTGCGAAGCTACCATCTGAAGGACTATGGCCGAACGCCTCTAAGCCAGAATCCCGCCTTAATTTCAGCACCGCTGTGATGGGAGGCTACGACATGACTGGGACCTGATGCTCGTGTCTCAGCCCGGCCCGGTCAAGCCGCAGAAATGCACCTGGTTAAATGCACTCATGCCTTGCTCTTTACCTCTTTCTGCTATCAATCATCCCAAATGGACGCAGAAGAGATGCAGTCCAGCGGACATTGCACCCCTGCCCTATTGTTACAACCTCCCAGGTGGCGGGGAATGCTAGGCGTACCATCACTGCAAATGAGCCAAGAAAATAAAGGAAGCAAAGAAATACCTCACTCACATGTACATGCTACGTTCCTGGCAGGACGTGACGATCCTGAGATCCTGATCACACTGGACTGCCTCTCTTCCGGGATAGTACAAACTAGTACATAGTCCATTATATCATATCATTGCCACACCCTATAGACACGAGTGGGGAAGACTCGATAGTCCTGCAAGACAACTTCCCTAAGAGAGACAACTCTGACCACAAACAACTGCTGCCTTGCAGTTAGGCTGGGGACAGCCAAAGGCTAAGGAGGGCATCCCTACAGAAACGCCTGTTGAAATCGGATGCACTGAGCCACAGGCTTAACAAAATAAAACAGTGCAACGTAAATATCGTTGTAAACAGCGTACGATGAAGAAGAAGAGCTCCTATGAGTCTGCCCGGAGTGAGATGACGTCGATTCTTAACAGAACAGAGCAGTTGTTCTTTGTCCCTGGCTAAAGTCTGCAGCAGTTGCATGGTTTTTGTTTCCGTTCCGCCACAGTAGCTAATCCATACATTTTACGTTGTTGTTATTTACTTTAGAAAATATAAATAATCAGCAACCAGAAATGGTGTACAGTATTAGGGATGGGGGCAGATCAAGTGGAAGGAGTGCGCTGCTGCCCTCAAGGACACCACCTGCTTTGCTACCCACGGATCCGTAATTAGTGATCCGTCAGCGAAAAGATTGCCAACATAACGTGACCAGGACATGAAAGCTTTAGACATGTATTCCTGATGCTCATGCGCTCTCTTTTTCGAGATTCCCCCCCCCCCCCCCCCCCAATCCAATCCGCAGCAAGAGCCGACATTCTGATACAAAAGTTATCATTATTATGTATGAAGCATAATATAACAATAACTACCTCAATCCCTATTCTCATACTTCAGTAGGAATAGAAACAGAACTATAACATCCAGTCATTACACATGCGTGATTATGGCGTCCCCGAGCTGATGAACAAATCCGTTGTTCAAGTGAAGGTCATTATAAAATGCGAGATCAATCTACGTTTTATCATATGTATAATTTAGTTTGGTGTTTCTTTGATATAGGCATTTCTTAAGGTTTTCGTCTGTTATTATTTGTCTATTGGTTTAAAAAGCAATGTATTATTAATGGAATTACTCGTACATTTGCCGGAGTGGTCTGCCCGGGTCTTTGTAAATGAAAAGAATAGCACCACTGCCACACAGAGAGCATGTCGTAAGATAGGAATAACTTTGTGATATGTCATAACACCGGCCATGGTTAAGTGGTTTTTTTAGAGCAGCAAAGATGGCGCCTAACAGGCTGAGGGTCTACTTTGCTCTATTGTTTGAGTCTTTTAATATGGACTCGCGGATTGGTTAACTACGTTCCGTAATCGCTTGCCCCAACGCAGCGGAGTATTAAGCTGCTCGAGTCTAGCTCTCTAAGCAGGAAACGTTGTTCCCGGCTACATCCAGCTCATACCAGATCTTGAACCTGCACAGACGTTTTTATCCCTGTAGAAGAAGTACAGGTCGACTAACAACTAAGACCAAGAACTTGTACATTGTCTCATCTCATCGGTCTGGTAATGTTGGTAGAAAGTATGTGTATGTACAACCTTCTTTTGCTTGTAAATTCCGTGGCTGTTCCATTTTCGATCTATACCTGAGTAGTGGATTTCTAACATCTTCAATTGGAAAGGAAGACTACCATATGGTCAAGCAAAGCATACTGATCGGACATGTGATCAGGCACAATATGCTGGCCAAGACCCTCACATCGACTTCACCGTAGTCCTCCATTAGAACGGGCTGTTTTCATGACAGCCTGGCCAACGACATGACGATCGACGTAATCCCCGTTGAAGCGAGTAACATGCAGATGAAGCCAAGAATAGCACATCCACTTGGAGGTGCCCAATCCAGCTCCCTCAGCACGATCGTTATGTGAAGAAAGCTACTACAAACCACCATTTATATCTCCTCATTGTAGACATTCAAGAACAACAACCACAATACTTTCAATCAAGCTGTTTCTTGGTCTTCCTCCTGCTTTGAATCGCTAATGTTCGGTGTTGATGGTGTTGTGTAGCGTGGCAGGATGTTTTGTTGGAGGGATTTGACGAGGGAGATATATCTTGGGGTCAGCAGATTGTTAGAAGGGTGTATTGAGCGGGAGATGTTTTCAAGAAAGTAAAACTGTTGCAGGAGGAATTGGCTGTAGGGGAGATGTGGTGGAGGAGAGATGTGGTGTAGGGGGGATGGGGTGTAGGGGGAGATGTGGTGTAGGGGAGATGTGTTGTAGGGGAGATGTAGTGTAGGGGAGATGTAATGAAGGGAAGATGGGATGTAGGGGAGATGTGGTGTAGGGGAGATGTAATGTAGGAGAGATGGGATGTAGGGGAGATGTGGTGTAGGGGAGATGTGTTGCAGGATGTGTGTTTTGTAGAGAGATATATTGTAGAAGGGATATGTTTTAGGATGTGTGTGTTGAACGTAGGATTTGTTGTGAGAGAAATGAAATGTAGCTGGAATTTTTAACAGAAAGGGTGTGATGCAGAAGAGATGTTTTGATAGACGAATTTGTATATTATCTCCACTCCCTCTCACCGACGATCTAACACAAAGACATCTGTTGCTGGTGATCTGCTGCTTGAATGTGAAGCTATTAGTCACAAATGTGTTACAACGGCACACATGCAGAATGTTTGTAGATTTGTCTAATACATCAAGCCATCTAACACGAAGCATGTGACGGGAACTCCTATTGTTGATCACTTCCAGTCTCGATGGGATTCTCATGGTTACCTGGCATGTCCTCTCTTTTTCTTCTTCTGCGTTCATTCTCAATCGCCCGTAACCAAATCCTGAACAGGGCTTTGCAAGTAGCTGGAAGTAGTCCAGCTAAAGGGATTTGCGTTGTGTCGCTAGTTTACAGTTTGCCTGCGATATTTGCTCCTTCCGGTCCGACACATCCGTCTTCGGCAGGGGCATGTCCTCTGATTCATAAAGTAACTATAGTTATGGTTTCTTGTTAAACAAATGAACTGAGGGTTTTTTAATTCTCGTCAAAAAGTTTAACCATGGTTGTACATTCCTGTTAAACAATTTATCTCTAGTTATAGATTCATGTTGAACAGTTTAACTGCGTTCCATCTGGCCGTATGATACGAACTATATGATCCTGGTGACGATCTGAAGTTTAGATGTGATAACTTTAGTTAACTATCGTGTTTCTGAGCCATATAGAGACAATAGTTTGACCTTAGTGTTCAAGCCAAGGTGAAATAACTTTGGTATAACTTTAGTTAACTGCCATTTTTCTAAGCCATATAGGGGAAATAGTTTGACCTTTATGTGTTGAAGAGTCTGGATGAAAGAATTTTAGTTACATTTGAGCAACAACGAACTTACTATACGGCCACGTGACCTTTGTTATAGACAAATAACAACACATCTGAAAACATAACAAACAAAACATAACATCTATGACCGTTGCCTGCAAAATGTCATTTGATTAGAAAGAAAGGTCTTAGTAACATATACACAACAAATATGTCTTTGGGCCATACGAACATTAACTGCGATCACGTGTTTGCTTGGCTACTGATTACATCCACGCGAACTCCATGCACTTGTACCGTCTTCAGTATTCAAACATTCAATATTTATTTCGTTCACAAATATTGAATTTTATATTGCACGAAATCTGGGAAAACGGCATCGCGGATTTATGAAAAAGTAACGCGTCTGTCTTAGATCTAATCGAAACAAAAGAATATTTGATAAAACCAATACGATAAATCTGCCTCGAATGTTCCGATCGGCTAGTTACGACCGATAACCAAGATATAATGGACTTTTAATCAATGGTCGTAGATTTCTAACTTCTTTTTTTAACTCAATTTTTGCTACCTCATTTGTTGAATAATTTTATAACACTAGATGCAAAAGGTTAATCAGAGAAGATGGGAGATGGTCATTTACCTTGCAGAACTGTTATCTCATACGCTGACGTGTTTGATACGTCATCTAGGACAGTTTTGCAACATGGGACTTTTTTTTGTTTGTTTGTGGTAAAATGTTTGTCTCTCTGTATTCTACTGGCAGAGGCACGAACTTTCCACCCAATGCCGGTCCTTCATGGGTTAACATGGATCTACTGTCCTGCTCATGTCGGGGTTCAGGGCAATGAAAGAGCTGACTTCGTGGCTTCACAAGCTCCCATCATGGGCACATTAGTGATGGATAGAAGTGACATTTTGAAATCAATCAATGACCGCCTGCTGGATGAGGACACCGGAATAGATGAAGCAGCAATCTACAGACTGCAAAGTTTCGACATTAAACGAGGTTAGAGCGGAGTGGGGCGCATGAGAGGACGGAGCAGGAGACTACAATCAGCGAGCTACAGGGACTATCAGCATCCATACCTTACGCCATTTGATGAGAGAGACTGAGCACTTATAGGTATTCCCGGAGTGCAGTGACGTCGATTTTTAGAAATAGAACAGAACCGAAGTCTTTCAGACGATACCAAGACGTATTAACCAGTGCTTGTATGCGCGTGAGCGTCTGTATGCACCTATGTAGTTAGGGTGATCTTAGAGGTCAATACTAACCAACGTGCAATGGTAGGGCCTCACCCTGAGGGCGCGTGTTAGAGTTGTATAAAAGTGTGATTGTTTGACCGAGTGAAACGAAATGTTGCAAAAAATAAGGGAGTCGGCGCATAATGCTTAACCGAACGATATGTGAGACTATCATATGTATCTTAAACATGATTAGGGAAGGGAACACCAGTCAGTAAAGGAGGGAACTGGTTACCCAGAGCCGGAATTAACTTGTGAAGGTCCAAAAGCGAATTGTTTGGAGTCCATTCTGTTCTTAAGTAATATTTTCCTCAAAACCATCAGAATATACCGATAGTTTATGCAGTTTTATTGATAAACGTCTACGTTATTCTGCTATTATTGCTTACATATCTGCTAGTTATTATTTTTGTCAATAATGCTTTAATATTAATATTATGAAAAAACACGATAAACAAAATTGTATTGACAATATTTTCTTGATTTTATATCATAATTTGTTGAATATTGCGCAAAATATTTGTATATATGAGTATAGTATGGTCGATGTACAACAGTGACAAATTGTTTAATTTATTATCCTACATAATAGGTTGCAAAAAATGTTTTAAAATTTTTAAGTAAAGATTAAAACCACGTTTCTTTTAGTGAAGAATGCGACCCATCTCCAGAGAAATTGGTTGTTAAAAGCGATTTTTGTCTTTAAAATACGAAGACAAATTTTGTTGAATAATGTTCTTGAAGGATATTGTTTACATGGATTCTAAACATTCGAAAATATTTGGAAATTATTTATTTATTTAATTTATTTTTTTTCGTTCGCCTTATTTCTCTAATCCCCAAGGCGATGTGCGTTGCACTGTTGTTTTTATTTTGCGCCTATCGGCCCAGTACATCCGACTTCAGCACGCATTTTATGTAAGGGTCTGCTTCCTCCTGCATTTTCTAAGGGTTTGCTTCCCCGGGGTAACGGCCTGTGCTGTGATGGGGGTCGAACCCAGCACTTTCGTGTTGTGACCAGTGCCACTTAACCACTAGGCAACGCCGTCCCCTATAATTTGAAATAAATAAGTTCATCAAAATAAATAAGTAGATATGAGAGACCGGGTCGCATTACTATGCTCATTATTACAAATTGAAAAAATTTAGCAGGGGTATTCTAAACTTTGTGGACACGTACGAATAAACATCTAACTTCTAATCTTTGTGAGCACGTACGTATAAACATCTAACTTCCAAACTGTGTGGACATGTACGAATAAACATCTAATATCTAACATCATTCCATCATGTAATCTGAATAGCCAACTCTGTTATTTCCTTTTTCATGGTTAGTTGGTTGGTTGGTTTCTAATGCGTACAATGGGTTGGTAACCCTTTTGTGCGCCCTGAAAAGGACGGAACTTGTGGCAGAATGTAGTAGCTTTCCTCACATCACGAACGTGCTGATGAAGTGGACCGGGGTCCTCCAGGCAGTTGTGCAATGCTTGGCTTCATCTGCGTGTCACTCACTACTACGGGGATCACGTCGAACCTCACCATGTTAGAAAGACTGTTGTCCTCAGCAAAAGCCCGTTTCCAGAACGACCAACGAGGAGGTCAGGTGAGGGTCTTGGCCAGTATATTTCTCCTGACCCTGGCTAACATTGTTTGATCAGTGTGTTTTGCCTAAACAGACATTAGACTCATCGTCCATTCTTTTTTCTTCAAAGTCATCACAATTGGAAATGTAATTTTCTAATGAGTTCGGCAACTTTACTGTCTAGTTTAGATTAATGTATATGCTTTACAGTCTTGAGTTTGTTCTACGGAGCCTCTCCATTAATGATGGAAAGACCATCAAGAGTATATCATTCTTCAGTCTATTTAATTTCAAACGTAGACATTTTGCTTCCTGCTGAGATGTGGCTTTTTCTTCAGGATCTACAGCAAATATGTCCAAAGCATCCATTTATTCTTTCATCGCAAGAGCCAAGTACGTATTTAGATATCAGCATGAACAGTGCGTATAATTTAGTTGCTTCACACCAAGAGCATCTAACCACTTCGTTACTTTCTCCTCTCGAGTCCCACTCCCCCACCTCTTCACCCCACCCACTTTGACTGGTCTGAAGTACATCTACTTGATGTCTTGGGTGTCTCTGTGGCGATGTGGTCAAGCCGTTTACCTCGTGTTCAGGCGGTCGGGTTCGAATGCGAGCTGCGGCTGTCGGTTCATGATGTCAATCTTTCGGAGATCATCGGAATTGAGTTCATCTCTGGAGGTACGGAGTTCGTGCTTAGTGCGATGCTCTTGGCAGGTGGGATACGTTTCTGCTGAGACAGACTGAGCCACATGAAAAACCCGCGGCAATGAAGTCGTGATCTTTCTTTTAATATATATGTATACATCTACTTACATCACATGGCTTACAGAATAAGGTAGACCTGGGCTCTCTCCGCTGTAGTGCAATGCAAGGCGTCTCAGTAGATTCACAACTACGGCAATCACAGTGTCAAACCCAACAACGTTAACCGTGCTGATATAAAATAGCCTGTTTGAAGGCTCACAGCGAGGATGTGAAGTTGGAGCTTCGTCACTGTTTCACCTGATCATAACCCTGGTCTTGGCAACAAAACAAAAGCTAAAAAAAACTAAAATATATCGATTACCTTAAGTCAAATTATTGGAGTCTGCCAGGAGGCTTTATATGACTTTGGAATAAAGGTCGCTTGCCATGACAGTCATCACATGTTATAAAAGCCATGTTTTTATTTTGGATGCGATAGAAAAAAGGCAAATGACTTACCGAGGTCTTCAACCCAAATTGTCGTTGTCAGACCACCGATCTCCAAACCACCCGGCCAACTGTTCTTCAGCGCCAAAGCATTGTTGCTAATTCCATTGCTATATGTGTCCTATGCCATGATGATCAACCGTCCATCCTTTTCTTTCTTTTTCTGTCTTTGTCTCTCTTACAGCAATTCTGCCCATTTTTAGTGCACTTGAACCCTGTTTAGCCTTGTTCCCGAGTACTGTTTATCAATTCTGCTATTATCCATATTCTACTCAATGATATTGATACGACCCTCGTTTACCGCGTGTATCACCATCAGGCCATTTGACCAGCAGTCCTACCTGCTGTTGCAGTCTGGCCCCTGCTTCACGCTCTCGCTACATACATCCTACAACAGATGGCTGCTTTGTTCTGATGCGTGTTATAGGTAGACAATATTATTTGAGGTTTTATAAACATATTCTCATTTTGAAGTCTGTCAATGGCCGCCTTCTGGATGACGACATTACAATAGATGAATCAGCAATTCACAAGCTGCATACCTTTGAAACCAGTGAACGTTTGAGGGGAGATAGGGCAGCCTGTTGTATTCTTTGAGATGGTCTTTCCATTCCGTCCTCGTGAAGAGTTTGATGAGTGTTTTTTTGCCTTTTCATAGCTCTGTTGATAGCGAGGCTGAGTGCCAACACATCCGGCTTTTGCGAGCGCATCTGCTTTCTCGTTTACAAGGATCCCACAATTAGCTGGAATCCACTGTACGACTAGACCTAGGTTTTTTGGGACAACTATCCGATGTTGTATTTTATATCATGTGACAGTCTATCATGTTTGGGGAATGAGATGGCGTGGAGTACGCTACTGGAGTCTGTGCAGCGAACTCTCGACGGGGA
Source organism: Ariolimax columbianus (assembly GCA_036924085.1). Lineage (NCBI taxonomy): Eukaryota > Metazoa > Mollusca > Gastropoda > Stylommatophora > Arionidae > Ariolimax > Ariolimax columbianus. Next base: position 30,803,273 of record JAVGWX010000012.1, read on the forward strand.
TCTCAGTGGTCTCCAGATAAGGTGTCCGCCTCGGTGGTGACCGGGAATTATCTCACATTGATCTTCTGATAAAAATGTCTTTGATCTCTGAGTAGTGAGATCGGACTCCCGTGTCCAGTGTGGAGCACGTTAAAAATCCCTTGGTAGTTAGAAATCGAAAAGAGTAGACTTAACGGCCGCTGTCCGGACAAAATTCAAATTAAAAAATCTATCCAAGTTATTTTTATCTTTCCCAAGGTGGTTTGTTAAGAGCAGCTATAGATGGCTCCTAACTGGCTGCGGGTCTGCTTAGCTTTAGTGTTTTAGTCCATCACGGCTATCCCACTCTTGACAAGCAGGGACAGATCACCATTCTTCGCTCAAGACAGGCAATAACAGACTGAATAAACACATGTACGTCTGGTTGCTTCATCTCTTTGTCTAAGTGGACTAAACGACCAAACTGCTGAGCGTATATCACAGTACTGTCTCGTGTGTGACAATTGAAGGAAGATCCACTGGTCCAACGATTTAACACTAAACTCAAAGCTGTACGGAGCTAAGGAGAAACTCCCAACAATGGCCAAGTTCATTAACTTGTCTGAACGTGTAAGATGATATCAGAAGAAGAAGAAGAAGAAGATTATGAAGAAGAATAAGAAGAAGAAAATGATGATGATGCTGATGATCATGAAGAAGATAGGGACGACGAAGAAGAAAATAAAAAAGAAGAAAATGAAGAAGAAGAAGATAATAAAGGAGAAGAACAACAAAAAGAAGAAGAAAAACAGAAAAAAAGAAGAAGAAGAAGAAGATGATGAAGATGAAGAAGAAGAAGAAGAAAAAGAAAAAAAATGATGATGATGATGCTGAACCAGGAGAAGAAGATGAAGAAGAGGATGATGAAGATGAAGAAGAAGAAGATAATGAAGACGAAGAAGAAGAAGAAAAAGAAAAAAGAAGAAGCAGATAATAGGGAAGAAGAAGGAAACATAAGAAGAAAAGAAAAAGAAAAAGAAAAAGAAGAAGAAGAGAAGATGATTGATGAAGATGAAGAAGCAGAAGCAGAAGCAGTATCTCCATGTAATCTGTACTGGTGAGCCTAATATACTAAATGAATGATTGGGGCCTTTCAACTTTGTACAATCTCCTACTGTCGTGTACTACAAGTATGACCAGGCGCCCAAACTGACGTAACCAAACAGTTTATATATCTCTTTGATAACTAGAGCCCCGGTTTTCTGGGTCAAGGCAATATCACACGATACAGAAATGGCGGAATATAAACGAGAATATTACTGAGTAATTTTCCTGATCTGTTTCATGGAAAACTAGCAGAAAATTATGCAATCTTTCAGGATAGCGCTATTTTCCTTGTTTTAAAATCACAAATTGTGGGTAAACAATGAAAGTGCCTGCAAAATGAATAGTGTGCTCACGGAGATGAATTGTCGAGTATTTCTTCATCGCTTCTCACCATCACTGACTCTCTCTCTCTCTCTCTCCCTCTCTCTCTCTCTTTCTCTCTCTCTCACTCTCTCTCTGTTTGTCTTCTCTCGCTTACTCAGTAGCTCTTTCAACCATTGCTACTTTTTCTCCCTCTCGTCATTGATGTGCCAAGATCCGTCGCTCTCTCCCTCTCTCTCTCTCTCTCACTCACTCTCCCTCTCTCTGTTTGTCTTCTCTCGCTTACTCAGTAGCTCTCTCAAGCATTGTCACTTTTTCTCCCTCTCGTCATTGCTGTGCCAAGATCCTTTGCTCTCTTTCTCTATATCTCTTTCTCTTTCTCTCTCTCGCTCTCTCTCTCTCTTTCTGTATGTTATTCTCTTTATCTCTTGTTCTTGTCATCTAAGTAAATTAACGTAGAAATTAACTTTACGGGTGACTAGATCCATAAACGTGACACCTATGGGTCTCTGACTTTAATGTCGAGTTCATGAAACAGCGTGTCTGAATGTAACACTTGACTCATAAGCTTGACGTCAATTCGTATATGACCCTTTAACTGGACATTATTCTACTATTAAAACATCGGCTTGACCATGAGTTGATAATCTATAAACCTGTAAATAAGAGTGCATTGTCATTATCATGTCTTTAAGAGTTCATGATCCATAAACTGGTAACGTGGTTACTGGAAAGCGAGGCAGAGGCCGACTGAGAAGACGGTGGACTGAGGACATCAAGGAGACGCTGGATTTGACCTTGGAGCAGACTAGAAGACAAGCGTTTCCTACAGACAGGCCGTCATGAGAGCGACATTCTGCAAATGACATGCTACATGATGATGGTAATGATGATCCATAAACTGAAATTCAAGCGTCTGTGGTCCGTTACCTGGACGTTAGGCTACTTTTGGGACATCAGATTGAGTTCATGACATAATTATTCATAAACTTATCTTTACGAGTTCACTGTCCATAAACTTGGTTTTAAAAGTTCATGGTCTATAAACACGATTTCAAGCGCACATGGTCAATTGGTTTTGTGTCATCCAACCATTTGCCTACAACATTGATCTTATGAGGCCCAAGCCATTTCAGCATTTTTGCAGAATTTGAAACATTTAATGTAAATTCGTTCAGCACTAGGTTTATTTTACATATCTTGCTTCAATAACTTGAAGTGAAGAAGCTATTAATTCATTAACCTAACTTCATGCAGCTTTTGGTCCATTAACTTGAACTGACGCAACTATTGAACCATTAACCTAACTTCATGCAGCTTTTGGTCCATTAACTTGATCTGAAGCAACTATTGGTCCATTTACCTAACTACACGCAGACATTGGTCCAATTAATCTTGTAAACTTTTTCCATTATATTGACTTCCTTCGAACACATATTAAATGTTATTATTGTCTTGGGGCCCGAGATCAATTTTCTTGACATAATGAAGCCTTCTTGCTGATTTTAGATCTTCAGGTCCTCGGGCCGATCAAAAAATAATCGATGGTCGTCTGAATCGACAAATTGCTTTCGTTAAATATACTACAACCTGCTTTTGTGCTATCCCCTCCCAACCCCCTCACTCTCTCTCTCTCTCTCTCTCTCTGTCTCTCTTTCCCTCTTGCTGTTATTCTCTCTCATAATCTAGTGTTACTTAATAAAACAAAGATGCATTGACAAAAATCGACAAAAACACACCACAATATAACAAAAGGTTTGTTCTAATGATAAAAGTTACACTCCTAGATTCACGAAATTGAACCTCGATGTTGTGGTGTCCGCTTCATTAACTGTCCCACGCCAGCTTGGATAACTCTGAAAAAAGCGAATGTCTGTCTGAGATTACTTGTACAGCCTCTCCTTAGAGATTATCTTTCTTGTCTAATTCCTGTCAACATCAGCCTGGATAAATCTATAGAAAACAGATGTCTGATTTTAATGTGATATCCAAATAGCTTGCCTTTCCTCTATGTTTGTCTTCATCTACTATTTCATCTTCTTTTACGTTTTCTTCCAGCTCCTCTCCCTGAATTCAAATTCTTCGTATTCTTTCGGACATCAACTGTAATAAACCTTGGAGAGCAGTGGTCAGTTGATTAAAAGGGTTTTTCTATTGAGCATGTCTTTCTTCGTGATCTGATTTTTCTTCGACATCCTTAATTATTATTATTGTTATCATTACTATTATTATTATTATTCCTTATAATCCCTGCTCCAACAAATGCAAAAGAAGTAGTGGTCAGTTGGATGGTATCCGTATCTCTATGGATACGTCTTTATTCTACCTCCTCTTTTTCTTCTTCGCATTATTCTTCTTCTGCTTATTCTTCTTCGTCTTACGTCAAGTAGAATATTCCTAAAGAAGAACTAATGTCAACTCTATAGAAAGCGTCTTTCTTCTTCCTCCACGTCATCTTTTTATCTTTTTCTTCTATTTCTTTTATATATTTTTCCAACCTTCAACTCGAATATAAGTAAAGAAGTCTATTTTGTGAGATGGGTGACCAATACTTTTTGTGAATGCATTACTATTACATACAATGAGTTATGTATCAATTGCACAACTAGGTAGACTGGAGCACGTTGCTACCAAGACAGTGATAATCAGACTATAAAGCATTAGTTAGACCAAGATTGTAGTGATGTGTTCCGGTGTGGAGTCCGTATCGTAAAGGAGATATAAATATGCTGGAAAGGATTTTAAAAATAAGTTGCCACAGCTTATAGTGGCTTTTCAAAAATATAGTCTTGAGAAAAGCCTCAGAAAAACCGGCCTACAGTGTCTAGAAAAGAGGAATTCCAGATGATTTAATTCAGGTTATTAAGAAAATCAACGAAAAGGATAAATTAGACTATTACAAGTTTGTTTTTCAAAGCACAGCCGCTTACAAGAACACATTTATTAGAGATTAGATTTATCAAGATTAGATTTCAGGAAATATTTTTTTTGTCCGAGATTGTTGAATGTTTGGAATGCATTACCAGAAGAAATATTTTGTGAAGGATCAATTAATGCTTTCAAGAATAATTTGGATGCCCATAGTTATTTTTTAGGTCAATGAAGTAAAAGAAACTGGTAGTAACCAAACTATGCAGATTCTTCTAAACCAGTATAAAGACGTTAAGTTACGTTTAGTTAAGAATCGGTCTAAGTACTTTTATGCTGCGAAAAGTTAACTCTCTAACCAATTCTCTACTCAGATTCTAACCTTTATCTTATCTTTCCCTAACACATCATGGCCTCCTGGTTACCTGCTCAGTGTTGTGATCGGCAGGATATGAACTTCAGGGGGAAGCCAAGACTGCGTAGCAACAAGAGAATTGCACTAACAGACGGACTGAAAGCGAGAGATTAATGCGCGATAAGGATTACGTCCCTTCTGACCAAATCTGTGTTGCATCGATATGTACTTGGTCTCCGTGACCTAGGAGGTCGGACAGATATAGTTCACTTCAACGAACAGAGTGGCAGTCGATGATAAAATGCATCCTTTGATAAGTGATTTGAAATCGTCATTATTGACTCGACACTACAGATAACAGAGTATAGATCGAATAATGCCTCATTTGATCTACTGTAACCAGCTTTCATGGAATTTTGAATCCATGTGTTTAGTAGCAATGTTGTTTACATGATGAGATTGCCAGCTCCATACACAACGTTCTCTAGTAACCTGTCATGACTTCCTCGAAGGGAAAGAAATAGACTTTTTATTTATAACCCCGAGAAACCTGGGTGTTTAGGTCAGTCCACTGAGAGATGCTCAGCAGTTCAAGCGGACGGTGAAGATGTTGATTGATTGCTGTTGGAACAAATCTCACAGTAAATGCTGAGATTTAATACATCGTAGCAATAAAGCACATGGTGTCTCTAAACCTCGTAGCCACACAGCACATGTTGTCTCTAAACCTCGTAGCCACACAGCACATGTTGTCTCTAAACCTCGTAGCGACACAGCACATGTTGTCTCTAAACCTCGTAGCCACACAGCACATGTTGTCTCTAAACCTCGTAGCGACACAGCACATGTTGTCTCTAAACCTCCTAGCGAGTCACAGCACATGTTGTCCCCAAACTTCGTAGCGACACAGCACATGTTGTCTCTAAACCTCGTAGCAACACAGCACATGTTGTCTCTAAACCTCGTAGCGACACAGCACATGTTGTCTCTAAACCTCGTAGCAACACAGCACATGTTGTCTCTAAAAATCGTAGCCACACAGCACATGTTGTCTCTAAACCTCGTAGCAACACAGCACATGTTGTCTCTAAACCTCGTAGCGACACAGCACATGTTGTCTCTAAACCTCGTAGCGACACAGCACATGTTGTCTCTAAACCTCGTAGCCACACAGCACATGTTGTCTCTAAACCTCGTAGCGACACAGCACATGTCTCTAAACCTCGTAGCGACACAGCACATGTTGTCTCCAAACCTCGTAGCGAGTCACAGCACATGTTGTCCCCAAACCTCGTAGCGAGTCACAGTGCATGATGTCTGAACATCTCTCAGCAACCGTTCAATTTTCAGGTACGTGTCACTATTTCCAACAAGATGGCTTCGGTCATGTCGCTTTAAACATACTAATTGTCCAACTTTGTCATAAAGTCCAAGTCGTTGCGATTCCATATGTTCCTCCTGATGACTGAATCACACGTTTAACACTCTATACGCATCACTGATTAGAGGACCAGACATCTGGCGACCTTAAGAGAGTCTTAGTTACTCCCCTCGCTTGGTTGAATTTCTTCACTTTGACATTCAGAGGACAGGTAGAATTAAGACACTTAAATTTCTTTGGTCTGTGATAGTTATGAGTTAACTATCCCCTGGATAACGTTGCCGCATAGTTGGAGAGGTCCACGGGAAATTTTAAGCCTCGTGGTCCGCCGACTTCCGGTGCGGGCTACGTCGAATCCCGGATAATTTCAAGCTTGCTTCGTACTCCATCCTGATTGACCCAGCCCTAAGATTCGATCCTTTTAAAGAAGTTACTGATTCCTCTTGCTGACCGACATCTTATTCTTTAGATAGGAACAGATTCAATCTATAACAATCCTGAAAGTCAAAAGTTGACAGTAATATGCCTCACATAACTCGCCGGAGCAAACACAAAACGAAACCAATATTACGCCATTATGGCTTTCGTCAGGGACAAAGATCCAAACAAACTAAAATACCGAACAAATCCAAACAAAATCTGTGATCAACCGCACACAAACTGAACTATTGGCCATTAACAACTAGGAAGCCAATCAGTGGGTCAGAAATGTGAGGTAGAGATTAGTCATGATCGGACAGTCATACTCACAGATAAGAGAAGTCGTCTCCATATTTGCGTCAGATACCACAGCTGAATATCCGACATAAGTTGACTTTACATATATATGCTGCGTCTTTGTCAGTGTATTTGTGTGTTTGTGCGTGCGTGTATCTGGGAGTGAGAGACAACGTGGCCTAGGTGTAAAACGTATGTTTCACAATTCCAACACACCGGCTGAAATCACGCCGTGTCCAGTTCGACAGACACGAAGTAATTTCTCAGTGCGATCGCTCCTCTGCATATATATATATATATATATATATATATATATATATATATATATATATATATATATATATATATACAGCCAGGGGAAAAGAGGACTGGGGCAACCAAGACTCACTTTTACATCTCATGAAGAGAGCTGCATAGGGTAGGGTCCAATGGAGAGAGATGCTCAGATAACTTTACAACCAGTATGAAGAAGATGAATATAATATATAACAATAACAATAATAAAATGTTTTGCTTGGATGTCTGAGTCCCGCTTCGTCGATCGTCCACATCCGTGGTCTTGTGCTGCGGCTCCAGGTTTCGTCCAGAGCGGATAGGGATGCTGCTGCCTGCCTAGGTGATACTTAACATGGACGACCTCAGTATGCAAGAAAGCCACCCGAGTGTTTCCCGAGGCAATGAGAACAGCACCACTATTTCCTTCCCTGAATGTCGTAAGAGTCAACTGAAGACAGATGGGCAAAGGCTTACCAGCATCATCTTGTAACATCAATTTATTTGTAACAGCACTTCAAATTACTGTAACCAGACTTCCCTAAACGCTGGTTAGGGTAAACCAAATATAATGCACCTGAGCTCCAAAATATGGAGTTACAAGGAAGGAATGCATGAATGTATCAATCAATCAATGAGTCAATGAACGAATCAATGAATGAATCAATCAATAAATGAAAGTCGACGGCAAAGAAGATTTCCAGAAATATTACGGAAATTAATCCGCACAACAAACGTAACATGGTCTCTCGAAAGCGAACAGAATTAAGTAGTTTAATATTTGCTACTTTGTGTTTACTCGTATCGTAATATGATTATTAGAAAGATAGAGCCCTCGCTTCTAACTGCAACAGGTGTCGGGCTATATTCTCGCCGTCGAAGTGTTCTAGTCGACTTATCTGTAAATGGGTACCTGGGTTACTGTCGGCGAAGGAAACATAACGAGGAAGGCAAATGGCTACTGCTACCTCCAAATAATGGGAGGAGTAGTCAACTATCTCTAGCGCTTTATCTCTAATAAAAGCGTCACCTTGGTGGAGGGGGTGGCTCCCTTTATCTTTAAATGTGTGAACATAAATACATACGCACCCACACACTCATGTACCCACACACTCATGCACCCACACACTCATGCACCCACACACTCATGCACCCACACACTCATGCACCCACACACTTATGCACCCACACACTCATGTACCCACACACTCATGCACACACACACACTCATGCACCCACACACTCATGCACTCACACACTCATGCACCCACACACTCATACACGCATACATCAATTTGTATAGAAAACTGTGAAACATTTTAAACTCAGCCATTTATAATTTTAAACGCGTACACATAGGTTAATCACTTCATATAAAAACAAAACAAGTAGAGGAGAAGGAATAAGAAAAAGAAAAACAAGAAGAGACGAAGAATAAGAAATGCCAAAAAAGAAGTTGAGGAAAAAGAAGAGAAAGGAGGCATGAAGAAGGTGGAGAAGAAGAAGATGATGCCAATAACGAATATAATATGAAAACGATTGAGACATTAAGTAAGTGAAAGAAGAATTGAAGAAAAACGAAGAAGTCAATGAAAAGCAATGCATAAGAAAAATAGCTAGGAAGACAAAAAACGGACAAAACCCACTTGACAATCTCTAATCTAAACCGGGATTTTGTGAGGTTTTCATTCCACATACCTTCAATTTCCCTGTCTGCAATCTTCATTACACGACCACAAAAATAGCAGACAATCCCAAAGTGGATTCGGATTAGCAAAACCGATTTTCGTTTACCCTAGAAGTCTCCATTTTCGGAAGTCAAATTTTAATCTTTAAGCGCTTGACTGCTTTAGCAGTGGAGAATTCCAAATTTCGGACCGCCTCCAATTATACGCCCGATGCTAGTGATCACCAGCATATGGCCTATATTACCAGCAACAACAAAAAAGTTACAAATTAAATTGACAATGACCAGACATTCTCGCCGTTACTGTTTGACGTAGCAACATGGAAAATAATCAGGTCCAATTGTCATGTCTGTATGATGTGGATACATGAACCAGGTCGTCTCGTCGTTACTGTATGTTGTGGATACATGAACCAGGTCGTCTCGTCGCTACTGTATGATATGGATACATGAACCAGGTCGTCTCGTCGCTACTGTATGATGTGGATACATGAACCAGGTCGTCTCGCCGCTACTGTATGATGTGGATACATGAACCAGATTGTCCCATTGTTACTGTATGATGTGGATACATTAACCAGGTCGTCTCGTCGCTACTGTATGATGTGGATACATGAACCAGGCCGTCTCGTCGCTAATGTATGATATGGATACATGAACCAGGTCGTCTCGTCGCTACTGTATGATGTGGATAGATGAACCAGGTCATCTCGTCGCTACTGTATGACATGGATATATGAACCATGTCGTCTTGTCGTTACTGTATGATGTGGATACATGAACCAGGTCGTCTCGTCGCTACTGTATGATGTGGATACATGAACCAGGTCGTGTCGTCGCTACTGTATGATGTGGATACATGAACCAGATCGTCTCGCCGCGATTGTATGATGTGGATACAGGAACCAGATCGTCTCGTCGCTACTGTATGATGTGGATACATGAACCAGATCGTCTCGTCGCTACTGTATGATGTGGATACATGAACCAGGTCGTCTCGTCGCTACTGTATGATGTGGATACATGAACCAGATTGTCCCATTTTTACTGTATGATGTGGATACATGAACCTGGTCGTCTCGTCGCTACTGTATGATGTGGATACATGAACCAGATCGTTTCGTCGCTACTGTATGATGTGGATACATGAACCAGATCGTCTCGTCGCTACTGTATGATGTGAATACATGAACCAGATCGTCTCGTCGCTACTGTATGATGTGGATACATGAACCACGTCGTCTCGTCGCTACTGTATGATGTGGATACATGAACCAGGTCGTCTCGTCGCTACTGTATGATATAGATACATGAACCAGGTCGTCTCGTCGCTACTGTATGATATGGATACATGAACCAGATCGTATCGTCGCTACTGTATGATGTGGATACATGAACCAGGTCGTCTCGTCGCTACTGTATGAGGTGGATACATGAACCAGGTCGTCTCGTCGCTACTGTATGACATGGATACATGAACCAGGTCGTCTCGTAGCTACTGTATGATGTGGATACATGAACCAGGTCGTCTTGTCGCTACTGTATGACATGGATACATGAACCAGGTCGTCTCGTCGCTACTGTATGATGTGGATACATGAACCAGGTCCTCTCGTCGCTACTGTATGATGTGGATACATGAATCAGATCGTCTCGTCGCTACTGTATGATGTGGATACATGAACCAGATCGTCTCGTCGCTACTGTATGATGTGGATACATGAACCAGGTTGTCTCGTCGCTACTGTTTGATGTGGAAACATGAACCAGATCTTCTCGTCGGTACTGTATGATGTGGATACATGAATCAGATCGTCTCGTCGCTACTGTATGATGTGGATACATGAACCAGGTTGTCTCGTCGCTACTGTTTGATGTGGAAACATGAACCAGATCATCTCGTCGGTACTGTATGATGTGGATACATGGAGAGTGATCACATCTTCTTGTCGTGACTGTATGACGTGGACACATGGAGAGTGATCAATGAGTTGGAGAACAGAAATGTGGTTGTATTGAAGAATAAGGTGCACCTCGGGTGGCCAATCAATCCAAAAATGTAGCTACTTGTGGATAAAAGGCTTATGGCAAACACATGCCAATTAAGCACACGAGGACTTTTTTATTTCTGTTTTTGTGCGTTTAAAATTTACACAGCATGGAGTAGCCAGCTCACCGTAGTCATACGTCATACCTCGCACGTTACAGTTTCACTATTCTCTGCTTAGGTGCTGTTAAAACTCGGGAGAAATATGGCAAACAGTAACACATATCATTGACTCTTTCTGTCTCATCATGAAAAAGGGCGTTATTACAGTCCATGACAATAATGAATGTGGCTCGTAAGACCAATTCATGCAGAGAGGCGTCTTCCACAGTATGTGTAAGGAAAATCAAGACCTTTTGCTTCACGCATGGCTTGTGTCTTCTTAGCGCTGAATCTTAAGCTTATTTGCAATCATTATATTCTTTGTCTGTATTCCATTTTTGACCTTGCCGCTCCATACAACACGATCTATTGCGTCCTGTTCTCATAATTTTAAAATGATGCCTGCAGCATTCGCGTCTCTTTTGCACGCGTCCTTGTACCGAGTTATTGGCCCACCCCGAGACCATGGTATAAGTACGGCACACGGTAGGTGGTCGTTCTCTTGTGCCCCTAATACGTCCCAGCGTGTGGATTGACCAATGTCACTGGATATAAGTGCTAGGTCTATAACCGCATCCGTATCCCCCAGTCGAGATGCTAGTCTAGTTGGACGTCCATCATTCACGACAGTGAGGTTTGTGTGGACTAATGCCTGGCTAAAGGCGACCCCTTGCCTATCTTCAGGTACATTTCCCTACTCCTTTTACTTAGCATTAAAGTCACCTGCAATGAGGCACTTTTTGCTCTGCGACTGACAAATTCTACAGGAACTCCCAATTTACGTCCCCGAAGAGGTAATCTGCGTGAGCGTATACATTGTAGATTCTCCATTCTTGGTGGTTGATTGTTACTTCAATCCCTTGTAGCTCGGCATCTTCAAGTTTACAGTTGCTGTTATCTATCCATGTATGGGGAAGTTCTTGCTTCACATACATCGCCAGTCCCCGCTTACCTGGCCCGCATGGATTACTGTAGCCCCTGTATCCTGGACACTTTATGGTAACATTCTCCTTCAAGCAGGTCTCTTGAATCATGAAGAGGTCGGAAATCGTACACCAATTTTTGGAGACTGACTTCGCGTTGGGTGGCGCTGCAGCAATTCCAGTATGGATATTTTGTAACCTAAGCCTTTCTCTTTCCGTCTCTTTTCATTCTCTCTCTTCTCTTGTCTCCCCTTCCTCTTCTTCTGCATCCACATTCCTTGGCGACATTTGTTGGAGACGTCGACGTCAGAGCACGATTTCCGTAGCTCCCGCGATGACTCAAATGTGTGGTTTGTCATCAGAGTTTTGCTTCTCCTAGAAGAGCTGCCTGCAAGCCTAACGTTTCTCCTCTACTCGGTTTGTGGTCGGTTGTCTCTGCCATTTTTATTGCGGTATCACATTATTGTACGGATAACAATGAAATCCGACCATTCGCGTCTTCAAATTCACAGTCAGCTTTGTAGCAAAATCACGGCAGAAGCGATAGAATCTTGCTGACTATCACTTGGTACACACTGGATCTGTTATTTTGTTACTTCCTACACCACACAAAATTGAAAGAAATCGGAGAAAATTGACTCATTATTGCGGTACAGATAACGCTGAACCTGGACGACGAGTCTCGTCCTAGTAAGTCAGTTTTGCAACATGATCACGACGATAATCCGTGAAAACTAGCTAACCGATGACTTGCGAGGAACTAGCTAACCAATGACTTGCGAGGAACTAGCTAACCAATGACTTGCGAGGAACTAGCTAACCAATGACTTGCGAGGAACTAGCTAACCAATGACTTGCGAGGAACTAGCTAACCAATGACTTGCGAGGAACTAGCTAACCAATGACTTGCGAGGAACTAGCTAACCAATGACTTGCGAGGAATTAGCTAACCAATGACTTGCGAGGAATTAGCTAACCAGTGCCTTTGCGAGGAACTAGCTAACCAATGACTTGCGAGGAACTAGCTAACCAGTGCCTTTGCGAGGAACTAGCTAACCAATGACTTGCGAGGAACTAGCTAACCAATGACTTGCGAGCAACTAGCTAAACAATGACTTGCGAGGAACTAGCTACACACTGTCTTTGTTATTTCTCTACTATCTACGCCACAAATGCTGGTATTAATTACAAACAATAGCGAAACTGTTGGAGCAAGTTTGATCCTTGTCCGCCATTAAGGGGACACCACTCCAAAGACTGTATAAACTCATGTTGATGGACCTTGGGTGACACAAAGCCACATTAGTAGACAAACAACAGCCCAAACTCATGTTGATGGACCTTGGGTGACACAAGGCCACATTAGTAGACAAACAACAGTCCAAACTCATGTTGATGGACCTTGGATGACACAAGGCCACATTAGTAGACAAACAACAGCCCAAACTCATGTTGATGGACCTTGGGTGACACAGGGCCACATTGGCAGATCAAGAACAGCGCAAACTCATGTCGATGGACCCAATGCCACACGGTGTCGCGCTAGAAGACCAAATAAAGCACATACTCGTGTTGAAATATCTTGGGGCCCCTATTTCAGTAGACCAATGACAGCACAAACTCACGTTGATGAAACCTAGAGTCACACGGGGTCACTTTACAAGAGCAAATAAAGCACAAACTCATGTTGATATATCCAGGGCCACATAAAATCACGTTATAAGATTAATACTATCAGCACTAGCTCGTGCTAACTTACCTAGTGTGTAGTGACAACACGTTAAGAGACAAACAAGAGCACCGACACATGTTGATGGACCTAGGGCCACACTTGGTTACATTAGTAGACCAACAACAGCATACACTCGTGTTGATGGAACCTTGAGTCACACGAGATCATGTTAGTAGGTCAAGTACAGCACAAACTCGTGTTCATTGGGTAGGGTCACGCGAGATCATGTTAGTAGGTCAAAGAGAGGACAAACTAATGTTGATGGACCTAGAGCCATACGAAGTCACGTTAGCAGGTCAAATAAACAGTAAACTTATGTAAATTTTCATGGGGGCTGTATGAAGTGACGTTATAAGTTCAATGACATCATAAACTCATATCTCATTATGCGACCTTAACAGACCAAGGTCAGAATGAAAACAATTTCAAGATGACATGGGTCTACTCTAGATAATGCCGGTGACCCATGAAAAACACTCGCTGGAGTGGTACCCGAGCTCGCAAGAATCGTCCCACTGTAACATGCGAAGCATTTCGTAAATGTCGACTAATTGGGGCTGTGCATGGGGATAGCAAACATTATGTGAAACTACTGCTTCTGAAATCACCACAATAAAAGCTCAGATTGAGGCTTTCTGTAAAGAACGGAACCACAGTAACGGATCTCTGTTTTCCTTGGGGCAATAAAGTAACATGTCATCCTCATTATGGACAAACCAATAGTAAAAATGTCATAGATATTGAGAAGGGTCAGTTGCCTGATATATAATACTGCTCTGACTGCTCAAACCTGTTGCACGGGATCAAGATGCCGAGCAGCGCATGAGCTGCAGTGGTCAGCGACTCATAGCTGACTGCTAGCATCAGGGCCAGCAAACTAGAGCTGCCAAGACCCTTCTACACCTCCACGCGATGATCCTGGATAACAGGCTGCAGCAAGGCAGTCTGGCTAAGGATAAGGAATCGAAGAGCAAATGCTAACCCGGTACTCAACAAATGCTTGCTGAAGTCGGATGTGTTGGACCGAAAGATGCAAATATCGCAGTCAAGCTGTAAACTACCACACATCGCATTCCGTTCTCTTGACTACATTCTGCTACTTAAACCCTTTCAGGGTTTGGTAGCGGGAGATTGAGAACGAACAAAGCCAAGCCAAACCTGTTGCACTATTTTTGAAAAATAATCATTTTTCTATGAAAATGTTCATCTTAACACATAACTATCCTTCATATTTGGTCTTTCACTGAGTAGCTCCTTTGGTGCGGATGAAATAATAGGTCACCTCTACCTGTCTGCATGTCATACAGGGAAACTAAACAGAGTTGTGCATTGGGCTAGCAACCTGTGATAAAAAACAAATTCCTATAGAACCACTGCAGGAAAATTCTTTGGTGCAGGTTTTCTAAAGCAGACCAAATGTAGTTATGAACACTATACTCCAGCTGGAGTGAATTAAAGACAAGAAGAGAAGACTATCTTAAGTTTAACTCGTGTTATTTCTTCTGTCATTAACGCTATTGTTGACGTAAGGGGAAACATTTAGATTCAGTCATTGATTGTTGAATACATGTCATGTATTGTTATGGCGGGTCCCAGAATATGCTGTCAGTCAAGAAACGAACCCTAGGCTATGTTGTCTTGAGGCACATGTTTGAGACCCTTTAGTGTCTAGGCTTCACATCTTCAGACAGGTAAAGGAAAACTATTAGATAAACATTTGAAACAGCACTGGAAATTGTACATCGCTTTATGCTTAGCAGATGTAGCCACACAAATGCCAGCTCTCAAAGTGGATTCACTACTGATGAATTTAAAGGTATACATTTTGTTACACATTCCACCGTTTCTGTGATAATGTCTTCAATATTTCCAGAGTGGTGAGCGTTTTGTGGAGTATATCATTTCATTAGAGTAACTACAACCAAGGACTAGCTTCTCATTTATGTTTCGGGGCGTCCTACTCTTCTTCTTCTCTTCACGTCTTTGATGTTTACACTACCAGACGAGTTCCTGCGATGAACTCGCCCATTGTTTGGAGCTCTTCTTTATCTTGGTGCAGCTTTGAGTTAAATGTTGAATCGTTGGGCCAGTGAATCTCTCGTAACCGGCCACACAAGAGATGGTCCTGTATTACCCGCTCGGCAGTTTGTTTGTTTAGTTCACATATAAGCTGTGGTGATGCAGACAGTCGACGCTTGTATATGTCTGCTTCGGGATGTAAGAAGAGTCACTGTAACCTGCCGCTAACGAAATGTAATCAAAAATATAAATGAACTGAATACGATTTGATTCTAACAGCAATTTTCACAAAAAGCGTTTAAGTAGCAGAGAGAGAGAGAAAAAGAAAGAGAGAGAGAGCGAGAGAGAACATAGTATCTCATGGCTGAAGTAATGGGTTTATTCCTCGTTATCGATACGTTCATATCGACCTAGCTGTAAATCGCTACCTGACATGATAGAATTATATTGATTCACCTTTCCGATTCAAGTGAAGCATATGACTGCTATTAAAGCTGGTCCTTTACAACAAGCATGTGTTCAGGCATGTGTAGTGGATTGTTGGCCATCTGTTGCCCCGTTTGGTTATAGTGTGTTATCTGGACCATACCTTTTCATTTTATCAGTACTACATTTCTATTCATTTCGATAACGATTATCACTCCTATCACCAGTTCTACTGTTAAAAAAGATAAGACAAAGAGAAAGGGAACTAGCCACAGCCCTCTCCATACAGACAAACGATGGTTTAGTTCAATGACGTCTCTAGCAATTCATCCCTTCATATCTTCTTTTGGACTTCTTGATTTACTTACAGTATACCTTATACTTTCTGTTATAACTTAACGTCTTTATACTGGTTGAGAAGACTCTGCAGAATCTATATACAACTAGATTCTTTTACTTCACTTGACCTAATAACTATGCGCAACCAATATATTCTTGATTTCATTAATTGACCCTGTTTCTGCTATTTCTTGTGGCAATGTATTTCAAGCATTCACCGCTCTCCGACTAAAACAATATGTCTTAATATCTTATCAGGACCTTTCTTTAATTAATTTTTAGCTATGCCCTCTTCTTCTTGTAGGTGGCTGTATTTTGAAACACTTATAATATTCTAATTTATCCTTTCCTTTGATTATCTTATAACCTGTATGAAGTCACCTCAAATTCTTCTCTTTTCTAGACACTTTAGTCCGGTTTTTTAAGTCTTTCCTCATACTGTAATTCTGGAAGCTCACTATCAGTTTTGTTGTTCTTCTTTGTACCCTTTTCCTGCATGTTTATATCCTCTATACGATAAGGACTCCACACCTGTACACAGTATTCTAATCTAGATCTAACTAATGCTTTATACAGTTTTGCTATCATTTCTGTGCTCCTAATATTTCTTTTTATCATACCTAACATTACATTTGCCTTTTTCCCTACTACCTGGGCTTGCGCACACACTTTACCTGTATGATATATTATAACACCTAGGTCGCTTTCCTTTTCTACTTTTCTAACATTGTTCCTGCCCACCCTGTAATTATATATCGTATTGGGTCTACCCTTGTGGGTGACTGTACATTTGTCTACATTAAACTCCATTTGCCAGCTCACAGACCATTCCCAAATTTGATCTAAATCGGACCTCAATATATCCACTTCTGCTTTAGATGAAACACTTCTGCATAGTTTTGTGGCATTCATGAATTTTGCAATCATGAATCCGATATTATTGTCCAAATTGTTTATATATATCAAGAAATAAATTGGTCCCAAAACCGAGCCCTGTGGCACCCCACTTTTTGCCTCACACCACTCAGAGTACTCCTAATTTATGCCTACTCTCTAACGTCTTCCCGGTAACCAATTTTCAATCTATTTAGCAACTTCGCCACCTATTCCATGTGATTGTAACTTCCTAAATAAATTGTGATGAGGTACTCTGTCAAAGATTTTGCAAAATCTAGATAAATAACATCCACTGGCTCCTACCTATCACTTTAGAAACATGCTCCCTGAATTATAATAGATTTGTTAAATACGATCTCCCTCCAGAAAACACATTGTGACTATTTCTGATTAGATTAAACTTGTCTAAAGACATTACAGTGTTTTCCTTGATTTTTAACTCTAACAATTTACAGACTATGCTCGTTAAACTCACCGGTCTATAATTTGCTGGATCTGATTTTTTGCCATTTTTTAATAAAGTTATCACTCGTACATCTTTCCAATCCCCTTTTACAATCCCTTGCACAAGTGATTAAGAACATAATATAGCTAATGGTTTTGCTAACAGGTCTCTAATTTCAAACAACAATTTTGGATGAATACAATCTTGACCTGGACATTTAACCACTTTCAACCCCTCCAATTATTTAATAAACATTTCCTCCGTTATACAAATTGATCTTAACCACGCTGTTTCCATGTCCCTCTGGAAAATATCTAAGTTCTGGGATCTTGGAGCAGTTTTTGTGTGTGTGTAGACTGTGCCAAAGTATTGATTAAGTAGAATGGCTGCATACATATTCTCACATTATTTTTCCTGTGTTATCTATGAGAGGGTTTACTTTGTCTTTCGATCTCTGTATATTTCTAACCTAAGAAAAGAAACTTTTCTATCAGTCTTGATCTTCTGAGCAGGTATTATTTCAAAGTCTATTTTTGCTGCTTTATTCACTTTCTGAACTTTGCTTGCCCAAATATTTATAATATATTTCTTCTGATTTATCTGCCTCTATATATTTATTTTTATTTTTTATTTTTAGCTTTTTTACAAAGCACAGCAAATCAAGTTAACTAACATTAACGCTAGATGTTTACCTCCCTACATGAAACACATTCCTCCTTTAGTTTTTCTAGAACTATTTTGAAACTCTCTCCCTCTTGCTCAACATCTATTCCACCGACAATATCTTTTCAGATTATGTGGCTCGCTGCTTCTTATGGAAGTTCATGATTTACATCCAGTATATGGTGAGGAAGACTAACGCCTGGTCAGGTACAACATACTATTCAGACATGTTAATCAGGTCAGACACAACATACTGATAAGATATGTTAGTTAGGGTCAGGTACAATATACTGATCAGACAAGTTAGTCAGGGTCAGGCACATCATACTGATCAGACATGCTAGTATCAGGCACAACATACTGATCAGACATGTTAGTTAGGGTCAGGCACAACATACTGATCAGACATGTTAGTTAGGGTCAGTCAGAACATACTGATCTGACATGTTAGTTAGGGCCAGGAACAACATACTGATCAGACATGTTAGTTAGGGTCAGGCACAACATACTGATCAGACATGTTAGTTAGGGTCAGGTACAACATACTGATCAGACATGGTAGTTAGGGTCAGGCAGAACATACTGATCAGACTTGTTAGTTAGGGTCAGGCACAACATACTGATCAGACATGTTAGTTAGGGTCAGGCACAACATACTGATCTGACATGTTAGTTAGGGCCAGGCACAGCATACTGATTAGACATGTTAGTTAGGGTAAGACAGAACATACTGATCAGACATGTTAGTTAGGGCCAGGCACAGCATACTGATCAGACATGTTAGTTAGGGTCAGGCACAACCTACTGGCCGCGACCAACCTCTCGACATCCAAGTAGTCTACCTTGGAAACGAACCGTTGTTCTGACCGCTAAAGAGGGGGGGGGGGGGGGGGGTGGAATAGACGTGATGTCCGTAGTAGTGTGGGACACCAGAAGAAGTTAAGCGTAGCACAAACGTCTGAAAGGACACAGGTCCACCTTCATTAGCACGCTCGTGATGTAGCACGCTGCAACTCCCCACTAAACGTTCTTTTCATGTTGCTAAAAAAATAAATCTACTCGTCGTGGGCATTCCCAACAATAATAACAACAACCTCCAGTATACCTTATACTTTCTGTTAGGGATTCCATGATTTACAGCCAGTATACCTTATACTTTCTGTTAGGGATTCCATGATTTACAGCCAGTACACCTTATACTTTCTGTTTTGGATTCCACGATTTACAGCCAGTATACCTTATACTTTCTGTTATGGATTCCATGATTTACAGCCAGTATACCTTATACTTTCTGTGATGGATTCCATGATTTACAGCCAGTATACCTTATATTTGCTGTTATGGATTCCATGGCTTACAGCCAGTATACCTTATACTTTCTGTTATGGATTCCATGATTTACAGCCAGTATACCTTATACTTGCTGTTATGGATTCCGTGATTTACAGCCAGTATACCTTTTACTTTATTGTATGCGAGTTCATGACTTTATCTCCATAATCAGTTTCAGTTCAGTTCAGTTCATCCCGTAACCCAGTAGTTAGGGCACACTTGAAGACACTCCTACTAATCCGACGCCATCTCTCTCTGTCCGCTGCCGCCAGTCGTGCCTCACTGGGACGAAGGTTTGACCACTCAGTGATGTTGTCTACCCATCTCTTCCTTGGACGTCCCGCCCTCTCTTTCCTGGTACTGAATCATGGTGTCAAATTTGTTATTCCACTGGACCTCGTGAAGTGCCCATACAAAGCCATCTTTCGCCTTCTGATAGCCGTGAACAGATCATCAAAAAGCCCAACTGGGTTTCCACTCTTTATCGTTTTTCTATGTTCGTGACACGATCCTTATGTGTAACATTTAACCTACTTCTGGAAAGTTTTTTAAAAAAAAGGTATTGCCCATCGCGAAGCGATAATGGCCAGAACATCAGCCGGGTTTGTCTTAATAATGTGATGTGCGCTTCATGTGGATTATAGTGAGGGGGAATATGTGATGGTCATCAATCTCACTATTATCTTAATAATGTGATGTGCGCTTCATGTGGATTATAGTGAGGGGGAATATGTGATGGTCATCAATCTCACTCTTATCTTAATAATGTGATGTGCGCTTCATGTGGATTACAGTGAGGGGGAATATGTGATGGTCATCAATCTCACTCTTATCTTAATAATGTGATGTGCGCTTCATGTGGATTAAAGTGAAGGGGAATATGTGATGGTCATCAATCTCACTCTAAGCTTAATAATGTGATGTGCGCTTCATGTGGATTATAGTGAGGGGGAATATGTGATGGTCATCAATCTCACTCTTATCTTAATAATGTGATGTGCGCTTCATTTGGATTATAGTGAGGGGGAATATGTGATGGTCATCAATCTCACTCTTATCTTAATAATGTGATGTGCGCTTCATGTGGATTATAGTGAGGGGGAATATGTGATGGTCATCAATCTCACTCTTATCTTAATAATGTGATGTGCGCTTCATGTGGATTATAGTGAGGGGGAATATGTGATGGTCATCAATCTCACTCTTATCTTAATAATGTGATGTGCGCTTCATGTGGATTATAGTGAGGGGGAATATGTGATGGTCATCAATCTCACTCTTATCTTAATAATGTGATGTGCGCTTCATGTGGATTATAGTGAGGGGGAATATGTGATGGTCATCAATCTCACTCTTATCTTAATAATGTGATGTGCGCTTCATGTGGATTATAGTAAGGGGGAATATGTGATGGTCATCAATCTCACTCTTATCTTAATAATGTGATGTGCGCTTCATGTGGATTATAGTGAGGGGGAATATGTGATGGTCATCAATCTCACTCTTATCTTAATAATGTGATGTGCGCTTCATGTGGATTATAGTGAGGGGGAATATGTGATGGTCATCAATCTCACTCTTATCTTAATAATGTGATGTGCGCTTCATTTGGATTATAGTGAGGGGGAATATGTGATGGTCATCAATCTCACTCTTATCTTAATAATGTGATGTGCGCTTCATGTGGATTATAGTGAGGGGGAATATGTGATGGTCATCAATCTCACTCTTATCTTAATAATGTGATGTGCGCTTCATGTGGATTATAGTGAGGGGGAATATGTGATGGTCATCAATCTCACTCTTATCTTAATAATGTGATGTGCGCTTCATGTGGATTATAGTGAGGGGGAATATGTGATGGTCATCAATCTCCCTCTTATCTTAATAATGTGATGTGCGCTTCATTTGGATTATAGTGAGGGGGAATATGTGATGGTCATCAATCTCACTCTTATCTTAATAATGTGATGTGCGCTTCATGTGGATTATAGTGAGGGGGAATATGTGATGGTCATCAATCTCACTCTTATCTTAATAATGTGATGTGCGCTTCATGTGGATTATAGTGAGGGGGAATATGTGATGGTCATCAATCTCACTCTTATCTTAATAATGTGATGTGCGCTTCATTTGGATTATAGTGAGGGGGAATATGTGATGGTCATCAATCTCACTCTTATCTTAATAATGTGATGTGCGCTTCATGTGGATTATAGTGAGGGGGAATATGTGATGGTCATCAATCTCACTCTTATCTTAATAATGTGATGTGCGCTTCATTTGGATTATAGTGAGGGGGAATATGTGATGGTCATCAATCTCACTCTTATCTTAATAATGTGATGTGCGCTTCATGTGGATTATAGTGAGGGGGAATATGTGATGGTCATCAATATCACTCTTATCATAAAAATGTGATGTGCGCTTGATTTAGATTATAGTGAGGGGGAATATGTGATGGTCATCAATCTCACTCTTATCTTAATAATGTGATGTGCGCTTCATGTGGATTATAGTGAGGGGGAATATGTGATGGTCATCAATCTCACTCTTATCTTAATAATGTGATGTGCGCTTCATTTGGATTATAGTGAGGGGGAATATGTGATGGTCATCAATCTCACTCTTATCTTAATAATGTGATGTGCGCTTCATGTGGATTATAGTGAGGGGGAATATGTGATGGTCATCAATCTCACTCTTATCTTAATAATCTGATGTGCGCTTCATGTGGATTATAGTGAGGGGGAATATGTGAAGGTCATCAATCTCACTCTTATCTTAATAATGTGATGTGCGCTTCATTTGGATTATAGTGAGGGGGAATATGTGATGGTCATCAATCTCACTCTTATCTTAATAATGTGATGTGCGCTTCATGTGGATTATAGTGAGGGGGAATATGTGATGGTCATCAATCTCACTCTTATCTTAATAATGTGATGTGCGCTTCATGTAGATTATAGTGAGGGGGAATATGTGATGGTCATCAATCTCACTCTTATCTTAATAATGTGATGTGCGCTTCATGTGGATTATAGTGAGGGGGAATATGTGATGGTCATCAATCTCACTCTTATCATAATAATGTGATGTGCGCTTCATTTGGATTATAGTGAGGGGGAATATGTGATGGTCATCAATCTCACTCTTATCTTAATAATGTGATGTGCGCTTCATTTGGATTATAGTGAGGGGGAATATGTGATGGTCATCAATCTCACTCTTATCTTAATAATGTGATGTGCGCTTCATTTGGATTATAGTGAGGGGGAATATGTGATGGTCATCAATCTCACTCTTATCTTAATACTGTGATGTGCGCTTCATGTGGATTATAGTGAGGGGGAATATGTGATGGTCATCAATCTCACTCTTATCTTAATAATGTGATGTGCGCTTCATTTGGATTATAGTGAGGGGGAATATGTGAGGGTCATCAATCTCACTCTTATCTTAATAATTGATGTGCGCTTCATGTGGATTATAGTGAGGGGGAATATGTGATGGTCATCAATCTCACTCTTATCTTAATAATGTGATGTGCGCTTCATGTGGATTATAGTGAGGGGGAATATGTGATGGTCATCAATCTCACTCTTATCTTAATAATGTGATGTGCGCTTCATGTGGATTATAGTGAGGGGGAATATGTGATGGTCATCAATCTCACTCTTATCTTAATAATGTGATGTGCGCTTCATGTGGATTATAGTGAGGGGGAATATGTGATGGTCATCAATCTCACTCTTATCTTAATAATGTGATGTGCGCTTCATGTGGATTATAGTGAGGGGGAATATGTGATGGTCATCAATCTCACTCTTATCTTAATAATGTGATGTGCGCTTCATGTGGATTATAGTGAGGGGGAATATGTGATGGTCATCAATCTCACTCTTATCTTAATAATGTGATGTGCGCTTCATGTGGATTATAGTGAGGGGGAATATGTGATGGTCATCAATCTCACTCTTATCTTAATAATGTGATGTGCGCTTCATGTGGATTATAGTAAGGGGAATATGTGATGGTCATCAATCTCACTCTTATCTTAATAATGTGATGTGCGCTTCATGTGGATTATAGTGAGGGGGAATATGTGATGGTCATCAATCTCACTCTTATCTTAATAATGTGATGTGCGCTTCATGTGGATTATAGTGAGGGGGAATATGTGATGGTCATCAATCTCACTCTTATCTTAATAATGTGATGTGCGCTTCATTTGGATTATAGTGAGGGGGAATATGTGATGGTCATCAATCTCACTCTTATCTTAATAATGTGATGTGCGCTTCATGTGGATTATAGTGAGAGGGAATATGTGATGGTCATCAATCTCACTCTTATCTTAATAATGTGATGTGCGCTTCATGTGGATTATAGTGAGGGGGAATATGTGATGGTCATCAATCTCACTCTTATCTTAATAATGTGATGTGCGCTTCATGTGGATTATAGTGAGGGGGAATATGTGATGGTCATCAATCTCACTCTTATCTTAATAATGTGATGTGCGCTTCATGTGGATTATAGTGAGGGGGAATATGTGATGGTCATCAATCTCACTCTTATCTTAATAATGTGATGTGCGCTTCATGTGGATTATAGTGAGGGGGAATATGTGATGGTCATCAATCTCACTCTTATCTTAATAATGTGATGTGCGCTTCATGTGGATTATAGTGAGGGGGAATATGTGATGGTCATCAATCTCACTCTTATCTTAATAATGTGATGTGCGCTTCATGTGGATTATAGTAAGGGGAATATGTGATGGTCATCAATCTCACTCTTATCTTAATAATGTGATGTGCGCTTCATGTGGATTATAGTGAGGGGGAATATGTGATGGTCATCAATCTCACTCTTATCTTAATAATGTGATGTGCGCTTCATGTGGATTATAGTGAGGGGGAATATGTGATGGTCATCAATCTCACTCTTATCTTAATAATGTGATGTGCGCTTCATTTGGATTATAGTGAGGGGGAATATGTGATGGTCATCAATCTCACTCTTATCTTAATAATGTGATGTGCGCTTCATGTGGATTATAGTGAGGGGGAATATGTGATGGTCACCAATCTCACTCTTATCTTAATAATGTGATGTGCGCTTCATGTGGATTATAGTGAGGGGGAATATGTGATGGTCATCAATCTCACTCTTATCTTAATAATGTGATGTGCGCTTCATGTGGATTATAGTGAGGTGGAATATGTGATGGTCATCAATCTCCCTCTTATCTTAATAATGTGATGTGCGCTTCATTTGGATTATAGTGAGGGGGAATATGTGATGGTCATCAATCTCACTCTTATCTTAATAATGTGATGTGCGCTTCATGTGGATTATAGTGAGGGGGAATATGTGATGGTCATCAATCTCACTCTTATCTTAATAATGTGATGTGCGCTTCATGTGGATTATAGTGAGGGGGAATATGTGATGGTCATCAATCTCACTCTTATCTTAATAATGTGATGTGCGCTTCATTTGGATTATAGTGAGGGGGAATATGTGATGGTCATCAATCTCACTCTTATCTTAATAATGTGATGTGCGCTTCATGTGGATTATAGTGAGGGGTATATGTGATGGTCATCAATCTCACTCTTATCTTAATAATGTGATGTGCGCTTCATGTGGATTATAGTGAGGGGGAATATGTGATGGTCATCAATCTCACTCTTATCTTAATAATGTGATGTGCGCTTCATGTGGATTATAGTGAGGGGGAATATGTGATGGTCATCAATCTCACTCTTATCTTAATAATGTGATGTGCGCTTCATGTGGATTATAGTGAGGGGGAATATGTGATGGTCATCAATATCACTCTTATCATAATAATGTGATGTGCGCTTGATTTGGATTATAGTGAGGGGGAATATGTGATGGTCATCAATCTCACTCTTATCTTAATAATGTGATGTGCGCTTCATGTGGATTATAGTGAGGGGGAATATGTGATGGTCATCGATCTCACTCTTATCTTAATAATGTCATGTGCGCTTCATTTGGATTATAGTGAGGGGGAATATGTGATGGTCATCAATCTCACTCTTATCTTAATAATGTGATGTGCGCTTCATGTGGATTATAGTGAGGGGGAATATGTGATGGTCATCAATCTCACTCTTATCTTAATAATCTGATGTGCGCTTCATGTGGATTATAGTGAGGGGGAATATGTGAAGGTCATCAATCTCACTCTTATCTTAATAATGTGATGTGCGCTTCATTTGGATTATAGTGAGGGGGAATATGTGATGGTCATCAATCTCACTCTTATCTTAATAATGTGATGTGCGCTTCATGTGGATTATAGTGAGGGGGAATATGTGATGGTCATCAATCTCACTCTTATCTTAATAATGTGATGTGCGCTTCATGTGGATTATAGTGAGGGGGAATATGTGATGGTCATCAATCTCACTCTTATCTTAATAATGTGTTGTGCGCTTCATGTGGATTATAGTGAGGGGGAATATGTGATGGTCATCAATCTCACTCTTATCATAATAATGTGATGTGCGCTTCATTTGGATTATAGTGAGGGGGAATATGTGATGGTCATCAATCTCACTCTTATCTTAATAATGTGATGTGCGCTTCATGTGGATTATAGTGAGGGGGAATATGTGATGGTCATCAATCTCACTCTTATCTTAATAATGTGATGTGCGCTTCATGTGGATTATAGTGAGGGGGAATATGTGATGGTCATCAATCTCACTCTTATCTTAATAATGTGATGTGCGCTTCATGTGGATTATAGTGAGGGGGAATATGTGATGGTCATCAATCTCACTCTTATCTTAATAATGTGATGTGCGCTTCATGTGGATTATAGTGAGGGGGAATATGTGATGGTCATCAATCTCACTCTTATCTTAATAATGTGATGTGCGCTTCATGTGGATTATAGTGAGGGGGAATATGTGATGGTCATCAATCTCACTCTTATCTTAATAATGTGATG
The DNA here is from genome assembly GCA_036924085.1 of Ariolimax columbianus. Taxonomy (NCBI): domain Eukaryota; kingdom Metazoa; phylum Mollusca; class Gastropoda; order Stylommatophora; family Arionidae; genus Ariolimax; species Ariolimax columbianus. The sequence continues at coordinate 30,829,859 of JAVGWX010000012.1, forward strand.
TGCGCTTCATGTGGATTATAGTGAGGGGGAATATGTGATGGTCATCAATCTCACTCTTATCTTAATAATGTGATGTGCGCTTCATGTGGATTATAGTGAGGGGGAATATGTGATGGTCATCAATCTCCCTCTTATCTTAATAATGTGATGTGCGCTTCATTTGGATTATAGTGAGGGGGAATATGTGATGGTCATCAATCTCACTCTTATCTTAATAATGTGATGTGCGCTTCATGTGGATTATAGTGAGGGGGAATATGTGATGGTCATCAATCTCACTCTTATCTTAATAATGTGATGTGCGCTTCATGTAGATTATAGTGAGGGGGAATATGTGATGGTCATCAATCTCACTCTTATCTTAATAATGTGATGTGCGCTTCATGTGGATTATAGTGAGGGGGAATATGTGATGGTCATCAATCTCACTCTTATCTTAATAATGTGATGTGCGCTTCATGTGGATTATAGTGAGGGGGAATATGTGATGGTCATCAATCTCACTCTTATCTTAATAATGTGATGTGCGCTTCATGTGGATTATAGTGAGGGGGAATATGTGATGGTCATCAATCTCACTCTTATCATAATAATGTGATGTGCGCTTCATTTGGATTATAGTGAGGGGGAATATGTGATGGTCATCAATCTCACTCTTATCTTAATAATGTGATGTGCGCTTCATGTGGATTATAGTGAGGGGGAATATGTGATGGTCATCAATCTCACTCTTATCTTAATAATGTGATGTGCGCTTCATTTGGATTATAGTGAGGGGGAATATGTGATGGTCATCAATCTCACTCTTATCTTAATAATGTGATGTGCGCTTCATTTGGATTATAGTGAGGGGGAATATGTGTTGGTCATCAATCTCACTCTTATCTTAATAATATGATGTGCGCTTCATTTGGATTATAGTGAGGGGGAATATGTGATGGTCATCAATCTCACTCTTATCTTAATAATATGATGTGCGCTTCATTTGGATTATAGTGAGGGGGGATATGTGATGGCCATCAATCTCACTCTTATCTTAATAATATGATGTGCGCTGTATTTGGATTATAGTGAGGGGGAATATGTGATGGTCATCAATCTCACTCTTATCCCGAGTTACCTTGGATCAGTGGCAAGACTATTGGTCGAGACGACTGGAAGTAACTCGGGATGCAGGTACTCTGGTCTGGTCTTACCTCCCGTGAGTTTTCTAAAGCACCTCATTTCCAGTGCATGTATTCTGCACTAGATATCTGCAAAAATGGTCCAACTCCCACAGGCATATAAAAATATTGAGCGAATTAGTTTAACTTTATGCTGAGGGCGAGCCGCTTATCCTGCCATATGGGTTTCCCACTCGTAAGCACCGCTGTTGTCTTTGCTATTCTGGATATTATCTCAGACTGCGAGCCCTCGTCACTGACCAGTGATCTTACATACTTGAACCGGTTTATAACTTCGAGTTCCTGACCATTGCTTTTATCACAGATGTAAGCCCTTCCGTGTTAACAGTCATCAGCTTTTGTTTTCTCTGCATTTATCTCCATGCCATAGCTCTGCACCGCTCTGTCCAATCTACTAATCTGCTCCTGGAGCTCCATTTTCGTTTCTGCCAAACAATCTATGTCATCTGCAAATCGTAAGTTTGTAATCGTCTTGTCATCTTTTCGCCATCATTGCATTATTATTTTCAAGAATACATTGACGAGTGTTGGAGAGAGTGTACACCCTTATCTCACCCCAACAGACGTGCGGAACTATTCGCCTAGTATTTCGTCTCCATAATATCTTACAATAATGAAGGACTACCTGACATTACCTCTACTACACTTTTCACTGCCTGTTATAGGAGTATATGACTTTACCTCCATTATACGTTATATTGTTAAAAGGACTATGTGACTGTACCTCCATTATATCTCGCACTGTCGGTTATAGTCTTCAATACATTTCTTCCTTGGCACTTTACATCAGACCTCGTTAACGTTTCTATACTTGGCGCCAACTTTTATAACTTTCTGGAGGTTAAATTGTCTTTACCAACCACTAAAAACTAAATTTAAGAAAATTACACCACAGTCTACTGCGTCTGTATATTTTGTGTATATCATGTGGCATGGTACATTCTGTCACCATACACTGCCTGCCTGCTGCGATGAATGTCAACTGGTCGACATCTTTGAGCTGTTAGAAACCAAATCACCGCTCGTTGATCAACTCTCGACGGATTCTGTATCACACTCGCCATGTTTTCATCCGTCTGCTGAGTAAACTATAAGTCCGAGGAGAATGGCATTTTGCAAACTTGACGGTTGGTATGTGCTGTGACGTCAGCATGCGTATCGTAAGTATGTTCACTTGGTGCAGTTAGGTCCGGTTTCACTTGAACACTCCTTGTACCATGCATTGTCATAGATCGGTTAACTTTACATCCATTAAACCTTACATTATATGTTATATAACTACCCACTTTACCTACATTGTATCTTATATGGTTTTTGTATAGGACAACCCTCGTTACCTCCATTACACTTTATATTAAATGTTAAATGACTAGTTACTATTCCTCCACTCTATCTTACACTGTTATAAGGAATATCGACTGTACCCCCATGGTGCATTACATTGTCTGCATTGAAGATATATGTCATTTCAATGAAGATATTATGTCATTTCATTGAAGATATTATGTCATTTCATTAAAGATATTATGTCATTTCATTGAAGATATATGTAATTTCATTGAAGATATAATGTCATTTCATTAAAGTCGCGTCTGGTACAGTTCTGAGCGTATCACTACGTGTCAGGTATGATGGGAACGTAGTAGATTGGTTTGCATGATGAGGTTGCAAGTCAAATGCAGACTTCTGTAATCTTTTGTTACAAAATTAAAAAACACAAAAATCTTCTACTTAATGTAAAGTCCTTTCTACTCTACCGACGGAACGATGAGGTTAACGTCTGGTCAGGCAAAACACACTGATCAGAGAATGTTAGCCGGGGTCAGGAGAAATATACTGGCCAAGACCCTCACCTGACGGGACGATGAGGCTAACGTCTGGTCAGGCAAAACACACTGATCAGAGAATGTTAGCCGGGGTCAAGAGAAATATACTGGCCAAGACCCTCACCTGACGGGACGATGAGGCTAACGTCTGGTCAGGCAAAACACACTGATCAGAGAATGTTAGCCGGGGTCAGGAGAAATATACTGGCCAAGACCCTCACCTGACGGGACGATGAGGCTAACGTCTGGTCAGGCAAAACACACTGATCAGAGAATGTTAGCCGGGGTCAGGAGAAATATACTGGCCAAGACCCTCATCTGACCTCCTCGTTGGTCGTCCTGGAAACAGGCTGTTGTCAAGAACAACAGTCTGGCTAATAAGGTGCGGTTCGACGTGATCTCCGTAGTAGCGGGCGACACACAGATGAAGCCAAGCATAGCACAACCGCCTGGAGGACTCCAAACCACCTTCATCAGCACGCTCGAGATGTAAAGAAAGCTACTGTAACCCGTCACTTAACGCCATTTTCAGTGCGCACATAAGAGGACATTCGCAAACAACAACAACAATAACACCAACATACTGTACCGGTTGCAAACGAGAAGAATAAAAGCAACAACAACATAGACATACAATTTAATGAATGAATAAGTCTGCACGTTAACTAATGTGAAGCAGTTGGAGAGACGGAGCATAAGATGAAGAGAAGGAACTGATGTTGGATAGGACACACATAAAGGAAAGCAGCGAATAGCATTGCAAGACAGTCTGTGTTCTGGAATCCGTAATGCGAGGGAAGTAGTGGCTGACTAAAATGGAAATGGAGAACAGAGCTTGAGACAAACGTAAATGATACAAGGAAGATGGGGACAGAAGCTCGAGAGGATGGCCCAGAGCAATGAGGATTCGAGTATTTATTTAGGACTTGCGCTTCATAGAGAGATGAAAGGTTTTGATTGATTGATTGTTTGATTTATTGACTGATTGGTTGTTTTATTATTTTCATTGATTTTTGTTTAAGTGAGTGTTTGATTGACTGATTGATTTGTAGCAGATCCTACTGTTTGCACTAGGGTATTCTAACTAAAACGTTACCACACTCAACCACAACATTCATGACCTCACACAGCAAATGACATAACACACAGCAGGTGGCATATTTATTATGTCATAATCTTACAACACTATTAAAGTGAGTACAATGAAATTACAACGCAATACAATATATATCATCTTAACTAAATATTCATAAGTACATATATGTTAATATAAATATTAACTAAAGCGGAAATTTTAAGCAGTAGCTATTGATGGAATTCCTAACTATCAAAACCCAGTTCTATTGCCGTACACACATCACACACCCCTCCCCTTATCTACATCCTCAACACACTCTCAAAAAACTCTTCTTTCTTCAAATCCCCCCAGGCGGGCGATCTGGACATAATGCATTCAATATATTCTACGTATACTCACATATGATCTCTCTCCTCAGTCGATCTGCGTATACACACGCTCTGAAACATACATCGTTCCCTCGGTGTCTACACACGCGCATCCACATCTAGATCTCACCTAGTCGATCTACACACTCGCTTAACTCGTCAGGACATACCTCGTTCACAATGTGTCCTGCGTACAACACACATTCAGATTACCTCTAGATACAAAATGCCCAACACACCCCTATTTGAGTGACTGCCCCGACTCAATGGCGTATGCTATTTGAGCGATCCTGTTCTATCTCTAACATTCTTATAACAGTCTATCAATCGCTCTTCTACTAAGTCGGTGAGCTAAACAGACTCCTATCTACATTCTCTCTCTCGCTCTCATTCCCTCTCTATGGCCAGCCTGCTTGAGCTAAACTTTGTCTAGTGTTATATAGACTCAAGCAGTATCAGAGCTGACCAATGAAAATCTGGGGGATGGCCCCAATCAGTCGCTAATGCTACGAATTACTCTGAACCCTGTCACTCAAATATCGCAGCAAGCTCTCTGCTGCCCTCTTGTCTGTCACTCATCCCCCACTACCTAAATTGGAACGCCAAAGGTCAGCGTCTACCTGTACACATTCTTTCCCCCAACTCCGATTTCCTTTGTTGAGACGGTGAGTGATCTTGGCGAAGTGTCCAAACAGAGAGTGAACTTGGCACACATTCAGGTACATTTGTTCTCATGGTCGCCAACCACATCACCCTGCCCTAAACGCTCATGCTCAGGCTGGAACTGTTACAGATTTGATTAATTTATTCATTGATTTATTCATTAATTGATTCATGTGTCCTATTTGCTCTTCCCAAATAAGTTTAGCTTTGGTAAACGTATTTATTGACCTAGTCCCTCACCTTCTGCCCTTGTTTATGTAAAGGCTTCTAAGAAAACGACACCAGACTTCTGGCTGTAGTCTTCGCGGCTCCACTCTAGCCATTGGTCTTTTAGAGACCGTCTAATGCTTTAACGCGTTCGACAAAGGTCGTCATTTGAGTCAGGAGCCCTGACTCTGGGATCATATCTATTTGCAAAATACCAGGCAATGAAAATGCTGGCAGATTCTCAATGGAATGTTGGCAGCGACTTCAACTTGATATAAGAATAATTGGTGAGACGGCCGGGAGATTTATCTAGTACAGATACTGCGGCACTGACTAAATGGCTGTCGATTATACGCTACAGGAGGTATTCTTGAGAGAGCTGTTTTCCCTAGTATTGATACCATCATGATGCAAACAGCAAACGAAACGGATACGCAAATAAAAAAGAGGAAAGAGAAAAGATTATAAGAATATACACTATTAACATTTGTGGAATCAGCAACAAAATGGAAGACATAGAAGAAGAAATGAAGAAAAGACACATTCAAATCATGGGAATCGCAGAGATGAGAATAAGAAATTCAGACTGTAAACCGATTTACCAAGATTACACTTTATTATATTCGGAAGTAGATACAAACATAATAGCAAAACATGGTGTAGGATTCGTCAAAGAACCAACTACAGCAAAGAATTTGCTTGAAATACATTATATTTCAGAGAGAATAATATGTCACAATCAACGAACAAGGAAGAAAAATAACATTCATTAAAATATTTGCCCCTTGTAACGCTCCACAAAATGAAGACGAATGTGAAACATTTTTGACATCGTAAATGACACAATTAACAGCATTAAAATTTGCAGAAAACTATTTTAAAATGGAAGACTTTAACTCGACCGGGATGTGACAGAACAGGAGTTGAAAACTATCTGGGAAAATATGGAGATACACAAAGAGAGAGAGAAAGAGAGAGAGAGAGAGAGATAGAGAGAGAGAGAGAAAGGAAAACGGATGCAGACGTCTGGAAATGTGCAGCCCGCACGGCTTGTTCATAACAAACACTTTTATCAAGCACAGAAGTTCACATTTATACAAATGGTACAGGTGGATTGATTTGAACTGTAAAAGCCAGATTGACTTTATTGAAGCCAAGAAAAGTAGAGACAGACAAGTCACCGATCCAAGACCTATTTCCAACCTTAGTGTTGATTCCATAAAGCCGAAATGATTACTATAAGAACAAAATTGAAAGCGAAGATAAAACCAATTTAACAAACAGAAAGAATCAAGTACAAAAAATTAAAAGAGATCAAGTCACAAGAGGACATAAATAAGGTAACAAAAGGCTTTGCAAAATTCACAATAGAAACACAGACAGTTGAAGAAGAATGTGCGATATTCAAGAGTGCTATCACTGAAGCAGCAAGATCAACATGCGGAACTATAAAAACAAGAGGCCCTAATCCCAAAAATTACAGCATGATGGAATGATAAAGTAAAAACAGCAATTAAAAAGAAAAAGAACAAATACAAAATACGGGTTAATAGCAAATCAAAGACGGGCTGAACTAAATTGGGAAGAAAAGACACAAAGAGGGTAGTTCAAGAGGCGAAAACACAAACATAGAAAGAATACGGAGAACACCTAAACTTGGACTATGAAAATGCATTAAGAAATTTCTAAACACTAATTAAGATAACGAGACACAGAGAAGAGTGTTATGACCCAACATAAATCATAAGTGATGGAAAGGGAAACGATATACACGACAAAAAAAAGATCATGGAAAGATGGCAACAATATTTGGAAGAGCTAGTAAATGCTGGGGGAATAAAGGGAGCCCAAACTATCAACATCGAGATCAATACAAAGCTAGAACCGGGTATAACTAAATCAGAGATACAATAGGCAATACAAGCGGCATAAGCAAACAAGTCACTAAGGCCGATGATCTCCCTGCTGAACTTATCAAGGGAGCAAAATCTGTAGGGATAACCTGGTTTCACAGACTGTATACCCTAGTTTGGGTTAAATAAGAAACACCAGAAGACTGGAGAAATGTAAAAATACTCATTATATGAAAAAAAAGGCAGCAAAAAGTACTGCACAAAATATAGAGGAATATCATTGCTTCGCCATACTGGAAAGATATTCTGTAAAATACTGGAAAAAATACTATGCCCAATCATAGAACCGCAACTTAGCGGAGCACGTATGAGGTTTAGGTAAACAGGAGCTGTACAGATGCAAGCTTTGCTCTCATACAACTAGTGGAGAAAACGATAGAGTACGATCAGACAATGCACGCTGCTTTGGTGGACCAAGAGAAGGCATTCGATTGAGTGAATATATACCAACTGTGGACAATATTAGAACGTTATGGAGTGAATAAACATTTGACCAATATATGTAAAAATATGTATGTGAATAGCCAATATACAGTAAGAACAAACGCAGGATATTCCGAAAATTGTCATATTAGGACCGATGTACGGCTAGGTTTATCACATATATGACACAATATGTAAAAAAAAGCCAACATTAGTGAGGGAAACAACCTCAGTGATCACTTAAATGAACTTTTCTTTACTGATGACCAAGCCATAATAACCCTGGAAATCAGCTGCAGGAACATATCAACAATCTTAATGAGGTCTGTACGGATTACGGTATGAAAATCAACATAAGCACAAAACCGAAGTTATGACGATTGCAAAAAAAAAAATAAACAAAAACGAATATATTTTTCAAAATCAACAAGTAAGACAGGTGAAAATCTAACATACCTGGGTAACATAATCTCGAAAGATGGCAAAATAGACACTGAAATCCAACAGATGTAATAAAGCAAGTCAAATCATTGAGCAAACGACTCAGATATTACAATGTAAACACGTTTCAATAGATACAACCAAAACACTATACAACACGATATTTCTACTCACATTGTGCTAATAATGCCAAAATTGGACATTGACAAGGAAAGATAAGAGACGATGTAATAACATAGATGAAATGTGTTCGCAGAATGCTTGGAGTAACAATAATGAATAGTACCAGAAACGAAGATATAAGAAAACAAGTAGGTACAACACCAGTGCTATACTTTATCAAAAGACAGCACACCAAATGGTTCCGTCACATGACACGTCAAACACCAGACGGTTCCGTCACATGACACATTAAACACCAGATGGTTCCGTCACTTGACACGTCAAGCACCAGAGGGCTCCGTCACATGACACGTCAAACACCAGATGGTTCCGTCACATGACACGTCAAACACCAGATGGTTCCGTCACATGACACGTCAAACACAGATGGTCCCATCACATGACACGTCAAACACCAGATGGTATCTCTCAGAAAGAAATGCTCTATATATGCAATGGATACAAAGCCAAGGGCCAACAACTCAAAAGATGAGTAGCGGAAATAACAGAAGCAGTAAAACTTCCCGTGTACGAAGCACGGTAGAAAAACCTCTTCATAACCTGACGCTGAAAGGCACAAGCAGGACACATGCGCAAAGGAGAAAGAAGAATGGAGCAGGTGGTGGTCTTCAAGATCTACACAGGCCTCAACCGATAAATTGAAGATAGGTGCTACTGACGAATGCATCTGCGGTACTGGGAAAACATATGCTGCAAAATTGCCCGACATACGACGACAAGAGAAAGCATATGTGGTCATCACCAGTGTCAACACTAGACGAGCTCTATTGCAGTTTCGACAGCCTAAGAATGACCACTGCTTTCTTTGAACAATTTCAAATCGACCTTTGAGAGCGTTCGAAGAAGAAGTAAAAGAACTGATAAACCAGATGATGATGGAGATGCAAACTACATGTTTTGTAAAAAACAATACTTGCGCCTATGAATACAACCGTAAACAAAAACAGATTGCACCAATAATCAAATGTGGATTCACGATTACCATTTTTCAGGCGTTTAGTTTGGTTTAACAATAACTCATCAAGAAAACATGGCCACATTTCCTGTTCTCTCATCAGCAGACGTAATTTGGCAGTTAAATTACAATTTAATCTAGATAAGATTTAAGAATGTAACCTACAGATCATACATCATCAGTTTTCATTCAAATACTAACAACAAAAAAGGATACTGTTGCACAACAATAGTTTGACAAGTCTAATAGTGCACACTATCATCGGCTGTAACCATTGACTACGATCATCACTACGAATGTTTTCTTGCAGACCTTAACTGGCTTTAGTTTAGTGCCTTTGCTCTGTTCAATCATTGTCTATACATATAAAAAGAACCTAATAAAACAGAGTGGAATATTAATATGACAGGAGCTATGTAATCCTTATTCTGATGTCAGAACTTAGAAGCTACCAGGAAATGCAAAATAAGATCAAAAGAGACAAAATATGTACAAGTCGTCATAAAAAGAACAGAATTACTCACAAAAGCTATCTACCATGATTAACGACGCAGTGAAGCGTATGATAAACTGAGCTAAATAGGTCTGAATAGGACATTGGCGTGACATGATCTAAAAACTTCAATACCAATCTCCTTATTTATATGACGCATTATCCTTTAGTGTGCGCCATTGTCTGACATTTTCGAGTGAAATAAGTAAATGATATTTACTAAAACACACATACATACACACAACCACACACACACACAGACACACATACATACAAAAACATGAAGGAAACAGAGACGATGAAAAATAGCTGGGAAGTACCACTCAGTGCAGGATGACTTGGCGTGTATTTATTGAAGACCTGCCCTAAGTAGGGAGCTCGGCGGTTTGGATTCCCGTGATCACGGGAGAAAATAATATCATTTATTGTAACCTTTTAGAAGAAGCCTGTTAGTGTAGTTATTCGTGAACTTTCTGCTTAGTTGACCGATCTTTGATCAATTCCCATCTTATACGGGATATTTTTTTTTAAATGGCAAACAGCTCAAGGGTCGACCTAGTCTTTCCAAAAAGTGTACAAGAGCAATTCTTTTAAGGAAAAGGAGCCTGGTGCACAAAAGAGTAAACTTACTAATTTTTGGTATTCAACAACAATAGTAATACAAATGATGATAATAACAACAATGTTAATTATATTAATGCTCATATATATATATATATATATATATATATATTTCATGCTCGAGTATTAACAGTGCTCGAAAGGGAAACAAAGCATAGTGACACTGCAACATGCCAGGCATTTGGTAAGATGCGAATAAAGAGGGTCTTGCATTGGACTGGCTATTCAATCTTGTAGAAACCTTGCTGAAATATTGTATTCTTGTTATTCATTCAGACAGATCAGTCAGGTAGCCAAACGATATCTTTTTGTTTTGCAAATCCATCTCATCGACCTTTGGAAGGTGCAATCTCATCTTCCCTACTTTGTCTTTCGGACTTTCGTTACATTATTAACACAACGGTTGTGGGTGATTTCTGTCTTGTGGCTCTAGGGTGTGCAGCCTGCAGGATTTTACCTGTTGACGTTTAGTCTATTCGGCAGTAAAGGGTGCTGATAGTCGTATAGGTGTTATTGTGGTAGTTCATGCTGCTGGTGGTGTAAGAGGGATAGCATTTAAGCCACACATAATGAAATATTGCTGTTGTTGTTTCGAATGCCGACAATGAGTATGTTAATGTTTTTGTTGGCCTAAAAAGGACGTTAAGTTGCGGGTTACAGTAGCTTTCCTCACATTCCAATTGTGCTTAAAAAGGTGGACCATGTCAGGCGGTTGCGCTATGCTTGGCTTCATCTGCGTGTCGCTCACTACTACGGGGATCACGTCGATCCCTCACTTTGTTAGCCAGGCTGCCATGAAAACAGACCGTTTCCAGGGAGGGCTGAAAGGCAGCCGAGGTGAGGGTCTTGGTCAGTATATTTTGCCTGACAATGGGCAATATGTCTGATAAGAATGTTGTTCCTGACTAGACGTTAGTCGTCCTTCTCAATACTGAAATAGACACAGGTATATATATTTTGAAGACCTTTTCTCCACAGCGAGCCGAAGAGATGTTGCTGATTGGTTGATAATTTGTATACATATCGGCCCGTGCGTTACGAGCTTCAAACCCAGCCCCCACTGACACCGGAGTGGAATTTAAATTACAGTGTTTTCGTCATGTCTGTAACATGAATGAATGCTTCCTCACATGGGAGCCTCTATCTACTCTTTGTGACGTCATCTTGTGTATATCGAAGCACAATAGTGATCAAACTGGGGATATTTGTATAATCATAGAGCTGGTTTGTCATGGTACGCTCCTAGATATCAAAACGTGTCTGTATGTGTGTGTGGGGGTGTTATTGTAAGTGTGTGTTGAGGTGTATGTGTGTTTAAGCCTTATGGTCCTGGCTATGTTTGTCTGTTTCCCAAGGTGAAACTTCCGATGAAAGGGACCCGAATTGAGTCACTAGAAGACATTACTCAGAATGCGACAACTCAATTATACCCCATTTTCAAAGAACGGTGTGGAGGACCAAAGACCGCTGGTAGAAGTGTGTGGAGTCCCAAAGACCGCTGATAGAAGTGTGTGAAGTCCCAAGGGCCGCTGGTAAAAGTGTGTGGAGTTCTAAGGACCGCTGATAGAAGTGTGTGGAGTTCTAAGGACCGCTGGTAGAAGTTTGTGGAGTTCCAAGGGCCGCTGGTAAAAGTGTGTGGAGTTCTAAGGACCACTGGTAGAAGTGTGTGGAGTTCCAAGGGCCGCTGGTAAAAGTGTGTGGAGTTCTAAGGAGAGTACTTTCAAGAGGAATAGGGTTTAAAGCCTCCATGTGAATAACTTTTTTTTAAGCTCAAAGGTCAGATACTTTTGAACACATTTCGTATCTCGTGTGTGTGTGTATATATATATATATATATATATATATATATATATACAAAGAAACAGTGGACAAACTGCTGAAACTAACTATATCTCAATAAAGTTTCTTCCAGGAATATCTCTAATGATCGCCTTATGCATGCGCAGTCTCTGTTTCTGAGATTTTGGACACCTCCTGTGATGTAGCTCGTCAATCACACGTGATGACGACCTTTCCGTTTTTATTTTAGCCAGTCCTCCCAGTCGAGTATACTGTACTTCCGGATTGTGGATGGGTGCGGAGATGGCTGACAATTCAGATTTGGGATCTGCATACTCGCAGGCAGTGAGGGTATGGAAAGTTCGCTTCGCGAGACTAATATTTCACGGGCCTTTATGGCCTTTCTCCGTTGTTCTGATGCAGTCTTTTTAGAAGCCTCGCATGACACTGCTCCTCTACAGAGAGCTGTACGCAAGGTTGTGCGATCTTTTTCAGCATCTTCCCATGTTTCGAGGTTTATGCTGAAGGCTTTTAAAGACGTTTTTAGTGACGTTTTAAAGACGTTAGGAGCGTTCGCCATTCTGCATCTCGCCATAGAAGATTATTTTTGGCAACCGATAGACTGGCATGCAAACTACTAATCTTTTTCACTTCTCAAGCTGTAGTCAGCTCTTTGTTTTGATAAGAAAACTATTTCAGTGTCGTTACGAACTGCCGGTTCACAAAACCAGTCCCAGTGGCTTGATTTAAGATTAGTTACACTCGAGAATCTAGTTTGTAATGTAACTTGTAAATGGGAAATAAATGAACTGATCTGCTAATCGGACTTACAAAGTTCAGCCAAAATTTCAGCTTGGCATATCTTTCCGTTCAAGAATTATAACATCGTCAGACAAATTTACACACACATACACACACATAGATATTAATATGTGTGTGTATGTGCGTGCGTGCGTGCATGTGTGAGTATCTGTGTATGTGTGGGTGATTGTGTCACGGGCTGGCGGATGGGCGAACGTGCTTCCGCGCATGATTGTGTGTGCGTGTGTATGGGAGAATGTGTGTGGACAGGTGTGTGTGGGTGTATGGGAGAATGTGTGTGGACAGGTGTGCGTGTGGGTGTATGGGAGAATGTGTGTGTACAAGTGTGTGTGGGTGTATGGGAGAATGTGTGTGGACAGGTGTGTGTGGGTGTATCTTGTGGTGCGGGCGAATGTGCGTGTGCGTGGGTATGTATGCCTGTGGTGTCAGTGTAAAGGCGGGTAAGTCTGAGTGGGTGGATGAGTGTGTGTGGGTGTGTGTTTACGGGTGGACACACGGACGGGTGAGCGTTAGCGGGCGTGTATGCGTACACGCAGGCACGTGTACACAAGTGTGTTCACCCGCGTGGGTGTGTGTATGTGGGTGATTATGGGCAGGTGTGTGTATGCGGGCGTATCTGTGTGGGCGTTCTTTCGTGTGTTAGTGTGTGCGTGTGTATATATATATACACATGAGTGTCTTATCTATGTTTTGTGATTGCTGTCTTCTGTAAATTCCTCCTAGTTAAACGCCTTCTTTCACAAGAAATGGCATCCTAACACACTGTTTCATGCAATCCCTAACAGTGTTATCCACCATTTGTATTTATCTGTAACGTGACTGACCTACGGTAAGTGGGCCACCTAGCAGTAATACACGTCCCCCTAACTAATGATAGTAGTTCCAGCACGCTATAGTCCATTCAGGTAGAACTAGAACAAAAGGTCCCGGTTTGATTTGAACACGCCTTGTAAATACATATAGGATAATTAGTGAGATGGCCGCACCTGATTGACTGCGCTCTCGACTCTCTCTGGTGTTTGTGTCGCTATCTGATGTTGGTGAGTTCCTGTTCAGATTATAATTCACAACTCCTTCACCAGGTGGTATAAAGAACTTTTTTCTGTGGAATTGATGTGCTTTCTGTCGGTTATTCTGTTTGTTATGCTGCATTTCGCTGCGTTTCATGTAGGAAACCAGTTCAAGATGACGTTCAACTCTCCGCTTAACTGCAACTAAAATTCAGTTCAGGTTATGACTACTCAAGGACCTCCCTGCTAGGACTGAAGCCGACTTCCTCCTGCCCGCCCCCCCCCCCCCCCCAATACCAGAGGTTACACGATACCTCACCTAGCCTCGTATTCTCAGCTCAGCAAGGGTCACGTTGACTGAAGGTGGACACAATTCAGAGGTCTCGGGGACGAAACATGAAAAAAACAATGAGTCATACACGAACAGACACAGAAAAACTTATATAAACATTGAACTAACACATACTTTTCGCGCCCTCATCCCGAGGCAGCGGAGTACTCGGCACCACCTGGGGAGTCTATAATCAACACACTACGCTGTCTCATCAGTTGGACATGGTAGGTGTCGCTCGAAGCAACGGGCCTTTGATGCCTAAGCGAACATTATTATTATGATATGTATGGTTGGTTGGTTGGTTGGTTATTGAGCCAGTGGCCTACGGGTTCCTGTGCTATGGCTCAATGCCATATAGTACTATCTGCAAGTGTTTGAAAGCTGTTATTTAGTTCTGTACTAAGTGGTCCATTTGTCTAGCCTCGGAGGAAGAAGCTATATATATATAAACTTGAGATTTAAAGTACTAGATTTCCATAAGTTTGTTCTGTGTAAGGAAGCAGGCATTGATGGAAACCTGCATTGTATCCGAGGTGGTGTTTATCGTTCTTCGTGTTTTACAACCATACAATAGAAATGACTTTCAATTCGAGTTTAAGATTTTTATTTCTGTTTTGGAATTCATTTCTTTTGATATCCAAAATAAAACCAATAATTGTACAGCTTTTCTCGCCTTTTATGTATTCTCATGTTGATATATGTATCTGTACCTCCACGAATGGTTCCACATCGTGTATGAGTGTGCCTCCCAATACATTCTAATTTTCCTTAGATGCATTTTTTCTAAAATATCATTTTATTTTGTCTCTATGTATTGTCATTCACGTGACATAGCTTAAGCGAAATGTCTTACACATAACCCACAAGCGCAATCTCTATTAAGGAAAACACACTGTCACCCCACCTCATGGATATTTGCTATAATAAAACATTTCTTCTACCAACGGATGTTCTTCTAGAATGGCAGAGAACCCTCTAGCCAAACTTTATGAAACTGAAATCAAAACATGAGCATCAAAAGCTTTATTTCCATAATCGCAGCTGGATGGACAATACAATACGTATACTGGATGAGATATCACAGAAAATGGGATCAAGAACACTCAGAGACAAATACAACGATTATGAGAATAAATGCAACTAACAACAATAAGATTGTGTTGGGAGACACGCTTCAAGATGTCGGATCATGCATGTATCGCTGTAACAATATAAATAAAGTAGGAGGTACAGATAAAGATATCAAAACAAGAATGCAACAGGCTAGAGATGCTTTCATTGCATTGTGGAATTTATGGACGTCAGGAGAATTTATGTCCAAAATAAAAATGAAAATCTTCAACCTCAATGTACAGTCCGCTCAATTGTATGGCTTTAAAAGATGGAGAACAATAAAAACGACATGGAGACAGCTACATACTTACATAAACGTGTGTCTGTCCAGAAAAGAGAGATTGTCATGATGATAAAATAACTCATTTGGAACTGTTGGAAAGAACAGGGAGATAGCAGTGGCACATAAGGTGAGGGGAATGTGAGTGCTTAACTGGGTACACGTTACAGAAACCCGCTCAAATCATTACAATACAGTCTATATTCTGGAATCCCTAAGACAATAGAAGTAGAGGAAACCAAAATACTCATTGGGAAGAGAGTTCTTGAGGAACTTAATCATAATCTCTCACAACTCACTTTCTCTCTCTCTCTCCCTCTTTCGCTCTCTCTCTCTCTTTCTCTCTCTCTGACTGTAATATTACTCTGTCCCGCCTTAAAAAAAACCGTTATGTGTCTCTCTTTCCCCTTCTCTCTATCCCTATTTTTCTCTCTTTCTCTCTCTATCTCTCTCTATCTCTTGCTCTCGTAGTCCTCCTTCTCTGTCTTAACTGTATTTCGATTAAACCCCACCAAACAAAACCAATTGTGGCTGGTGAGTTTAGTGTGGCATTCATGCCGTGTACTTCTAGCACTCTGGATCTCTTAACATTTTGGGCGAGACCACCAAAGAAACAAGAAGCAGAGGCACTCAGCCGCTGCATACATCCACGCCACCATAGTGGCGTGAAACAAAACAAGAAATGAATGATAGACGCCTATCATGACCAAACGACATAAAATCAACACACACAAAAAAAAGACAAGTTTAGTATTTTCCGTTGTGGAAGGAAACAAGTGACCCATTTTATTATAATCTCAGGTGCAAGATCGGTACAAATTATATAATGTGTAATCATTCAAAGAAGCTTTCCTGGATATAAATACGTACTAATGGCATCCAGCAAAGAAAAAGTAGTGCAAATGTAGCCAATTTATAATATGCAACACGTACTAGTCACATGAACCAAATTATTTATATGTAGCAACGTCCGTCTACCGTTCTAGTTGATTGTCTTTTCTCTGTAGTACAATATACTTATCCCTCTTCAGTCAATTGCCCGTTTTACACAATGACATAGAAAACACTGAAACTTCTCTTTTCAATATAAAAATACAAAGTAATTAATTAATTTCTTAGTCTAATCATTTACAACAACGAGCTGAGACAAAAGCTGTGGGGCAGCCGCTCCGGCCTGGTGAAGACTACATACTTCATCATGGCGACTGGCCTGCAGATATAGCATGACCAAAAGATCCCGAACGCAAAGAAGAAGAAGACAACATTATCAACTAACCTATGTAGATGTCTTTAAGCAACTGGCTTCATGGAATCTCCGGATCTATGTCCAGGTTATGATTTCTGTCACTAACTAACAATATCAACTAATATCTGATCTCTTGAGTCTTGTGATCCTTCGTCGTGCCGGACTGGTTGGTCTCTGACAGTCTACAGCTTCCATTCGTCTTGACTGTGGAATTGAAAGTTTCCCACATGCACCTTGTGAGCTTGCTCCCTGTGGAGTTTATGGTACACCTTACTGACCATGATTTCGACTTGCTGAGTTTACCGACACAACTGACTGTTATTTCCAGCAAACAGGGCATGCTAGTAGAATATTCAGCTACGTCCGGAATCGGATCAGTTTGTTGTCATTTCCCAACAGGTTCAAGTACGGACCCATGGAATCTAAAACTACGTTTGCCACCGACATTCCTAATCGAAATGATCAGTTTTCTGTCATTTCTAGCAGATCACCAAATGCCGATGTCTATCAACTTTCTCACTTGAAGTAATCAGTGTTCTCTCTCAGTCGCTTGGGTTGAATCACCGTTTATTCCATTAGGCAATTATTTCGCGATGCCCAAAAAACACACTTAGGAAAACCTACTTAAACTGGCATTTGTTGAACCATTGGTCCAAAACTACATTTGGCTTCAGCCAGGTTTTAGTGAATTCCAATGCCAGTGATCTGTTGAAGCATTGGCCCAAAACTACATTTGGCTTCAGTCAGGTTTTAGTGAATTATAATGCCAGTCATCTGTTGAAGCATATCCAGCCTACATTTATCTTGCTTTAGCCAAGTTTTAGGGAAGTCTAATTCCAGTTATCTGTTGAAGCGTGTCCAACATTACATTGATTTATCGTAACTAGTTTTCAGAAAAGACTGATTCCAAGTGATTCCAAGTGATTGCAAGTGATTCCAAGTGATTTCAAGTGATTCCAAGTGATTACAGTGCAATTTCAAAGCAAGGGTTTTCACCTAATAAGATTCGCAGCCACATGTTCAACTTCACCTCCGTGCATGTCCTGAAAGGTGACCAAAGTGAGTTGTGCTTAGGGCCAGCAACCTCATCGCGTATAAGCAAATTGCTAGAGAAATTCAAGACTGCGAAATCGTGTGTAAAATGCTCTGGTACGGGCTTCCAAAAGGTACCTGACTGTAGTAATCACCCTATTAACCTGTTGAGGTGAACGAGTGATAGGAATAAGAAACGAAATCCCTCATGACCACAGTGACTTTCTGATTCAACAAAACATCTCTCGTTTATGTAATAAGCTATGTCCAAAATTGTAATTCTGGTATTCGTCTTCTTCTTCTTCTTTCCCTTCGTCTTCTTCGTTGTTCGTTCTCAAGTTCCGGTTACCAAGCCCTGAAAATGACTTTGCAAGTCCGAAAAACGGAATGCGTTGTGTCGCAGTTTACAGCTTGACTGCGATATTTGCCCGTTTCGGTCCGACACATCCGATTTCAGCATAGCATTATTAGATACTGCATTAGCCTTCCCTCTTTTAATTAGCCCTGTTGCAGCCTGTTATCCAGGAACACCACGTGAAGGGGGAGAAAGGATTTTGCAGCTCTGGGTCGCTGGCCCCGATGAAAGCACTCAGCTACGAGCCGGTGAACACTACAGCTCACAGAGGGCATGCAGAATGCCAGGTAGCCAAATGTTACTGCAAATCATACCTGTCTTTTGCCGTGGAGTATACATGTTGGACCAAATGTTTTTATTCAGTGTATCTCTCCATCTCATTCGTGGAGTAGAGGCGAATAGATAAAAATAGTGGAGTAGAATTCAGTAGAAGCCAAATTTATTTGTTTGTTTCCATCTAATGTCAAGAAAGTTTACTGCGTACCAAGCCTATCTGTATTTCTGTAACCACGCTGTAACAACACTGTCATTGGGACGTAAAGCGATTGATTTATTTGTTGAGAATCATGACATACAATGTTCTTCGCTCCATTACCCTTTGAGCCTTCGCTCCATTACTCTTTGATCAAGTCGAATTCTTTCCACATCTGCTTTACGTGGGTTCCGTACCTCGTAGCCGTATACCAAGGCTGGAATAACCTTGCTGTTAAAGGTATGAGTCCTTGTCTAGACATGTTTCATTTGCTGAAGTATGTATTTTATCTGATTCAAGCTGGACTTGTCGGCCTTCTTTTCTTCACGAAATTTGCTGATGTATTGCATCCATGCTCTGCCAGCACCAAACACGAGGCATACGACGTAACTCAATGCTCTCCACTTGGACAGATCAAATGCCACTCGCTGATGATCATGTATATTATTGAGATCCATCATTGCCCCCTCTCTGGTGATTGTCCTAAGAAGTGCATTTCTTGACCTGCTCCTCCTAGAATTGCTTAGACTGGACGCATGTTGCTGTTTATTCTAGCACATGTTCAATGTACGCTAAACGTTAATTTCTTTTGATAGTAGAAAAATATTGCTGTTAAGTCTTATTTGTTCTAAATTCTTTCCACGGCAAACGCAATTGTTTTCTAAGACATTTATTTTCAAATGTATTCAAATTGTACATAGGTTATGTGAGACCAGTGCTAGAATACGGGATAGCAGCATGGTCCACAGCAACAAAGAATAACTTTCACAAAATAAATACAACCCAAAACCAAGCTATACGTATAATCCCTGGAGCTATGAGAACAACACCAATAAATGCAATGGAGAACATCACAAAGTATGGAGACGCGCAGAGATAAAAAAAACATTCCAGCAGGGGGAGAAGTTCAAACGAATGCCTGATCACCCAATATATGACAGGATAAATCGCATGGGAAGAGGGAGATTAAAGAGAAACCACTTCATATCAAAAACAAAAGAACTTGCAAGAGCAGACCAAATCATAAGCCAGGCAGTGGCTAGAGCTCTAAAACAGACATCCCAAATCCCACCTTGGAAAAAAGCAAAGTCTCCTGAGATTGTAGAAACCCTAGAGGGAATAGGGAAAAATGAAACAGATTCAGAAAGGAAATTTATCAGAAGAATATCTTAGGAGAGTATACCCACCATTAACATGGACACACGTATATATAGATGGCTCATCTAACAAAGCCACATTCAATGGAGGTGGACGGGTCTATTACAGACTAAGGAATGGAGAAGAAAAACTCGAGTATTAACAGCGGAAATATATTACAATAATTTCCATGCAGAAGCAGAGGCACTGATGGCCGCAGCTGAGCTGAGGCCAAGACCATAATTGAAGCCAACTTTTGGGTAAAAAGAAGACAGCTACTATAACTTAACTAGAGAAGAGCAAGTCATCATCTTCAGACTGAGAACTGGACATTAGAGACTCAAGGGTCATCTTTACAACAAAATGAGGATTGGAACAGAGGACAGGTGTCCATGTGGGGAGCATACCATGAGCGTGGAACACATCATGCAAAGCTGCATGCTCACTCAGGGAAAGAGAGAACAATACTGGTCTCGTGAGACAGATATGAGACAAAAGCTGTATAGAGATGAAACAGCCTTACAAACAACGGTGTCCTTTGTAAGAGAAACCGGAAACTTGACCTGAGGATGAACAAAGAAGAAGAAATGTATTCAGCCTTTTTTGTGTCGATGTTTATAATTTGATGGCTTAGGTAAATGTACTAATTCAAACTTGCTAACAGAAAATTTTCTAGTAGTAGTTTCACTGTTGTCAAAATAATGTATACAAAAAACATAGTATTTACCATATAACACCGACCTTATTTACAGAACGTGAAATATCACATAACACTGACATTTGTTGAAAATCCTTTCTTCAACGACAAAAGATGTAATTAGAATAATGGATTGCGTGGAACCGACAAAGGCGCATTGACTATTTTCATGATCAAATTTATATTTGAAGTTAAATATGACTTCAGCAGAGTTAATTAGTAAATTCCATTATCGCCAATGGTGTTATTAACAAACACCGAAGAAAACTGTAAGCCACAGTGAGGACTTTAGAAGTTACTTGACTATGAAAGAGCGGGTTTGGTTTGCTACAGCTATGAAATTGTTTACTGACTGGCCACTCAGGAAAGTGGTTGGTGATACAACTCACAACCAAAACATCGGATTCAGCAAGGTAGTCTCCATATGAAGAATAAATCTACTACAAACATATATGCTGAGGTCTGGTTCACTTCGTCGTAATTGTCAAAACGCAGTACAACACAGTACGTCTAATGAAAGAGATAAAAAGGTCTACAGACTTCATCAGACTACCAAATCAGTCTAACGTCTTCACTGGGTACTAAAGCGGTCCAACAATTTATCAGACTACCAAATCAGCCTAACGCCTTCACTGGGTACTAAAGCGGTCCAAGAATTCATCAGACTACCAAATCAGTCTAACGTCTTCACTGGGTACTAAAGCGGTCCAAGAATTCATCAGACTACCAAATCAGTCTAACGTCTTCACTGGGTACTAAAGCGGTCCAACAATTCATCAGACTACCAAATCAATCTAACGTCTTCACTGGGTACTAAAGCGGTCCAACAATTCATCAGACTACCAAATCAATCTAACGTCTTCACTGGGTACTAAAGCGGTCCAACAATTCATCAGACCACCAAATCAGTCTAACGTCTTCACTGGGTACTAAAGCGGTCCAAGAATTCATCAGACTACCAAATCAGTCTAACGTCTTCACTGGGTACTAAAGCGGTCCAACAATTCATCAGACTACCAAATCAATCTAACGTCTTCACTGGGTACTAAAGCGGTCCTACAATTCATCAGACTACCAAATCAGTTTAACGTCTTCACTGGGTACTAAAGCGGTCCAACAATTCATTAAACTACTAATTGGGACTACAGGCGTTTACATATTGCCAACATGGCCATAGCCTTCACAAGACTGACAAAGGGATTCAACGACTTCACTTGCTTACAAAATGAGACTACAAATAGGGTCCAAATGGCTTTTCCAGACTGACAAAGGGCTCATAACTTTAACCAGGTAGACAAAGGGCCCATAGCTTTAACCAGACTGACAAAGGGCCCATAACTTTAACCAGATTGACAAAGGGCACATAACTTTAACCAGACTGACAAAGGGCCCATAACTTTAACCAGGCTGACAAAGGGCCCATAACCGTAATTAGACTTTCCCTCCCTCTCTTTTGCAATCTGCTCTTGTCTTCCCCTCCTCACACAAGGTTCTAACATTCCAGGTGCCGAGTCTGGAAGGCTTCTTTGTCGATGGAAGTGTAGTCGGCAGTTCAGCTTCCTTTTGGGTTTGACTGAGCCACGTCCTAAGCCCTGCTGAGCGGACCTTTCCCTTCAAAGACGGCTTTTGGTTTGTTTTGATTGTTATTTTTGTAGCAATTGTTTTATGACGAGGTGGGGTAACTGGTCCCACGCTCAATCTTCCTCTTTTCTCTTTCGGGCTTAGGACCGGCCATGGCAGACATGTGACATGAGGAATATAAAGAGAATGGGTATTGTCCCCTTGTCTGATTTATAATACAGAAACCATTTTTCGATAGATACAAGAAAAGTCAGGACTAATCATCGATCAATAATCTCAGATAAGCTGACGTAGTCTTCAGACTCCGCACATGTAGTAACAGACTGTGGTACAATCTATTCAATTAACTGAAGGTAGGCGCTACTGGCGAATGACCATGTGGCACTGGGTAAATGACCCCTGAATATCTACTGCAACATTGCTCGACACATGAAGACAACAAAAAGCACATATGTCCATCATCAGTGCCAACACGAGACAAGCTCTATGGAAGTTCCACAGCCTCAGTTTGATCGCTTCTTTTTTTAACAAATTCAAGTTGACGACTGACAGTGTACAAAGAGGGAAGAAGATGAACAAGAAGAAAACAAGACGATAAAAATAATAAGAAGAAGAAGAACATAATATTCTAATGACTCAGTTTGCTGGCTGAAAGCGATAAAAAATTACAAGAATTGGGGCTCAAGCAAAAAATACAAATAAGGTTTATGGATTGGACATTAGAACAGAGAAGAAAAAAAACTAAGATAGCAAAGTGGACTCTAAATGTACTCTACCGATAATAATACACAGTCAAATAATGGGATAAGTAAAGAAATTCTCTTATCTTGAAAATATTATAACAGATAATAGAAGATACGACATGGAAATCAGGAAGAAAATAGAATTAGCCAAACCAGCTTTCACTAACACGAAATATATTGACATCCAAACAAGTCACACATTAAAATTAAGATAAATCTGGTGTTACATATACACGTCTTTACTGTGTGAAGTAGCCATTAGAACAATCCGCACCCGATTATAGTTAAGAGTTTATGCCTTTAGAATGTGGATATTCTGAAAAATTTGACTTATCTCCTTATAATGTACGAAATTTATTAAGGACATCTGGGGTAGTTGTCTCGCCGCAGCGACTCAATTTCAACCAGTGTTCGTAAAGCGATCTCAGTCCCGCCAGGCGGAGCGATAGCGCGGGCTTGCGGAAAACGCTCGCCTGCCTTTCCCCGTAGAGCGAATTGGGTGCGGTTTGTTGTAGTGGCTCCTCCACCGAGGTGCGCTAGTCTGGTCCGTATCAGGAAACGTGGTCCGTCCGTGGTGATTTATCTAAGGCTTATAGCAGAGCTCGACAGTACGTCTCGCTGGTGGTCCGACTCTCGCAAAGAGCTTGTGACCGGCAAATGGAAAGCAGGAATCGTGCCTCGAGGCCCTGCGTTCTCCTACGGAGAAGGGCAGGCCGGCAGGCCAAATTGTCTCCTAGTCCCAGTGAAATGCATCGCCGAGGTCGTTGGGATCCGTTCTGCACAGAGCGCTGCCATCCCTCCTCGAGCGAGCCCGGTCGGTCGGTCGTCTGGTGCGTGTGGGAGGCCCCTGTCAGGCGGTCCTAGGTCGACGGAGTGAGGGACGGGTGGAACAAACCGTCCGTCCGTCCCGTCAGTCGGTCCCTGCGGCCGTCCCAGTGAGGCTTTTTACACACCCTTCCTCCACCGAATGGTGTGCTGTACGTACGTCTCCGACAGATATCTGGTTGATCCTGCCAGTAGTCATATGCTTGTCTCAAAGATTAAGCCATGCATGTCTAAGTTCACACTGTCTCACTGTGAAACCGCGAATGGCTCATTAAATCAGTCGAGGTTCCTTAGATGACACGATCCTACTTGGATAACTGTGGCAATTCTAGAGCTAATACATGCTTACCAAGCTCCGACCCTCGCGGAAAGAGCGCTTTTATTAGTTCCAAACCAATCGTCGTTTCCCCTCGCGGGGTTGCGGCGTCCCCACTGGTGACTCTGGATAACTTTGTGCTGATCGCATGGCCTTATGTGCCGGCGACGCATCTTTCAAATGTCTGCCCTATCAAATGTCGATGGTACGTGACATGCCTACCATGTTTGTAACGGGTAACGGGGAATCAGGGTTCGATTCCGGAGAGGGAGCATGAGAAACGGCTACCACATCCAAGGAAGGCAGCAGGCGCGCAACTTACCCACTTCCAACACGGGGATGTAGTGACAAAAAATAACAATACGGGACTCTTTCGAGGCCCCTTAATTGGAATGAGTACACTTTAAACCCTTTAACGAGGATCTATTGGAGGGCAAGTCTGGTGCCAGCAGCCGCGGTAATTCCAGCTCCAATAGCGTATATTAAAGTTGTTGCAGTTAAAAAGCTCGTAGTTGGATCTCAGGCGCAGGCGGGCGGTCCGGCTCGCGCCGGTTCACTGCCCGTTGTCTCCTGCCCTACCGTCTGCCGGCTCTCTCCCCCGGGTGCTCTTCGCTGAGCGTCCTGGGTGGCCGGCGCGTTTACTTTGAAAAAATTAGAGTGTTCAAAGCAGGCCTCGGCTGCCTGAATAATGGTGCATGGAATAATGGAATAGGACCTCGGTTCTATTTTGTTGGTTTTCGGAACTGGAGGTAATGATTAACAGGGACAAACGGGGGCATTCGTATTGCGGCGTTAGAGGTGAAATTCTTGGATCGCCGCAAGACGAGCTACTGCGAAAGCATTTGTAAAGAATATTTTCATTAATCAAGAACGAAAGTCAGAGGCGCGAAGACGATCATATACCGTCGTAGTTCTGACCATAAACGATGCCGACTAGCGATCCGCAGGAGTTGCTTCGATGACTCTGCGGGCAGCTTCCGGGAAACCAAAGTGTTTGGGTTCCGGGGGAAGTATGGTTGCAAAGCTGAAACTTAAAGGA
The DNA here is from genome assembly GCA_036924085.1 of Ariolimax columbianus. Classification (NCBI taxonomy): domain Eukaryota; kingdom Metazoa; phylum Mollusca; class Gastropoda; order Stylommatophora; family Arionidae; genus Ariolimax; species Ariolimax columbianus. Next base: position 30,854,995 of record JAVGWX010000012.1, read on the forward strand.
ATTGACGGAAGGGCACCACCAGGAGTGGAGTCTGCGGCTTAATTTGACTCAACACGGCCAACACTGAAATGACTGACATGCCGAGACCACTCTTCTGGGGTCTAATATGGAACTGGTGCTGGATTTAGACCCTCAGAAATCTGGGGTTATGCCCCCTGTGGCCCGGTTTGGTCTGCATCCAGTGTTCCGAAAAAGGAATTGACGGAAGAGCACTATCAGGAGTGGAGCCTGAGGCTTAAATTAACTTAACACGCCAATACTGCAGAATGACTATCAAAAAGTACACCTTCGTGGGGTCTAATAGAGAACATGTGCTGGAATTAGACCCTCGAAAATCTGGGGCTACCCCCTAAGAAACTTGATTGTCTCGCTAAGGGAATTGACGGAAGGGCACCACCAGATGTGGAACCTGCGGCTTAATTTGACTGAACACGCCAATAATGTAGAACAACTGACAAATTGAGAGCACTGCCGTTTGGGTCTAATAATGAACGTACGCTGGTATTAGACTCACGGATGACAAGTCAGCTCTCAAACACTCAAATGAAAGAACGCTACGGAAATCGTGTTTAACTCCGCAGAAACCGCAGATTTCAAATACCTGGTCATTGACAAACAAAAGCCCTCAATAAATTCGTCTGACCAAATAGTGAACGGGTGCTGGAAATAGATCATATGAAGACAGGTCAGTTTTACCCTACAAATGACAGGGCATTGCTACGGAAAACCAGCTCAAATCGAGAGGAGCCGCAGACACTTTGGTTCACGTACCAGGCTGACAAGCCAAGGGCGCGAGGCTACCATGTGGGGGATTACGGCCGAATCATTGTAAGCCGCAATCCCGCCCAAAATCTCAGCACCACTGCAATGGGAGGCTCCTACATGCTCGGGACCTGGGGCTTGCGCCCCAGCCCTATCAGGTAGAGCCACAGTAAGAGGCCCTTGCCGTCCGCCAATCAAAGCGGGCGGACAACTGCTTGATACTCACCTTATACGGCGATGGGGTGCGAAACCACCAACCAAAGACTTAGTACCTGGTCGGGGTGTCGAAAACAGTAGAGCAGCTACCTCACTGTGAACTGTCAAGACTCAACCACTGACCATGAGAGTTGTCCGCACACCAGGCGAACAACATCTCTGTGACATTACCAGGCTTGTCCTCTGGCTAAATGCACTCCGGCTACGATATCTACCTCTGTACGTTATCAGCCATATAACTATCATGCTGGACGCAGAAGAGATGCAGACCAGCGGACATTGCACACCTGCCCCACTGTGTCAACACCCCAGGTGGCGGGGAATGCTAGGCGTACCTTCCCTGCATAGAAGCCAAGAAAATAAAAGGAAAAAGAGATACCCCACTCACATGCAAATGCTACGTTTCTGGCAGGACGTGACGATCCTGGAATACAGACACACTGGACTGCCTCTCTTCCGGGTAAACCAGTCCATCTCATATATCATCTCACATATCATCATTGCACCCTATAGACACGAGTAGTGAAGACTCGATAGTCTAGTAAGACAACTTCCATAAGAGAGACAACTCTGATCATAAACAACTGCTGCCTTGCAGATAGGCTGGGGACAGCCAAAGGCTAAAGAGGGCATCCCTACAGAAACGCCTGTTGAAATCGGATGCACGGGGCCGCAAGCCTAACAAAACAGTGCAACGTAAATCGCAGTATGATGGCAGTACAACCTATCAGAAAAACGCATGGCGCTCATCCTGCGGAGTCCCGCCAGGCAGCGATAGCGCCGGGCCTCACGCCTTGAAGGGGCCCACCCTTGACTACTGGTGGTCACCCACCCATGTGTCGTGGAGTCAAGGCACATGGCTATGGGGAAACTTCTATTGGCCAAAACCTCAAGACCCTCAAAATACTACAGTGGAATGCGGAGGGAGTCATTTACAAAAAAACTTTCCCTAACACACCACCTGCATGAAGGTAAGATTGACGTGGCATGTATCCAGGAAACGCACCTCAACAATAACCATAAATTCTCAATCAGAGGATACCAGACCTTCCGTCTAGATAGAGAAGGCCACAAAGGAGGGGTCCTGATACTGACCAGAAACTGCATACCGAGTAACGCGGTATCTGTCAATCACATCGGACAAGCAGAAATTGTAGGAGTTGACATAATGGCTCAAGAGACGAAGCTCCGCATTTTCAATCTGTACGGACCACCAAATAGCGACCTCTCGCTCTCGAGTATGGAGGTCAGAGACTCCAACTGCATAGTAGTTGGAGATTTCAACAGCCACTCGGAGAGATGAAGATACTCTGACACAGACAGCAGAGGTGACGAAGTGGAAGATTGGGAGATAGATGCAAATCTCTCCCTAATCAATAGGCCGGAGGATAGCCCTAGCTTCTATTCAAGAACATGGCATACCACCTCGACTCCAGATTTGGCCTTCTCCACACAGGACATACACCATAAAATAGACCGCCAGGTGCTAAACCAACTGGCAGGTAGCGACCACAGGCCGATCAGACTAACCATTGACATGGAAGTAGGCCCACAGGAAACAAAACCGCTCCCACGTTGGAATTACAAACGAGCCGACTGGGACAGATTTGCAATCCTGACAGATGGGCTGTGTGAAACCATCAACACACGAAACACAAAAATGAAGCCCATGGTAGAGAGCCTAAGCAAAGGCATTAATGCAAGCCGCCACTGAAACCATCCCAAGAGGAGCTAGGAAAAACTATAAGCCCTACTGGAATGATGAGTTGCAGAAAGTGGAAGATGCAGTAACAAATGCTAGGAACATGGCAGAGCGAGAAAAATCCATGGAGGCAAACATCGCCCTCAAAGCCGCCGCGGCGAAGTACAAACACACTCTCAGGCAAACAGCAAGAGAAAGCTGGAAAAATAAAACGGAAAGTCTAAACCTGGACAAAGACGGGAACAAGCTATGGAAGCTAGTCAGAGCCATGAACGACGAAACCCCGTCAAATAAACAAATTACTATCAAGCAGGGCGAGAACTTGATCACAGGTAAGAAAGCCGCAAACGCCTTTGTCGATCACTATGCCAGAGCAAACCACATCGAGGTCCCTGCAGATAAGCATACAGACATTAGCGAAGAGCTAAAGGGACACGAAAACATAAATACGGCTCCCGAAGAGCACATGATGGCCAAACTAACAATGCGCGAAATGGAAGAGGCTATGAGAACACTAAAGAAAAGGAAATCTCCCGGAAAAGACGGGATAACAAACGAAATGCTGATGGGGCTGGGCCAAACAGCGAAGAAGAAACTGCTATCGGTCCTAAACCAAAGCTGGAAAAGGGGAATTGTACCACAGGCATGGAAAGATGCAATACTGGTACCAGTACCAAAAACAGGAAAGGACAAAACAGATCCAAATGGATACAGGCCCATAAGCCTACTGAGCTGTGTCGGCAAGCTGATGGAACGGATGATAAACACCAGACTGATGTGGCATCTGGAAGAAAAACGAATACTAATTCCACAGCAAGCCGGCTTTAGACAGCACAGATCCACTGAGGACCAGGTCATCCTCATAGCCCAGGAGATAGAAGATGCATACCAGGCACAGAAACACACAGTAGCTGTTTGGGTGGATCTGGAAAAGGCATTTGACAAAGTCTGGAAGGATGGACTTAGAGTCAAGCTAAGAAGAAGTGATGTCTGTGGGAAGATGTACAAGTGGATCAACAACTACCTCAAACAAAGAACAGCCAGAGTCCAAGTACAAGGGCAGATGAGCAAAAAGGTGACACTCGAGCAGGGAGTACCCCAAGGGGGAGTATTGTCACCCACACTCTTCCTGGTATATATATAAACGATATTACAGAGAATATACCAAGAAGAGTCCATAGCTCAATGTTTGCAGACGATCTGGCTATGTGGACCTCTGAAAAGAATCTCACCATAGCAAGAAATCGGATGCAGACGGCCCTAACATCGCTGGAAGAGTGGGCGAACTCATGGCTGGTCAAAATAAACGAGGAGAAAACCACATGCACAATATTCTCGCTTTCATTAAAACCCCAAAGTACCAAATTAAGTCTAAATGGCAAAATCCTGCAGCAAAACGACAACCCAACCTATCTGGGAGTCACATTTGATCGGCGCATGACATGGAAAAGTCAGATTGAGAGAAACCGAATGAAAGCCAGAGAAACAATGGCAATCATGAGGAAACTTGCTGGCACAAGCTGGGGCATACTAAAGAAACTGTACACTGGAAGAGTGAGACCAGTTCTCGAGTATGGCATTGCGGCATGGACAACAGCAGCGAAGGCGAACTTCGATAAAGTTAACAAACTTCAAAACCAAGCCATGAGAATTATAACAGGTGGCATGAAGTCAACGCCAATTGTAGAACTTGAAAAGATTACAAAACTGCAATCCATGACCGATAGAAGAGACTGCAGAGCCCAGCTGCAGTCAGAGAAACTCCGAAGACTGACTGACCATCCAATGCACCAGAGACTAAACAATTTGGGAAATGGGAAACTAAAGCGGAGAAACTTTGCAGAAATAGCCAAAGCAAAGATGCACGAAGATCCCAAAAACGCACTAACAACACCAAAACCCATCACTACTGTACGAAAACCTACCTGGAGGCAGGATAAATTTCCAGAGGTGGTAGAAAATATACCAGGTATTGCAAACAAAAACTGCCAGACTGAAAAAGAAAGGAGAGATACTACCCTAAGCTTCATAACGAAAAGCTACCCAAGCATGGACTGGACCCATGCATACACCGACGGTTCTGTAACAAACACTACACAGAACGGAGGAGCAGGAGCATTCCTGAACCTACCAAATGGCAGAAAAATAACACTGTCATTCGCTACTGGTAAGTACACAAGCAATTTCAGAGCGGAGGCAGAGGCACTGAGGGCGGCAGTGGAAGAAATGGTGACACACAGTGAAAATGAGAGCCATATAGTCCTGCTGACAGATGCTCTCGCCGTTGTCACAGCGCTAAAAAGCCAGAAAAACACTGAGCTTAATGACTTAAGAGCAGCACTCTGCAAACTGTGCCAGCAGTCCGCACCAAAAAGGGTAGTGGTACAGTAGGTTCCGTCACACTGCAACATCCAAGGCAACGAGGAGGCAGACAGACTGGCAAAAGAAGGTGCAAGACTACCACAAACAGATACCAGTATGACGTACGAAGAGTCAAAACGGCTTATCAAAGCCAGATACATGACCAAATGGGAAACCGAACATACTGGTTACACCAAAAACGATGCCTATTACCAGTTGAACCGAAGAGAGCAGGTCGTTGTCTTCAGACTTCGCACTGGCCACAACAGACTGAGGTACCACCTATTCAACAAATTGAAGATAGGGTGTACCGACGAATGCCCGTGCGGTACTGGTAAAATGACCGCTGAACATCTGCTGCAGAACTGCCCGACATACGAGGATCAGAGAGAGTAGATGTGGCCATTACCAGTGGAACTGCAAGACAAGCTCTATGGCAGTGGCGAGAGCCTCAGGATGACCGCCGCTTTTTTCGAAAAAATAATGGTTACTGTCTGACTGCGTACGAAGAAGAAGAAGAAGATTAAGGACGACTTTGAGAAATTAAAAGTGCATATAGAATTGATGAACGAAATCAAAATTCAACGGTTAAGATATTTCCTATATGTAAGGTCACATAAAGGGACATAACACTTTGCAGAAAATAATAATTCGGAGTTTGGGGATGGAAAGTAAAGGGCAAACTTATCACAGGTATACAACGCTATGAATGGGAGAATTACATCAATAAATGGACAGGGAAAAGTCTGGCAGATTGTACCATCATGGTACGGGACGGAGGTCGTTCACTATTCAACGGAGCTGACCGACGCGGATACGGCAACTGGTCTAAGATAAACCACTGTCAAAATCCCCATAACCATCACAAGAATGCCTAAAGGTCCTTAACTATCACGAGACTGTCAAAATGCTCATAACCACTTGGATAATTGTCAAACGGCGCATAAACTTGAGGAGACTGTCAAAGTCCATATAACCATCAGGAGACTGTCAAAGGGCCCATAACCTCCACGAGAATGTGAAAGGGTGCATAGCTCTGGCGAGACTATCAAAGGGCGCATAACGCTCACTAGAGTGTCAAAGGGCGCATAACGCTCACTAGAGTGTCAAATGACGCATAACGCTCACTAGAGTGTCAAAGGACGCATAACGCTCACTAGAGTGTCAAAAGGCGCATAACGCTCACTAGAGTGTCAAAGGGCGCATAACGCTCACTAGAATGTCAAAGAGAGCATAACGCTCACTAGAGTGTTAAAGAGAGTATAACGCTCACTAGAGTGTCAAAGGGTGCATAACGCTCACTAGAGTGTCAAAGAGAGCATAACGCTCACTAGAGTGTCAAAGGGCGCATAACGCTCACTAGAGTGTCAAAGAGAGCATAACGCTCACTAGAGTGTCAAAGGGCGCATAACGCTCACTTGAGTGTCAAAGAGAGCATAACGCTCACTAGAGTGTCAAAGGGCGCATAACGCTCACTAGAGTGTCAAAGGGCGCATAACGCTCACTAGAGTGTCAAAGGGCGCATAACTCTCACTAGAGTGTCAAAGGGCGCATAACCACCACGAGACTGTCAATGTCCCCATAACCACAAGGAGACTATCAATGTCCCCATAACCACCAAAAGATTATCAATGTCCCCATAACCACAAGGAGACTATCAATGTCCCCATAACCACCAAGAGATTATCGATGTCCCCATAACAACCAGGAGACTGTCAATGTCCCCATAACCACCAAGAGATTATCGATGTCCCCATAACCACAAGGAAATTATCAATGTCCCCATAACCACAAGGAGACTATCAATGTCCCCATAACCACCAAGAGATTATCGATGTCCCCATAACCACAAGGAGATTATCAATGTCCCCATAACCACCAGGAGACTGTCAATGTCCTCATAACCACCAAGAGATTATCAATGTCCTCATAACCACCAAGAGATTATCAATGTCCCCATAACCACCAAGAGATTATCAATGTCCCCATAACCACCAAGAGATTATCAATGTCCCCATAACCACCAAGAAATTATCAATGTCCCCATAACCACCAAGAGATTATCAATGTCCCAATAACCACCAGGAGACTGTCAATGTCGTCATAACCACCAGGTGACTGTGTCAAACGGCCTCTAACCACCAGGAGACTGTGTCAAACGGCTCCTAACCAACAGGAGCCTCAAAGAATTACATAAGATCCCTTAACAGATAAAGGCGCCTAAAAGTCCGGTAAACGGATGAAGAAAAGAAAGATTAAGAACCGCTGACTTAATGATATATTTGAACCTTCTGGTGCCTACGTTGGTGGTCTTTATGTGAGGACTTTATGTGATGACTTTATGTGAGGTTTTTATATGAGGACTTTATGTGAGGACTTTATGTGTGTACTTTATGTGATGACTTTATGTGATGACTTTATGTGCCATGTGTGTCGGATTCGTTGTCTCTTATCGTAGACGTTTATTCAGTAATCTCGTTTTCTTGTGTTAAGGCTGCAAGCCACGTACAAACCATGTTCCCTTCAGCTCTCCTTAACTGTGCCATATCAGCGTTATTTGGCTTGGTTACTCCTACGTGGGGTAACATTTTCCTGATTCCTCGTCCAGCCTCCTTTTCGTTATATAAACAACATACGTAAATCTACCTTGCAGCTGGCCTTTTTTCAGGAAACCTGTATCTAAAACATTTACGTCCGCTAATACAATGGTGGTTTAGGCTGCAATTCGTTTTACATGACGAGTCTGCTAGTCCAATGCACAACTCTCTTTCATTAGTCGGTGTTCACGAAATATTTGAAAGGTTAAAGTGAACAAGGTGTTTCTTTACCGGGTAATTCTTGAGTGTTTATGATTTGATTTGTTCATAGTTTGTTTTTTCTTGTAAAGATTAAATTAAAATCAATAATATTATTAGGACGTTAAGCCTTAAGGTGATGCTCTATAAACTATATCACATGTTTAAGGTAGAAATGTCTAATGGATTTAATTTCATTGCACCATTCATGAAGAAACTGACGGTCAAGCGCAGGTAGGAAGCTGCCGCAACCTGTTGTAGGTTTAACTTAGAGCACGAGGTGAGCTGAGACGCTAGTCCGGTCAGGCATAACACCCTGACCAGGACGCCTCGTTAGGGTCAGACACAATGTACTGGCCAAGACTACTATCCCTCTTTCACGTAGTGTTCCCAGGAAACAGGCTGTTTTCAAGGCAGTTTGGCTGACGAGATGTGGAAAGAAGTTGTCCCGGTAGTAGTGAGCGGCGCGCAGATGAAGCCAGGCATAGTATAACCGCGAGAAACATAGTCCCTCTTCGTCAACACGCTCGGGATGTGAAGAAAGCTACTACAACCCGCTACTGAACGCACAACAGAGTAAACTCACTCATTGTGGGCACGCAACAACAATTTAGAAAGAGGTCAAGAGGTTTTGCCAGGTGTTGATACAGGATCAGGTGGGAAGCACAACACACAGGCCATCTACCAAATGAGACATATTGCCAGCTCATCTGAGGTGAGCATGGGGTTATCAAATACCACAACACGTAAAGATACGTATGTTCGACAAATTAGGGATAGGAAATACAGGTGAATTCGTCTGCTGCTCTAACTATAGGCCTGTTGAATGTCTGCTATGGAGGTTAACATTCGAGGAATAAAGAGAATATACGGATATCAATCATCAAATACCATTCACGGACAAGCTCTATGGAGATACATATTGTCTCAGGTTAACCACTGATGTATTTTGATGTTTTCAATATGGCGGCTAAAAGCGAACGGTTGTGACGACGTTGAATTAAGACGTTTTTTCCTTGTCATGGCGTGCCCTAAGAGTATTTATTTATATGTTCTGAAATACAAAGATATAAAGTGTAAAATCTGTGAAAATCTGTGATGACACACAGAAAGAGAGAGAGAGATGGAGAGAGAGAGAGATAGAGAGAGAGATTGCTCATGTGACGACAGTTTAGAACATAAAAATAGAAGAAAAATGGATTTACATCTAAGATCAAATGACAGACTTCCACCATCAACATCCTGAGCAGGGGATGCAGAATCGTTCACAATGGAAAAACCGGTCATGAGGTTCAACAACTGACTTATTTGGGAGCTCCTTTTCTACCCTTGTGTATAGAGGTTTGTCAGATCATTCTATCCGATATGATCCTCTTGGGTTGGTTCCAGTCTAGTTCACGCTCGCTTTAAGACTGTCTTATGTTGTCGTCTTTTAAGGTCTTTCCGTTTCTCGCCATTTTTGGACTTGTAATCGGATGAGAAGACGAACAGATAATTTGTCTGATGTGTCTTTGCGAGATGGAAGGGCTGCCTCCATGCAGGCCACCGTTTCTGATTCATGGCTGTTTATTTTGTATTCCCAACTAAACCCAAAACGTAGAGACCATCCATCTATATATCACCCAACTGAGGCACTTGGTCCAACTCAACCCCAGGAAGTTAAGCAACTGATGACGTCCAGTAACGTCTCCACATCGTCGGCGGACTCAGTGGACCTGCAACATGCTCAGCTTCTTGCCTTGCTGGTAGAATCCCACAAACTCTAATTTGTCCGTCTATTGGCGTAGTTCTCCCACTTGTATCGTTGTCTACCCCTTGCCCACAGCAACCTTCCACGACAACTGTTACGTGAGAGCCACGCTAGATGGCGCTTAACCGGCGGCGTTCTAGTCTTGTTCTTGTGTTTTAGTTCATTATGGATTCGCCCATGCCACGGATTTGACTGGAATTAACACCTTTGACGACTTACACTGCGTCGTATTTCAACATTCCAGTGTACAACCACTGAACTTTCCGAGATTGGCCTCCTTCGCCCCGTTTGCTGGCAGTGCCGGTTCTAATGTCGTTAGGAAATGTACACACGGGCCAATAATAGGCTAACACATCGCCTTGGAGCGATTGAGCTCTGGCCGGTTAGCAACATATCCATGACGCATCGCTAACACGGTGAGGGATGTTGTTGAGATATGGCACTCGCCTGTAATAGCGAATGAACGGAAACGGTGGGTGATTAAATCCCGCAAGTAACAAGCAACTCCTAGTCTCAAGGGAAGTGGTAACATAATGCCGACATCCTGAGTTACCTCCAGTCGTCTTGACCTATGTCTTGTCACTGGTCCAATGTAGCTCAGGTTGATGACCAGTAGTTTTTCCTCAGTATAACCGAAATACAGCGCAAGTTATATCATTAAAACAAAGCCGTCTTATCATGTCGCCATCATTGCTTGCAATGGACTTCTAACAAACTAACCTATTGCCCGCTTGCATTCAACAACTACACGTTTTATAAGAAATGCCCAAGTTGTTAATATTGTTAAATATACCAATGGATGTTCTGCGCAGTAGAAAAATCGGCTGGGACTTATCTGCTAAAGTGAGAGGCATAATCGCTGCCGAGCGAGCGATTTGCACATGACAACACCCTCCAGTATGAGAAAGAAGATTACTGCAGTCAGTTCGACTCTGAGGCGGCTTTGCTGTCTGAGACTTCTTTAATGAGTGACGTAAATGTCTCTAAATCTCAATTCTTGCTTCGAAAACTACAGATATGCGGCTATGGCATGATTAGACAGCGGACATAGGTGACTCGAACTTACGGGGACTTGTGTATATCCCTGTCTTCCCACACTTGGATTAGTGGAAACTGACATCCTGACCTCATCTTGATCAACGATGCCACTGCAAACTGGGGAACGTGCAAATCACAGACTCCAAGACTAGAAATCCTTCACGTGCCTAGCGGAGAGTGCCGCGTGAGAGAATATTGAGTAAGTGTGTGATACCAGCTGTCTAAGTGAATCATCAATGTTTACACACTTTGTCATTTCCAGAGACGGACCGGCCATCTGTATATCTGCACACACTGCGGTGACTAAAGTATCAATTGAATAGAACATTTCTTTAATTTACTGGCTGCCTACCAATAATGTCTTCTCTGTCACCACTAATGTCAGCTCTGCCACCACTAATGTCATCTCTGTCACCACTAATGTCATCTCTGTCACCACTAATGTCATCTCTGCCACTACTAATGTCATCTCTGCGAACACTAATGTCATCTCTGCCACCACTAATGTCATCTCTGCCACCACTAATGTCATCTCTGCCACTACTAATGTCAGCTCTGCCACCACTAATGTCATCTCTGCCACCACTAATGTCATCTCTGCCACCACTAATGTCATCTCTGCCCCCACTAATGTCATCTCTGCCACCACTAATGTCAGCTCTGCCACCACTAATGTCAGCTCTGCCCCCACTAATGTCAGCTCTGCCACCACTAATGTCATCTCTGTCACCACTAATGTCATCTCTGTCACCACTAATGTCATCTCTGTCACCACTAATGTCATCTCTGCCACTACTAATGTCATCTCTGCCACCACTTATCATGTCTACCACCACTTATATCATATCTGCCACCACATATCATCTCTACCACCACTAATATCATCTCTACTACCACTAATATCATCTCTACCACCACTAATATCATCTCTACCACCACTAATATCATCTCTACCACCACTAATATCATCTCTACCACCACTAATATCATCTCTATCACCACTAATATCATCTCTACCACCACTAATATCATCTCTACCACCACTAATATCATCTCTACCAACACTATTATCATCTCTACCAATACTAATGTCATCTCTACCAACACTAATGTCATCTCTACCAACACTATTATCATCTCTACCAATACTAATATCATCTCTGTCGCCACTAATGTCATCTCTACCAATACTAATGTCATCTCTACCAACAACTTATATCACCCTTACCAACACGGAAATAACCCTTCACACCACTGATATCACCCCTCTCACCACTGATATCACCCCTCCCACCACTTATATCACCTCTCCCACCACTTATATAACCCCTCCCACCTTATATCACCTCCCCCACCACTTATATCACCCCTCCCACCACTTATATCACCCCTCCCACCTTATATCACCTCCTCCACCACTTATATCACCCCTACCACCCCTTATATCACCCGTCCCACCTTAAATCACCTCTCCCACCAATTATATGATCCCTACCACCACTTACATCGGCCCCATTACATCTGATCTCAGCCTCATCACTTATTATATAAACACCATGACCTCTAACATCAGTACCATCACCATTGATTTCTGAGCCATCACTACTCCAACAAACTCCCATGTCTGTACAGAAGGAAAAGTGTTGGCTAATGTATCACTCCAATCTGAAGCCGCGCATCCGATCAGCGTGTGACTTCCATCGTGGGACCTCGAATGAATGGACGAAATACTGCACTGAATAATCCGCAGTTTTGATTTCTTGGAACACGTTTCCCAGGCAATAACCAGCGTCAGCGCTTAAACATTGAACGCAGTTTAGTTTATGACAGACAATCTTGTGGAAACCTCCTCCGTAAGACATTCTCTCATGCTATTTGTGTGAGTACACTTAAACCAGCCATTCATGATAGTTATCTTGTATCAAGCTATTCGTTGAATTTTATAAGTATATTATTACGAAATAAGGTAAGTATAATTTTATTGTATTTGTTATAAAGCACCGATATCATTGTAGTCTGGACAGACTAATAGGCTCTAAATCTCGTTATGCTAACGTATCGAGGCTGGAAAGTCATGTTTACCGAAGTTCTCTGGTTATACTCAGTACCACTTCGTTTTTCCAGCAGTCTTTCCCTGCTTAACGCTCGTCCGATTTAAAAGTTTTCCGTCCCTTAAACCTTGTGTTAAGCCAACAAGCAATCACTGATTCCATAATGTCCCGTATGTTCATATCCAATGCGCCCCTGCTGTAGATGCTAACGAATCCTGGATATTAGATCTCCCATTTCAGTAAGTCTCAGCAGAACAATACATTCACACAAACTCCCGATCGGCCCAACCTTCTAGATCTGAGTATCAACTTATACTTAGCCAGTCGTAATGTTTCCCACGAATTAAAGATTGAATGTTCGACATGGTAAACCCCTAAATTAAAACAGTGGGTCAAATATTCTTTTATTCAACAGACAATAGTGTCTGTACAGACAATGCTATTTCTAGCAGGGATGTACATATTTGGGCAAAGAAGCAAGATGAACATAAAGGCAAGAAATTCTTAACATGTAGGTAAGATTTGTAAAACAGGTAGGTAAGATTTCTTTTGAACAAGAAGGCAAAGTTTTTCAAGAGATAGCTACGATTTTCTTTTCAACAATGCTGTAAGACTTTTAAAAAGGGAGGTCCGATTATAAAACACGAAGGTGAGATTAATTTTTTTTAAGAAGGAGGTAAGATTTCGAAACAGGTAGGTAAGGTGTTTGTTTTTTAACAAGAGGGTAAGATTTTTAAAAGGAAAGCTAAGATGTTTTTTAATAAGGAGGTACGACTTTTAAACAGGGAGGTCAGCTTTTTGGAAAGGTGAGGTAACATTATTGTTAGACAGGTGGGAAAGATTTGTAAAAAGGATTATCATAATTTTTTTTTAATGGAAGTAAGATTTTTGTAACAGGCCGGTAAGATTATAAAATATGTAAGTCGTATTTTGAGGAGATAAGATTTTGAAACAGGTAGGTATGATTTTAAAACAGATAGGTGGCGTTTGTTTTAAGTGAAGCAAGATTTTTAAACATATAAGTACGATTATTTTAAGAAGACGGTATGGTTTGGAAACAGGGGAGTAAGTCGTGTTATAAAGGTTAGATTTTTAAATATGCAGGTATGGTTATTTTAAGAAGGAGGTAAGATTTAGAAACAGGGTAGGGGGTTGGTTTTGGCGGGGGGCGGGGCGGGGGGGGGGTAAGATTTTGAAACAGGGATTCAAGATTTTAGAAAGTTCAATATTAAAACACAAACATGGAGGTCCGATTTTAAAACATGGAGGTAGGATTTTTGCAATAGAAAGGTAAGATTTGTAAACAGGAAAGTTATAATTTTTTTTAAGGGTGGTCAAATTTTAAAACAGTGAAGGAAGATTTTGTAAGAAAGTGGTGAAATTTGTTAACAGGTAGGTAAAAGTTTTGTTAAAGACGAAGGTAAGATGTTCAAGTATAGAAGGTCAGATTTATAAACAGGGAGGTAAGATTTGTGTAACTAGGAGGTATAATTTTAAACAGGGACATAAGATTTGTGTAACTGGGAGGTATGATTGTAAACAGGGAGATAAGATTTGTGTAACTGGGAGGTATGATTGTAAACAGGGAGATAAGATTTGTGTAACTGGGAGGTATGATTGTAAACAGGGAGATACGATTTGTATTACTAGGAGGTATCATGCATACACCGACGGTTCTGTAACAAACACAACACAGAACAGAGGGACAGGAGCATTTCTGAACCTACCAAATGGCAGAAAAATAACACTGTCATTCGCTACTGGAAAATACACAAGCAATTTCAGAGCGGAGGCAGAGGCACTGCGGGCGGCAGTGGAAGAAATGGTGACAGGTAAAAGGAATGAAAGCCATATAGTCCTGCCTACAGATGCCTTGGCCGTAGTCACAGCACTAAAAAGCCAGACAATTACTGAACAATGATTTAAGAGCAGTACGCTGTCAACTATGCCAGCAGTCCGCACCAAAAAGGGTAGTGGTGCAGTGGGTTCCATCCCACTGCAACATCCAAGGCAACGAGGAGGCAGACAGACTGGCAAAAGTGTGACATACGAAGAGTCAAAACGGCTTATTAGAGCTAAATACATGACCAAATGGGAAACCGAACATACTGGATACACAAAAAACGATGCCTATTACCAGTTGAACAGAAGAGAGTAGGTCGTGGTCTTCAGACTTCGCACTGACCACAATAGACTTAGGTACCACCTATTCAACAAATTGAAGATAGGTGGCACTGACGAATGCCCGTGCGGTACCGGGAAAATGCCCGCTGAGCATTTGCTGCAAAACTGATCGACATACGAGGATCAGAGAGAGCAGAGGTGGCCATCACCAGTGGCAACACTAGACAAGCTCTATGGCAGTGTCGACAGCCTCAGGATGACCGCTGCTTTTTTTGAAAAAATAAAGGTTGATATCTAACTGCGTACGAAGAAGAAGAAGAAGTATTACTATGAGGTACGATTTTAAAGCGGGAGATAAGATTTGTGTAACTGGGAGGAAAGATTATAAACAGAGAGATACAATTTGTGTAACTTTGAGGTACGATTTTAAAGAGGGAGATAAGATTTGTGTAACTGGGAGGTACAATTTTATACAGGAAGGTAAGATGTCTTTTTTTTAAAACAAACTAAATGTAGTATCACTACAGATGCTGCTGTCTAGAATGAAATGTTAGAGACTACTTGCCTTCTCTAAAAGTATGTCCGTTAGACATTTAAAACTCCGCATACAGAGACTTAATGTGATAGTGGTTTTAATCGAATACCTCGCTGTTTAGTGTTTCAACATTATACATCAGTTTTCACTCCAGTAGAAGTGCAGGACCACTACTATATCATGAACTACTACTATATATGGGCCCACTACTGTAGCATGGCCCACTGCTATATTATGGGACCACTACTGTAGCATGGCCCACTGCTATAGCATGGGACCACTACTGTAGTATGGCCCGCTGCTATATCATGGGACCACTACTGTAGCATGGCCCACTGCGATATCATTGAACCACTACTGTAGCAGGGCCCACTGCTATATTATGGAACTACTATTGTAGCATGGCCCACTGCTATATCATGGAACCACTACTGTAGTATAGCCCACTGCTATATCATGGGACCACTACTGTAGCATGGCCCACTGCTATATCATGGGACCACTACTGTACATGGCCCACTGCTGTATCATTGAACCACTACTGTATCATGGCCCACAACTAAGCAGGGGATCACAACTATATCATGGGACAGGTAATAGCGCACGGGGCCACTAAAATTGCATGGGACAACTACTATAGTATTGGTCTACATGTATAGTATGCGAGAAACACTATGTCATGGACCAACAAGAATATCATGATCCATCACTGTAACATTGGCCCGCAGCTATAGTTTGCTATCTTACAGAACGCATGAAGCAAGTATTTCCTTTTTTTGTTTTATATAGTAGTGGTTAGCCTGCTGAGAAATCTTACATTGCACTACAGTGAAAAACACCAAAGTTCACCATCTTCAGTGCGTTACGGGATTTCATGTTTATGTCAAGAGTTCCATAACTATTGTTTCCCAACTTGTTCAAGCTAACTAGGAATCTAATCTGTCTTGTCTCCATCAAAATACTCCACTCTTCTATTAAAACATCGTTTCGAACGTTGTTTGCACTTTTTGAAGCAGGCCTGGTAATCCATACGAGTCATGCGCAGATCCGTCTGCTAATGGTCAATAATTTGTGCAATGATGTGAAATTATCGACCTTTCAAGCTTAATTTCAGTTTAGGAAATACAAATCTGTTGAGGCCAGTTCAGATAAACAATGTGGCTGGAGAATCAGATGTGTTTTAACATGTGCCAATATCCACATCAAGCAGTTATGTCTGGTCTTGGTGCGTTGTTTTGGTGGAATAACCAGGAGTTCTTTACGCAAAATCTCAGACATTTTTTCTCCACGACTCTGACCTTTTTCTCCCTATCTCAGACCGTGTTTCTATCCCCACATTTTTCTTTCTTTAGACCTTTTTTTCTACACATCTTAGACCTTTCTCTCTATATCTCAGACCGTTATCTCCTCAGCTCAAACCTTTCTATCCTCAACTCAGATCTTTCTCTCCTCAACTCAGACCTTTTTCTCCATAACGCAGACATTTTTCTCCACAACTCAGACCTTTGTCTCCACAGACATTTTTCTCCCCAACTTAGACCTTTTTCTCCTCAGCTCAAACCTTTTTCTCTCCAACGGATTTATCTCCTCAAGTCAGACCTATCTCAACTCAGACCTTTTTCTCCTCAACTCAAATCTCTTTCTCCACAACTCAGATTTATCTCCTCAACTCATACTTATCTCCCCTAAACTCAGACCTTTCTCCCCTCAACTCAGATCTGTTTCTCCACAACTCAGATTTATCTCCTCAACTCATACTTTTCTCCCCACAACTCAGATCTTTCTCCCCTCAACTCAGACCTTTCTCTCCATAACTCAGATCTTTCTCTCTACAACTCATACTTTCCTCTCCACATCTCATACCTTTTTCTCCAGACATTTTCTCAGATACGTTCCAGTAGTTCTATGTAACACCAACGGTTAACTGTTTGTCCAGCCAGTGCCAATTCATGGTGAACACTATCTTAGTTATTTTAAGAAGAGCTACAAAATGGCTATCACATTCGACCTGGCCTGCCTTGCTATTTTTCGGTGTTGTCTAATTTGTCCCAGCCCACTGTAAGGACTACAACTCTATCTCGATGTCGTATCTCTAGATCATTGCTTAATCGCCTGTTGTTTTCTTCGTAAAGTTTTTATCGTCCCTAATAATATTCCGAAGATCCTGATTTTATGTCAACGCGAATGTATTTCTAATCTTGTATCAGAACAACATTCTCACCTACTCAGTGCATTTGTAATTTATCTTGTTTTCTTTTAACGAGATGTTTTACATTCTTCTATTTCCCGAATTGTTAGACGACGATACGAACACGAGCACAGGAGCGTCGTCAGATGATGCCGTTCTTGTGTTGACGGCGAATACCATCTGTTGAACTGTCGACCATCCTTAAATCGCGTAACCCTTTTACAACAGCAAACAACACGATACCCGTTCTACAGTTAAGCTGAACAGTGCTGCTAACGGTAGTCGATCCGGGTACCCTTGGAGCACAAATCGCACGCTCTGAAACTAATCTAGTCAGACTATGTGTTTGGCTATAACATTAAATTTAATAACTCAACTGCACTTCTTTATACTGGTACAGAAGTCTCTGCAGATTATGTAAACTTAACTTGTCTTTATACTGGTCCAGAAGTCTCTGCAGATTCTGTACACTTAACTTGTCTTTATACTGGTACAGACGTCTCTGCAGATTCTGTATACTTAACTTGTCTGTATACTGGTACATAAGTCTCTGCAGATTCTGTTTACTTAACTTGTCTTTATAATGGTCCAGAAGTCTTTGCAGATTCTGTATACTTAACTTGTCTTTATACTGGTCCAGAAGTCTCTGCAGATTCTGTATTCTTAACTTGTCTTTATACTGGTTCAGAAAATTATGTATGCAATCAGTTTGTTTTTTTAAATTCACTTGACCTAAAAATAACTATGCGCATCATATCTATTCTTGAATGCATTAATAGACCCTGCCTCCACTATGTTCTGTTGCAGTGCATTCCAAGCATTCACGCCTAACTAAAAAAATATATCTTTTTTTAAAATCTTCTTCTTCTTCTTCTTCTGCGTACACAGTCAGACAGTAACCATTATTTTTTCGAAAAAATCAGCGGTCATCCTGAGACTCTCGCCACTACCATACAGCTTGTCTTGCAGTTCCACTGGCAATGGCCACATCTGCTCTCTCTGATCCTCGTATGTCGGGCAGTTCTGCAGCAGATGTTCAGTGGTCATTTTACCAGTACCGCACGGGCATTCGTCGGTACACCCTATCTTCAGTTTGTTGAATAGGTGGTACCTCAGTCTGTTGTGGCCAGTGCGAAGTCTGAAGACAACGACCTGCTCTCTTCGGTTCAACTGGTAATAGGCATCGTTTTTGGTGTAACCAGTATGTTCGGTTTCCCATTTGGACATGTATCTGGCTTTGATAAGCCGTTTTGACTCTTCGTACGTCATACTGGTATCTGTTTGTGGTAGCCTTGCACCTTCTTTTGCCAGTCTGTCTGCCTCCTCGTTGCCTTGGATGTTGCAGTGTGACGGAACCCACTGTACCACCACCCTTTTTGGTGCGGACTGCTGGCACAGTTTGCAGAGTGCTGCTCTTAAGTCATTAAGCTCAGTGTTCTTCTGGCTTTTTAGCGCTGTGACTACTTCGAGAGCATCTGTCAGCAAGACTATATGGCTCTCATTTTCACTGTGTGTTACCATTTCTTCCACTGCCGCCCTCAGTGCCTCTGCCTCTGCTCTGAAATTGCTTGTGTACTTACCAGTAGCGAATGACAGTGTTATTTTTCTGCCATTTGGTAGGTTTAGGAATGCTCCTGCCCCTCCGTTCTGTGTAGTGTTTGTTACAGAACCGTCGGTGTATGCATGGGTCCAGTCCATGCTTGGGTAGCTTTTCGTTATGAAGCTTAGGGTAGTGTCTCTCCTTTCTTTCTCACTCTGGCAGTTTTTGTTTGCAATACCTGGTATATTTTCTACCACCTCTGGAAATATATCCTGCCTCCAAGTAGGTTTTCGTACAGTAGTGATGGGTTTTGGTGTTGTTAGTGCGTTTATGGGATCTTCGTGCATCTTTGCTTTGGCTATTTCTGCAAAGTTTCTCCGCTTCAGTTTCCCATTTCCCAGATTGTTTAGTCTCTGGTACATTGGATGGTGCGTCAGTCTTCGGAGTTTCTCTGACTGCAGCTGGGCTCTGCAGTCTCTTCTATCGGTCATGGATTGCAGTTTTGTAATCTTTTCAAGTTCTACAATTGGCGTTGACTTCATGCCACCTGTTATAATTCTCATGGCTTGGTTTTGAAGTTTGTTAACTTTATCGAAGTTCGCCTTCGCTGCTGTTGTCCATGCCGCAATGCCATACTCGAGAACTGGTCTCACTCTTCCAGTGTACAGTTTCTTTAGTATGCTTTCGTCTGCTCCCCAGCTTGTGCCAGCAAGTTTTCTCATGATCGCCATTCTTTCTCTGGCTTTCATTCGGTTTCTCTCAATCTGACTTTTCCATGTCATGCGCCGATCAAATGTGACTCCCAGATAGGTTGGGTTGTCGTTTGGCTGCAGGATTTTGCCATTTAGGCTTAATTTGGTACTTTGGGGTTTTAATGAGAGCGAGAATATTGTGCACGTGGTTTTCTCCTCGTTTATTTTGACCAGCCATGAGTTCGCCCACTCTTCCAGCGATGTTAGGGCCATTTGCATCCGATTTCTTGCTATGGTGAGATTCTTTTCAGAGGTCCACATAGCCAGATCGTCTGCAAACATTGAGCTATGGACTCTTCTTGGTATATTCTCTGTAATATCGTTTATATATACCAGAAAGAGTGTGGGTGACAGTACTCCCCCTTGGGGTACTCCCTGCTCGAGTGTCACCTTTTTGCTCATCTGCCCTTGTACTTGGACTCTGGCCGTTCTTTGTTTGAGGTAGTGGTTGATCCACTTGTACATCTTCCCACAGACATCACTTCTTCTCAGCTTGACTCTAAGTCCATCCTTCCAGACTTTGTCAAATGCCTTTTCCAGATCCACCCAAACAGCTACTGTGTGCTTCTGTGCCTGGTAGGCATCTTCTATCTCCTGGGCTATGAGGATGACCTGGTCCTCAGTGGATCTGTGCTGTCTAAAGCCGGCTTGCTGTGGAATTAGAATTCGTTTTTCTTCCAGATGCCACATCAGTCTGGTGTTTATCATCCGTTCCATCAGCTTGCCGACACAGCTCAGTAGGCTTATGGGCCTGTATCCATTCGGATCTGTTTTATCCTTTCCTGTTTTTGGTACTGGTACCAGTATTGCATCCTTCCATGCCTGGGGTACAATACCCCTTTTCCAGCTTTGGTTCAGGACTGATAGTAGTTTTTTCTTCGCTGTTTGGCCCAGCCCCATCAGCATTTCGTTTGTTATCCCGTCTTTTCCGGGAGATTTCCTTTTCTTTAGTGTTCTCATAGCCTCTTCCATTTCGCGCATGGTTAGTTTGGCCATCATGTGCTCTTCAGGAGCCGTATTTATGTTTTCGTGTCCCTTTAGCTCTTCGCTAATGTCTGTATGCTTATCTGCAGGGACCTCGATGTGGTTTGCTCTGGCATAGTGATCGACAAAGGCGTTTGCGGCTTTCTTACCTGTGATCAAGTTCTCGCCCTGCTTGATAGTAATTTGTTTATTTGACGGGGTTTCGTCATTCATGGCTCTGACTAGCTTCCATAGCTTGTTCCCTTCTTTGTCCAGGTTTAAACTTTCCGTTTTATTTTTCCAACTTTCTCTTGCTGTTTGCTTGAGAGTGTGTTTGTACTTCGCCGTGGCGGCTTTGAGGGCGATGTTTGCCTCCATGGATTTTTCACGTTCTGCCACGTTCCTAGCATTTGTTACTGCATCTTCCACTTTCTGTAACTCATCATTCCAGTAGGGCTTATAGTTTTTCCTAGCTCCTCTTGGGATGGTTTCAGTGGCGGCTTGCATTATTGCCTTGCTTAGGCTCTCTACCATGGGCTTCATTTTGGTGTTTCGTGTGTTGATGGTTTCACACAGCCCATCTGTCAGGATTGCAAATCTGTCCCAGTCGGCTCGTTTGTAATTCCAACGTGGGAGCGGTTTTGTTTCCTGTGGGCCTACTTCCATGTCAATGGTTAGCCTGATCGGCCTGTGGTCGCTACCTGCCAGTTGGTTTAGCACCTGGCGGTCAATTTTATAGTGTATGTCCTGTGTGGAGAAGGCCAAATCTGGAGTCGAGGTGGTATGCCATGTTCTTGAATAGAAGCTAGGGCTATCCTCCGGCCTATTGATTAGGGAGAGATTTGCATCTATCTCCCAATCTTCCACTTCGTCACCTCTGCTGTCTGTGTCAGAGTAGCCCCATCTCTCCGAGTGGCTGTTGAAATCTCCAACTACTATGCAGTTGGAGTCTCTGACCTCCATACTCGAGAGCGATAGGTCTCTGTTTGGTGGTCCGTACAGATTGAAAATGCGGAGCTTCGTCTCTTGAGCCATTATGTCAACTCCTACAATTTCTGCTTGTCCGGTGTGATTGACAGGTACCGCGCTACTCGGTATGCTGTTTCTGGTCAGTATCAGGACCCCTCCTTTGTGGCCTTCTCTATCTAGACGGAAGGTCTGGTATCCTCTGATTGAGAATTTATGGTTATTGTTGAGGTGCGTTTCCTGGATACATGCCACGTCAATCTTACCTTCATGCAGGTGGTGTGTTAGGGAAAGTTTTTTGTTAATGACTCCCTCCGCATTCCACTGTAATATTCTGAGGGTCTTGAAGTTTTGGCCAATAGACGTTGCCCCATAGCCATGTGCCTTGACTCCACGACACATGGGTGGGTGACCACCAGTAGTCAAGGGTGGGCCCCTTCGAGGCGTGAGGCCCGGCGCTATCGCTGCCTGGCGGGTCTCCTCAGGATGAGCGCCATACGTTTTTCGAATAGGTTGTACTGCCATCATACTGTGATTTACGTTGCACTGTTTTGTTAGGCTTGCGGCCCCGTGCATCCAATTTCAACAGGCGTTTCTGTAGGGATGCCCTCCTTAGCCTTTGGCTGTCCCCAGCCTATCTGCAAGGCAGCAGTTGTTTACGATCAGAGTTTTCTCTCCTATG
The DNA here is from genome assembly GCA_036924085.1 of Ariolimax columbianus. Lineage (NCBI taxonomy): Eukaryota > Metazoa > Mollusca > Gastropoda > Stylommatophora > Arionidae > Ariolimax > Ariolimax columbianus. Next base: position 30,877,420 of record JAVGWX010000012.1, read on the forward strand.
GAAGTTGTCTTACCAGACTATCGAGTCTTCACTACTCGTGTCTATAGGGTGCAATGATGATATGTGATATATGAGATGGACTGGTTTACCCGGAAGAGAGGCAGTCCAGTGTGTCTGTATCCCAGGATCGTCACGTCCTGCCAGAAACGTAGCATTTGCATTTGAGTGGGGTGTCTCTTTTTCCCTTTATTTTCTTGGCTTCTATGCAGGGATGGTACGCCTAGCATTCCCCGCCACCTGGGGTGTTGACACAGTGGGGCAGGTGTGCAATGTCCGCTGGTCTGCATCTCTTCTGCGTCCAGTATGATAGTTATATGGCTGATAACGTACAGAGGTAGATATCGTAGCCGGAGTGCATTCAGCCAGAGGACAAGCCTGGTAATGTCACAGAGATGTTGTTCGCCTGGTGTGCGGACAACTCTCATGGTCGGTGGTTGAGTCTTGACAGTTCACAGTGAGGTGGCTGCTTTACTGTTTTCGACACCCCGACCAGGTACTAAGTCTTTGGTTGGTGTTTTTTCGCACCCCATCGCCGTATAGGGTGAGTATCAAGCAGTTGTCCGCCCGCTTTGACTTGCGGGCGGCAAGGGCCTCTTACTGTGGCTCTACCTGATAGGGCTGGGGCGCAAGCCCCAGGTCCCGAGCATGTAGGAGCCTCCCATTGCAGTGGTGCTGAGATTTTGGGCGGGATTGCGGCTTACGAGGGTTCGGTCGCAATCCCCCACATGGTAGCCTCGCGCCCTTGGCTTATCAGCCTGGTACGTGAACCAAAGTGTCTGCGGCTCCTCTCGATTTGAGCTGGTTTTCCGTAGCAACGCCCAGTCATTTGTAGGGTAAAACTGACCTGTCTTCAGATGATCTATTTCCAGCACCCGTTCACTATTTGGTCAGACGAATTTATTGAGGGCTTTTGTTTGTCAATGACCAGGTATTTGAAATCTGCGGTTTCTGCAGAGTTAAAACACGATTTCCGTAGCGTTCTTTCATTTGAGTGTTTGAGAGCTGACTTGTCATCCGTGAGTCTAATACCAGCGTACGTTCATTATTAGACCCAAACGGCAGTGCTCTCGATTTGTCAGTTGTTCTACAGTATTGGCGTGTTCAGTCAAATTTTTTAAAATCTAATTTGAACCTTTCTTTAATTAATTTGTGGTTGCGCTCTTTTGTTTGTTTTTTTGGGTGGCTGGATTTTGAAAAACATGTCCTATTCCAAATTATCTTTTGCCTTGATTATCTTACAAACCGTAATTTAATCACCTTGAATTCTTCTCTTTTCTTGACACTGTAGACCGTGTTTTCTGAGTCTGTTCTCATAACTATAATTCTGGAATGCCACTATCAGTTTTGTCGCTCTTCTTTCTATCCGTTTACCTCCTTTACAATAAGGAATCCACACATTTCCACAGTACTTCAATCTAGGTCTAACTAATGTTTTTAACAATTTAACTATCACTTCAATACTCCTATGTTTAATGTTTGTGACAGAATATGAAAATTGTTCACTCAGTTCAGATCGGTGCCATCTCCGCATTGAATGTCGACTGCAATGGGTCTCCAGTGTACTCTCTTTCCATAATAGATCAATATGACAGGCTCTTTTCAGTCCATCCTGATGTTATCCACCCACTTAAAACGTTGTCTGCCTCTTGAAGGACTGCTTTCCACCCTATCTTCTATTATGGTCTTCAAGAATGAGGTATGTCTTGTTATATGTCCCAAATAACGTAACTTTCTAACCCTGATTTCGGCCATTAATTTTCTTTTCACCCCAACTTTTTGTATACCTTCACATTTGTTTTCTTCTCTTTCCAAGAAATGTAAGCAAATCGTCTATATACCCACATTTTGAACGCTTCAATACTCTTTTCCAACTTGTTACCCATTGTCCGTGTTTCTGAGCAATAAAGTAGTGACAATTATACCTGACAATTCTCATTTCAAAATTCTTATTTATCTGCTTGGATGTCAGAATGTGTCGCATGTTGTTCAATTCCATCTTGGCCCTTTCGATTTTTTTTTTTCGCAGCTGCCTTTTTCCGTTATTATCTGTCCTAGATAGAAGAAACTCTGTACCTGTTCCAGTAGTTTATCTTTAATTTGTATCCGCTTACATGTTCTCTTGTCACTTTTAAAATGTATCATAGTCTGTGTTTTCTTCATGTTTATGTATAATCCAAAGTCTTGATTTATTTTGTATTTTGTTGTCACAAGTTTATGTAATTCTTGCTTACTTGTTGCTATCAAAACTGTATCATCCGCATATATCAGGTTAGTCATTGCCCCTCCTCCAATGACAAGCAAGCCCTAGCAGCCCCTCCCCCCACACGCTATATGTTGGAGTATGTGTTATGTGTAGATATTGTAGATATTAAAAATACAAGGGAATAATACACATTCCTATCTCACTCCTGTTGTTATATATGTACTTGGAGAGTATAACGTTTGTGATTTTACTATAGTAGTCTGTTCCTTGTACTAATTACTGATTAATTATGTCTTTACCATCTAGATCTATTTCTTTGGAGACATTTAATTAATTTCTCACATTAGACTCCATCAAACGCATTCTGGTAGTATATGAAGCAAATTTAAATGTCATTATGTATTTCTATATATGTCTCTGTCCCAGCTCTCAAACATAAATTGTTTTCGTTCTTCCATTACATTTTCGAAAACCAATCTGTTCTTCTAAAACTTCCCTGTCCTACTTTATCTCGTATTCTCTCTTGTATGATCTTTAGCAGTACTTTAATTGTGTAACTCATTAAATGCATTGTTCTATAGTCTGAACATTCTTTTGTATGACGTTTTTCGGGAGTGTTATCAACGTATATGTTTTCAAGTCCGTTGGTATGCATCCATTATTGTATTTGTCATTACACAAATCAGTGAGTATATCTATACCAACGTCCTCCAGGGCCTCTAGCATTACTATGATCATTGAGACAGGGACTGTTGCTGTCCATCTTCTGATCTGAGGATACTGGGTCCTTCATTATCGTATGTTGATGGTGCTGGGTCCTTCATTATCATATGGTGATGGTGCTGGGTCCTTCAAGATCAAATGTTGATGGTGATGGGTCCTTCATTAACATATGTTGATGGTGCTGGGTCCTTCATTATCATATGTTGATGGTTTGGCTTCGCTACTATCTTCAAAAAGTTACATCATCACTGGGAGTTCCTATTTTCTTTATTTTATTATATTTTAAAAAAAAGAAAATACCAATGATGAACAAACATAAAACCCATTAAATTTGTAAATGGGAAAGCAATTGTATGTCGTGTTCTGTATTTTCTAGAGTCATTATATCGTTTCATTATTAATCGCTATCTTTGAGCTCATGTCAGGACACATGACAGCAACTTTCTTCATGTAAAGGGGAGGCGTAAATTGTTTCATTATTAGTCGCTATCTTTGAGCTCATGTCAGGACACATGACAGCAACATTCTTCATGTAAAGGGGAGGTGTAAGTTGTTTCATTATTTGTCGCTATCTTTGAGCTCATGTCAGGACACATGACAGCAACATTCTTCATGTAAAGGGGAGGTGTAAGTTGTTTCATTATTTGTCGCTATCTTTGAGCTCATGTCAGGACACATGCCAGCAACATTTTTCATGTAAAGGGGAGGTGTAAGTTGTTTCATTATTAGTCGCTATCTTTGAGCTCATGTCAGGACACATGACAGCAACATTGTTCTTGTAAAGTGGAGGCTTACTTTGTTTTCATAAAATGTGTGTGAGCATAGACATGTATGATTTGTAAAATAGAGGAATAGAAGTGTGAGTGGGTCAGGTTCGGGGGAGTTTAGATTTTGTGGGAGATAGAGGAGAGGTAGGAGGGATGAGTTATGAGAGGGAGTTTGAATGCAATATGTGGAAGATTGGGTCACTGATTGAGAGTAGGATTCCTCATGAAGATGAGTATGTGTAAACGAGTGCGATTTTGAGTCAATGTTTCGTTGAGTGAAGGGTAATGAGTCAGTGAGTGGGGGAATGAGTGAATGAGTGAGTGAGTGAATGAGGGAATGAGTGAGTGAGTGAATATAAGTGTACTGAGAGGATTGATCAATGTATGTGTCCGTGTGCTTTAGGGTAATGTGAGTTAGTGAGTGAGGGGGGGAGTGAATGATTGTGTGAGAGAGTGAGTGGTTAAATGGATGTGTGATAGTGAGTATATATGTGCTGAAAAGGTGAGTCAATGTCTGTGTGAGTGTGCTTTAGAGAAATATTAGTGGGTGAGTGATTAGGTGAGTCAGAGAGTAAGTGAGTAAGTGGATGGGTAAATGAGTGTGGCAGTTGGTCAGGGAACAACGGAGCGAGTGATTAAAGTGAGGAAATGAGTGAGTGCGTAAGCGGTTGAGTGAGCGAGTGATTGAGGGAATGCGAATGCGTAGAAGAGTACAGATGTGCTAAGAGGGTGAGTCAACGTCTGTGTGAGGGGGTGTTAGGTGTTAGAGTAGTGTTATGAGGTGAGGAAAGACGATGCAGAGATTGGGGAGAGATTTAGTGATACTGAAACTAGGTGAGCGAACGATTGAAATAACGAGACGTGGGTAGGGAATTAGTGGATGTTCAGGCAATATGTGCAAGAGTGGGTGAGTTGGGTATGATTGAGTGGGTGAGTTAATGTATGTGTGAGTAGGTAAGTTAATGTATTCGCGAGTGGGTGAGTTAATGTATGTGTGAGTAGGTAAGTTAATGTATTCGCGAGTGGGTGAGTTAATGTATTCGCGAGTGTGTGAGTTAATGTATGTGCGAATGGGTGAGTTAATGTATTCGCGAGTGGGTGAGTTAATGTATGTGCAAGAGTGGGTGACTTGGGTATGATTGAGTGGGTGAGTTAATGTATGTGCAAGAGTGGGTGAGTTCAGTATGATTGAGTAGGTGAGTTAATGTATTTGCAAGAGTGGGTGAGTTCAGTATCATTGAGTGCATGAGTTAATGTATGTGCAAGAGTGGGTGAGTTAATGTATGCGAGAGTGGGTGATTTAACGCATGCGAGAGTGGGTGAGTTGGGTATGCGTGAATGGGTGAGTAAATGCATGCTTGAGTGGGTGTGGTAATGTATGCACGTGTGGGTAAGTTAATGTTTGAGTGAGTGAGTGTGTTAATGTATGAGTGAGAATATTTGAAATCCGAATTAGTGCCACTCGTCGTTTTGAATGTGGGAAGTTGACGAGTGACAGGTATGTAAGCGTGAGCGTGAGTGGATGAGTTAATATTGTTCTTAAATGTGTGAGTATATATGTAATGTATGTATGTAATAATTTGAAATGTCTGATTTCATGCGTGAGTTTTGTATGTATGCGTCGGTGTTTTGTGTATGCGATAAGGTGATGTATGTTTGAGTGAATGGCAGGACAAGCATGTCAGCGAGTGTGAGGATATGTTTGTATTCTGGTGGGGTGGGTGAGAGAGGGGAGGGGCGGTAAGTGTGAGTGGATGTGAGCCAAGATATGTGAGTGGGTGTGAGCCTAGGTATGTGAATGGGTATGGGGATAGGTATGTGAGTGGGTGTGAGGATAGGTATGTGAGTGGGTATGGGTATAGGTATATGAGTGGGTGTGAGGATAGGTATGTGAATGGGTATGGGGATAGGTATGTGAGTGAGTGTGGGGATAGGTCTGTGAGTGGGTGTGAGGATAGGTATGTGAGTGAGTGTGGGGATAGGTATGTGAGTGGGTGTGGGGATAGGTATGAGAGTGGATGGGGGGATAGGTATGTGAGTGAGTGTGGGGATAGGTATGTGAGTGGGTGTGGGGATAGGTATGTGAATGGGTATGGGGATAGGTATGTGAGTAAGTGTTTGGATAGGTATGTCAGTGGGTGTATGGATAGGTATGTGAGTGGGTATGGGGATAGGTATGTGAGTGGGTGTGGGGATAGGTATGTGAGTGGGTGTGGGAATAGGTATCTAAGTGTGTGTGAGGATAGGTATGTGAGTGGGTGTGAGCCTAGGTATGTGAATGCGTATGGGGATAGGTATGTGAGTGGGTGTGAGGATAGTTATGTGAGTGGGTGTGGGAATAGGTATGTGAGTGGGTGTGGGAATAGGTATGTGAGTGGGTGTGAGGATAAGTATGTGAGTTGATGTGGGGATAAGTATGTGAGTGGGTGTAAGGAAAGGTATGTGAGTGGGTGTGGGGATAGGTATGTGAGTTGCTGTGGGGATAGGTATGTGAGTGGGTGTGGGGATAGGTATGTGAGTTGCTGTGGGGATAGGTTTGTGAGTGGGTGTGGGGATAGGTATGTGAGTTGGTGTGGGGATAGGTATGTGAGTTGGTGTGAGAATAGTTATGTGAGTGGGTGTGAGGTAAGGTATGTGAGTGGGTGTGAGAATAGGTATGTGAGTGGATGTGAGCCTAGGTATGTGAGTGGGTGTGAGGAAAGGTATGTGAGTGGGTGTGAGCCTAGGTATGTGAGTGGGTGTGAGGAAAGGTATGTGAGTGGGTGTGAGCCTAGGTATGTGAGTGGGTGTGAGGATAGGTATGTGAGTGGATTGAGGAAATGTATATAGGTGTGAGGATAGTTATGTGAGTAGATGTGAGGAAAGGTATGTGAGTGTGAGAATATGTAGGTGAGGGAGTTGAGGAAAGGTATGTGAGTGGGTGTGAGGAAAGGTATGTGAGTGAGTATGAGGAATAGTATGTGGGTGTGAGGATAGGTAGGTGAGTGGGTTTAGGAAAGGTATGTGAGTGGGTGTGAGCCTAGGTAAATGAGTTGGTGTGAGGAAAGGTATGTGGGTGTGAGGAAAGGTATGTGGGTGTGAGGATTGGTATGTGAGTGAGTATGAGCCTAGGTATGTGAGTGGGTGTGAGAATATGTATGTGAGTAGGTTGAGAAAATGTATGTTGGTGTGAGGATAGTTATGTTAGGATAGTTATGTGAGTGTGTGTGAGGTATGTGAGTGTAAGGAAAGGTGTGTGAGTGGGTGTGAGGAAAGGTATGTGAGTGTGAGAATAGGTAGGTGAGTGGGTTGAGGAAATGTATGTGAGTAAGTGTGAGGAAAGGTATGTGAGTGAGTGTGATGAAATGTATGTGGGTGTGAGGATAGGTATTTGAGTGGGTGTGATGAAAGGTATGTGGGTGTGAGGATAGGTATGTGGGTGTTACCCTAAGTATGTTAGTGGGTGTGAGGAAAGGTATGTAAGTGAGTGTGAGTAAAGGCATGTTGGGGTGATGATAGGTATGCGAGTGGATGTGATGAAACGTATGTGAGTGTGAGGATAGGTATGTGAGTGGGTGTGAGGATAGTTATGTGGGTGTGAGCCTAGGTATGTGAGTGGGTGTGAGGATATGTGTGTGAGTGGGTGTGAGGATTGGTATGTGAGTAGGTGTGAGGATAGGTATGTGGATGTGACCCTGGGTATGTGAATGGGTGTTAGGAAAGGTATGTGAGTGAGTGTGAGTAAAGGTATGTCGGTGTGAGGATAGATATGTGAGTGGGTGTAATGAAAGGTATGTGGGTGTGAGGATAGGTATGTAAGTGGGTGTGAGTATATGTATGTGAGTGAGTGTGAGTAGAGGTATGTGAGTAGGTGTGAGGATAGGTATGTGGGTGTGACCCTAGGTATGTGAGTGGGTGTGAGGAAAGGTATGTGAGTGAGTGTTAGTAAAGGTATGTCGGTGTGAGGATAGATATGCGAGTGGGTGTGATGAAAGGTATGTGGGTGTGAGGATAGATATGTGAGTGTGTGTGAGGATATGCCTATGTTATCATGGGGGAGGGGCGGGTGGGGGTGGGAATGAGAACATGTTTGTGAGTTGGTGTGAGGATAGGTTTGTGAGTGGGTGTGAGGATATGCCTATGTTATCATGGGGGAGGGGCGGGTGGGGGTTGGAATGAGAACATGTTTGTGAGTGGGTGTGAGGATAGGTTTGTGAGTGGGTGTGAGGATAGGTTTGTGAGTGGGTGTGAGGATAGGTTTGTGAGTGGGTGTGAGGATAGGTTTGTGAGTGGGTGTGCGGATAGGTTTGTGAATAGGTGTCTAAAAGAGAATGTGTGCCAGTGTGTATCGGGAGTGGAGGAGTGGGTAGAGGAACGCGTATATGTGTCGGGAGTGGAGGAGTAATGAGAGGAACGCGTCGATATGTCGGGAGTGGAGGAGTGGGGAGAGGAACACGTGTATGTGTCGGGAGTGGAGGAGTGAGGAGAGGAACGCGTGTATGTGTCGGGAGTGAAGGAGTGGTGAGAGGAACGCGTGTTTGTGTCGGGAGTGGAGGAGTGGGGAGAAGAACGCGTGTATGTGTCGGGAGTGGAGGAGTGGGGAGAGGAACGCGTGTATATTTCGGAAGTGGAGGAGTGGGGAGAGGAACGCGTGTACGTGTCGGGAGTGGAGGAGTGGGGAGAGGAACGCGTGTTTATCTCAGGAGTGGAGGTGTGGGGAGAGGAACGCGTGTACGTGTCGGGAGTGGAGGAGTGAGGAGAGGAACGCGTGTACGTATCGATAAGCCGTCTTGACTCTTCGTACGTCATACTTGTATCTGTTTGTGGTAGTCTTGCACCTTCTTTTGCCAGTCTGTCTGCCTCTTCGTTGCCTTGGATGTTGCAGTGTGATGGGACCCACTGTACCACTAATCTTTTTGGTGCGGACTGCTGGCACAGTTTGCAGAGTGCTGCTCTTAAGTCATTAAGCTCAGTGTTTTTCTGGCTTTTTAGCGCTGTGACTACGGCGAGAGCATCTGTAAGCAGGACTATATGGCTTTCATTTTCTTTGTGTGTCACCATTTCTTCCACTGCCGCCCTCAGTGCCTCTGCCTCCGCTCTGAAATTGCTTGTGTACTTATCAGTAGCGAATGACAGTGTTATTTGTCTGCCATTTGGTAGGTTCAGGAATGCTCCTGCCCCTCCGTTCTGTGTAGTGTGTGTTACAGAACCGTCGGTGTGTGCATGGGTCCAGTCCATGCTTGGGTAGTTTTTCTATATAAAGCTTAGGGTAGTATCTCTCCTTTCTTTTTCAGTCTGGCCGTTTTTGTTTCCAATACCTGGTATATTTTCTACCACCTCTGGAAATACATCCTGCCTCCAGGTAGGTTTTCGTAAAGTAGTGATGGGTTTTGGTGTTGTTAGTGCGTTTTTGGGATCTTCGTGCATCTTTGCTTTGGCTATTTCTGCAAAGTTTCTCCGCTTTAGTTTCCCATTTCCCAAATTGTTTAGTCTCTGGTGCATTGGATGGTCAGTCAGTCTTCGGAGTTTCTCTGACTGCAGCTGGGCTCTGCAGTCTCTTCTATTGGTCATGGATTGCAGTTTTGTAATCTTTTCAAGTTCTACAATTGGCGTTGACTTCATGCCTCCTGTTATAACTCTCATGGCTTGGTTTTGAAGTTTGGTAACTTTATCGAAGTTCGCCTTTGCTGCTGTTGTCCATGCCGCAATGCCATACTCGAGAACTGGTCTCACTTTCCAGTGTACAGTTTCTTTAGTATGCCTTCGTCTGCTCCCCAGCTTGTGCCAGCAAGTTTCCTCATGATTGCCATTCTTTCTCTGGCTCTCATTCGGTTTCTCTCGATCTGACTTTTCCATGTCATGCGCCGATCAAATGTGACTCCCAGATAGGTTGGGTTGTCGTTTGGCTGCAGGAATTTGCCATTTAAACTTAATTTGGTATTTTGGGGTTTGATTGAAAGCGAGAATATTGTGCATGTGGTTTTCTCCTCGTTTATTTTGACCAGCCATGAGTTCGCCCACTCTTCCAGCGATGTTAGGGCCTGCTGCATCCGATTTTTTGCTATGGTGAGATTCTTTTCAGAGGTCCACATAGCCAGATCGTCTACAAACATTGAGCTATGGACTCTCCTTGGTATATTCTCTGTAATGTCGTTTATAAATACCAGGAAGAGTGTGGGTGACAGTACTCCCCCTTGGGGTACTCCCTGCTCGAGTGTCACCTTTTTGCTCATCTGCCCTTGTACTTGGACTCTGGCCGTTCTTTGTTTGAGGTAGTGGTTGATCCACTTGTACATTTTCCCACAAAACATCACTTCTTCTTAGCTTGACTCTAAGTCCATCTTTCCAGACTTTGTCAAATGCCTTTTCCAGATCACCCAAACAGCTACTGCGTGTTTCTGTGCCTGGTAGGCATCTTCTATTTCCTGGGCTATGAGGATGACCTGGTCCTCAGTGGATCTGTGCTGTCTAAAGCCGGCTTGCTGTGGAATTAGTATTCGTTTTTCTTCCAGATGCCACATCAGTCTGGTGTTTATCATACGTTCCATCAGCTTGCCGACACCGCTCAGTAGGCTGATGGGCCTGTATCCATTTGGATCTGTTTTGTCCTTTCCTGTTTTTGGTACTGGTACCAGTACTGCGTCTTTCCATGCCTGGGGTACAATTCCCCTTTTCCAGCTTTGGTTCAGGACCGATAGCAGTTTCCTCTTCGCTGTTTGGCCCAGCCCCATCAGCATTTCGTTTGTTATCCCGTCTTTTCCGGGAGATTTCCTTTTCTTTAATGTTCTCATAGCCTCTTCCATTTCGCTCATTGTTAATTTGGCCATCATGTGCTCTTCAGGTGCCATATTGATGTTGTCGTGCCCCTTTAGCTCTTCACTAATGTATGTATGCCTATCTGCAGGGACCTCGATGTGGTTTGCTCTGGCATAGTGATCGATCATTTGAGAGTTTTCTTTGGTATAGTCCGTCTTTTAATTCATAAACAAGGTCCGAAGCAATTTTCTACTAAACTGCATGTCAGATCCAAATGATTTATCGCATGCAGCCTTAGAATATCTATGACGCTAAAACGTTGATATTAGTCCATAGATGTTAAGAATTTTGCACATAGGCAAATTCCTTTGATCTTTTAGGACCATTACAAAAAAATTGCATTAAATTGTAAGATTTTACAGTACGAAGTTTAATTTCTTGTTTCATTTTGTTCATTGGCGTATCTCCTTAATGCCCTAATAGATCAATTGATTGTTTATATTGCCCTATATGTACAATTGTAAAACTGGCACCAATGTTCAACAGTTAGCACAGCCGTTTGGTCTCCATTAGACCCCATGGTTGTATTACCTGTGCAGTGAATTTGTTATTGTTTAAAACATTTGAATTTTGAAATGTATTTGTTTTCATTGTATGTACACTTACAAACATACTTTTTATAAATATTCCCTAATTTATCAAAGTCTGCTAGGCAGTATATCCACAAAATATTATATTAATCATTCCGAGTCTGTCGATTCAAAGAGGTTGATAATTGTTATTGGCTGGACAAATTGTAATCCATCTCGTTGCAAGTACTGATCTTCTTCCCGGAGCACATGCTCAACACACTTCATCCAGAAGTTGATATCTATTTTTGAAAGGTACTCGCGTGTCAGCACTTCATGATCACACATTTTAAATGCCATGTTCTGTTTGGCAACTGACTTTAACCCAGACAAGTTCTATAGGGTTTAGATGTGCATGATATTCAAGTGGTCGCAGAGAAGTGTGACCTTACTCTTCAATGATTTTGTAAATATGATTCATATTTGTCTTTTTTGTCTTCCTCACAAGCTGCAACAACTCGGGCTTCAAATACATGTAGACGAAATTCACTTTCTACTTAACTTCAGTTCAGATCATCCCGTAACCCATCAGGTCGTTGGGGCACACATGAAGACATGAAAATCCCACGCCAGCTCTCTCTGTCTGTCGCCGCCTGACGTATCTCACCGTGAGGAAGGCCTGACCACTCAGCGATGTTGTCCCCCCATCTCTTCCTTGGACGTCCTCGCCCTCTCTGTCCCGGTACGGATCCAAAGAGTATCGAGTTGGGAATTCCGTTGGACCTCGCGACGTGCCCGCACCAGGCCATCTTTCGTCTATTGATAGCTGTGAACAGATCTTCAAAAGGACCAATAGCGTCTTCAACTCTCTGACGGATGTCTACGTTCGCGACACGGTCCTTATATGTAACATTTAGGAGTTTTCTATAGCACCGCATTTCCATTGCACGTATTCTGCCCTGGATATCTGCTGTAATGGACCAGGTCTCGCAGGCATACAGAAATATTGACAGCACCAAGGAGCGTAGTAGTCTGACTTTTATGCCGAGGGCGAGGCGCTTGTCTCGCCAAAGAGGTTGCAGCCTAGTCAGCGCCGCTGTTGTTTGTGCTATTCTGGCAATTACCTCTGGCTTCGAACCCTCTTCGCTGATCAACGATCCAAGATATTTGAAATGTTTCACCACCTCAAGTACCTGCCTATTTGCCTCTATGACAGATTGAAACCCTGCAACGTTATTGGTCATGAGTTTTGTTTTATCAGTATTTATTTCCATACCAAAACTCAGGGCCGTTCTATCCAATCTACCAATCAACTCCTGGAGTTCCCTCTCTGTGCCTGCCAATCATTATCATCAGCAAATCGGAAGTTTGTGATAAGGCTGTCACCAATTGTAACCGTGCCAACATGTCCTTTTAAGGTCGTCTCCATTATTTTCTCCAAGAAGATATTGAAGAGTGTGGGGGAGAGTATACATCCCTGTCTCACACCCACCGTCGTACGGAACCAATCGACTAGCGTTCCCTCTACTGAGACAGCGCTGGTCGCCTGCTCATAAAGGTTTGCAATTACCCTCACAATATCACTGTTGAACTTATAATGCCTCATTGTTGACCATAGCGCCGCATGCCACACTCTATCAAACGCCTTTCGAAAGTCAATGAAGGCATGGTAGAGTGGTTGATGATACTCTGAGTACTTCTCATTCAGTAGACGAAGATTAAATATCTGCTCGATGGTACTCCTTCCCGCTCGAAAGCCCGCTTGTTCTTCGGCAATGATACTCTCCGCCTGAGGATTCAGTCTGTTAAGTAATATCCTCAAGAGAACTTTACTTGGATGACTTATCAGACTGATTGTTCGATAGTTCTGACACACATTTAGGTTTCCCGATTTAGGCAGTGGTATAATGACTGATTTTGTCCAGCAGGTGGGCCACACTCCTGTCTGCCAAATTCTATTGCAGATGTAAGTCAGGGTAGTGATTGTCGCCTCACCTCCCACTTGCAGGAGCTCTGCTGGAATATTATCCACACCGACAGCCTTCCCTCTCTCCAGCATTTTTACGGCTTCACATACTTCTTCCCTTGTTATCGTTTGATTTTCCTCTACCAGAATCACTGCAGGAGACATTGCCATTCTTGGGTCACCTCGATCTCCATGCTTATATAGCTCCGAACAGTACTCTTTCCAGCGCTCACGAATGTCTTTAGCTTCTGTGAGACATTTCCCACTCTTGTCCTGAATCGTCGTATTTCGACCTTTGACAGGTCTTACTAAGTCCTTGACTAATGTATATGCTCCCTTGGCATCATTTCGTCCCAGATTTCGTTCGCTAACTGCGCACTGAGCCGTTATCCAATCCACCTTGGCCTGTTTCATCTTGGTCTTTATGGATCTATTTATCTTTCTATATCGCTGAATCCCATCTAGTGTATTCTTCGCTCACTTCAATCGTCGTCTATTGTCACATAAGTCCAGTATTTCACTCGTGATCCATGCTTTCTTTTTAACCCTGCACCTACCTAGAACCTCAGATGCCGTGTTGAGTAAAGCCGAATTCAAGGCTTCAGTCATCGTTTCAACATCTGCCTCCTCGTTTAGAACCAAGAGAGGAGCGAAACGTCCCCCCAACACCGCTCCAAAGGTCTCCATTACATCCGGGCACTTCAACTTCTCCAAGTCAAATCTCAGTCGAGTTATCTCTCTCTTCAGAACTTTTTTTAGTCGGAGATGCATGGTCATCAGCACTAAGTCGTGGTCGCTCCCTACATCGGCCCCTGGGAAACTTCTTGTCCGGGCGCTATTGATGTTAGATCGGAATCCCCTTTGGACCAAAATATAGTCTATTTGACTGTGAAGCGTACTGTTTGGGCTGTGCCACGTCCACCGCCTCGAAATTGTATGTGGTCCCAGCGTATTCGCTACTATCAGCTTATTGTAATACGCAAATTCCAAGAGTCGTAGACCTCTATCGTTGGTGGTCACATTCCCATACGCTCCACATGTGCCTTTCCAGACACGTAACTAGCCACATCCTAATTTGAGCTTTTGTATTTGATGCAGTTGGTACTTTGTCTTCCTCTGTTACTGCATTGTGATTTGATGCATTATCCATTACTAGGCATGACGGTCTATCCAGAATTGGAAGAATATCATTCGTCATCCATTCATTTCAGTGTGGTAGTTTCTACCATCAGTACTTTTTGATTGGAAAATAAGTTCAGCGTTATGGACATTTTCTTTATCACTGCTTCCGACACACGTTAGTATAATGCGCTGCCCTTTGCTGCTTGGAATTTGTCTTTTCTGTTCACTGTCAACTGATTCCCATTCTTTACCATAGGTGTGGTGAGCATTGACCCAGGATTCATCCAAGTATACAATATCATAGCCTTGCCTACGCCGTTTACGTATCTGCCTCAAATGTGGCTTTTCACATATAATATTCCTGCCACCTGAAGTTTTCCTCACAGTAAAGCCGGCGGCTCTTACAATTTCCCCCAAAAAGTGCTTTTTGAAATGTCAATACTGCAGTGGGATTGCAATGTTAATTTTAGTTTCCGATGTTTAGCAAGTTCATTTTCAACAGTTTCAAAATGTCCCGTTTTATGACAACGCAAAAATGATGATCTATCTAGACCAAGCGCCAATTGCGTTCGTTTCTCTGGGTCATGAATATCGCAATATAAATGACCCACATTAGATTCCCTGTAAAAAACTTGAATAGTAAAACAGTAACCTTGTAAATTGGCATTAATGTACATTTCAAACTCATTTAGAAATTGAAATCATTGTAACTATTGAAAAAGCAACTATGTCACAATAACGACCCACAAACTACAATATCGTGATACGTCTAAATCTGAACTACAGTTTCGCATGAATGACCTTGGTTGTTTTCCGTACTCGACAAAGTGTCTGGTTTGTGAAGAGAATAATCTGAAATTTGATTTTTACTCAGCCTTTTTGAAGGTCAAAGCATATATTTTTAAAACAGCCCCAATGTGTACCGTATACATGCTAAAATAATGCCTAATTCACTTAGGTTGCTTTTTTTTCAAAATACATCAAATTTCTTATAGAAAAAAATATTAACTCAACGTCACGGACATTCTAAGGATGCATCCGAAAAATCATTTAGATCTGACATGCAGTTTAGTAGAATATTGTTTCGAACCTTGATAATGAATTAAAAGACGGACTATATGGGGTAACAGGGACTCTACTTACATTTTAATGCGTACTTGAGAAGGTGGATCTGGGTCTTCATGGCTGTAGTTCACTAACCTCACCATTATAGGGTGTACAGTGCCCATCCCCAACTCATTGGCCAGACTGCTGTGACAGTCTGTTTCCGGGAACACAAACGAGTACCTGATGGGACGTCCTTATCAGTACGTTTCACCTGACAATGATTTCTCTTTGCATCTAATTAAAACGAAAAAGATGGTAATTATTATAGTATTTTTGAGCTTATCTAGACACACACAAATATTTTAACTCTGTTTATTCCAATCAAATTACGTATGATTATATTTTTTTTCTTCCTGAAGGTGTGTACTCTCTTTCTCTACACCCTCTTCTTAATCTTGAGCTGAATTATATGTTTTCGTTGTGATTGGTCTGTGCTTGTTATTATGCAAGATCCTCTAATACAAAATAAGCGGAGGAGACATTTACTGGTGAAGGTCTACAGTCTGGATGTGATACTCTTAGTTACATGAGACGGAGATATTCGTTGGTGAAGGTCTCCAGTCTGGATGTGATACTCTTAGTTACATGAGACGGAGACATTTTTTGGTGAAGATCTAGTCTGGATGTGATACTCTAAGTTACATGAGACAGAGACATTTGTTGGTAAAGGTCTCCAGTCTAGATGTGATACTCTTAGTTACATGAGACAGAGACATTTGTTGGTAAAGGTCTCCAGTCTGGATGTGATACTCTTAGTTACATGACAGGGAGACATTTGTTGGTGAAGGTCTCCAGTCTGGATGTGATACTCTTAGTTACATGAGACAGAGACATTTGTTGGTAAAGGTCTCCAGTCTGGATGTGGTACTCTTAGTTACATGACAGGGAGACATTTGTTGGTGAAGGTCTCCAGTCTGGATGTGATACTCTTAGTTACATGAGACGGAGACATTTGTTGTTAAAGGTTTACAGTATGAGAGTGATAGTCTTAGTTATGTGAGACGGAGAAATTTGCGGGTGACGGTGTATAGTCAGGGAGAGATAATCTTAGCTACATGCAATGTTTCTGAAACATTTAGTTACACTGATTGTACAGTGATGTGCTACGGTTCAGAGACATGGACATTCACAAAATCACTGGAGGACACGTGGAGATTGACCCAGGCCTCTCTTGATAGACGCTTGGTAGAAATCACTCCCGCCAAATCAACGTATGCAAAATGGTCACAATTCTGACCTATGACGATTGTCATTGACGAATAATGCGGTAATCTATACAGACAAGACAAACCATAGATGGGCAGGTCACGTGTTGGAACGGAACGATGGTTGATAAAGCACGACGACAGCAATCTGGTGTCCCGAGGCAAAGAAAGACGGCGTGGAAGAGCACCAGCCTCACTTGCTGTCCCCGACAATATTGACGCCACTAGGGGAATGCTTGCCACCCACTGGATTACGTGGTTCAAGACAAAGTTCGCTGGAGACGAAGCTGGACCCGCAGCTGCGCTGATGAACGGGTCATCAAGATCAGGATTGTACGGTGTTGTACAAGAGTAGGTGGCCAATCGCTTAGATTACCTGTCTCTTAACTTAGGGGGTTCAGGTTCCAGTAATGCCGCCAATTTTTCTGAAATGTTTTTTTTAAACATTTGACTGCAAATTGGAATGCGACTATAGGACGGACGGCATATATGGTTTGGTTCTGTCATCAAAATCCTCCAAGAGGACCCAAGCAATGTGAAATGAGAATAAAATGATAGTTGAATAGATATTTGAACATCTTCATCATATTTATAGTTTACAAATTCATTTTGAGACATAAGATGGTTTTGGTAAGCTGCTGGAAGGAAGTGGAAAAGATTGCACTGGCCGAAGTTCCTTGGCGAGGGTTTGTTGATGACCTTCTGTCGAAGACGGATGTGTCGGACCGAAAGGTGCAAATATTGCAGTCAAACTGTAAACTAGCGACACAACGCAAATCCGTTCTCCGAACTATATCCTGCTACTTGCAAAGCCCTGTTCAGGGCTTGGTAACGGGAGATTGAGAATGAACGCAGAAGAAGAAGAAGAATGTTGATGACCTATGCACCCCTGGGGGATAAAAGACGAAAGAGAGAACAAACCTGAATGTATTGCTCTTGTCGTTAACATCTAGATCTGTTCCTGTACTTTAGCTTATAGTAAATTCTCAAACATATAAATGTGTGCGCTTTGGCTTTGTTCAAATACATCATTGTCGTTGTTTATGAGGGATAATCAGCAGTGGAGTGAGGTATATATAGAAAATTCTGGGTTTGGATAGGACATACATTTAATAAAATAGTTGATAGCAATACAAACCAGGCTTTGATCTGGATTAGAAGGGTAAGAAAAGAAGAGAGAGACCAATCCGCAAATGGAGACATACAAAAATCGGACATTACAGACAGCACATATGGAGGCAGATGTAAAACAGACATTGCAGACATTACATACATGGAGACAGACGTAGAGCAGACAACACATACATAGAGACAGACGTAGAGCAGACATTGTAGACCAGACAGTACAGACATGGAGACAGATGTAAAACAGACATTGCAGACAGCACATACATGAAGACAGACGCAGAGCAGACATTGCAGACAGTACATACATGGAGACAGACGCAGAGCAGACATTGCAGGCAGCGCTTTCATGGAGACAGACGCGGAGCAGACATTGTAGACCAGACAGTACAGACATGGAGACAGAGGTAAAACAGACATTGCAGACAGCACATAAATGAAAATAGACGTGAAACAGACATTGTAGAGAACACACAAATGGAAACAGACATAAAACAGATAATAAAGCAGAATGGATTTTTTTTAATAGATGGGTGAGAACAGATAGAATTGACGTGCATTTGTTGACGACCTGTGCCTCCTGTACAGCTAAAAGATTTTATTTTGAATATATGTAGATAATGTCTGTTGATAACTTTACGCAAACATCAGGGGAAAAAATGTTTATCGCGTCTGTGATGCAAATCTAGGAAAAGAAAAGAAGGTAAAACAAGTCAGATGATCAGAAGCTGAATAATGATTCATTACAACAAAATATTTGATGCCAGGAAACTGAAAGAAGACATGAAATATGAAAATTAATGAACTGTAAATTTCTATTGAAGACCGCCATTTTGTCAAGTGAAGCAGTATTAAACTGTTACATCTTGTCACATCCTGGAAGAGAAATAACTGTGGGTTATTGCCGTTGTTATCTGTTTTCTCACCCAATATTTACGAAGCACGGCTTGAAAGATCTAGATCAAGGGACTTCAACCTATTCGCCACGTGCACCATTTTCATCATATCTCAGAATGCCCTTCACCTGTTTCCAAGGTTGTCTGACTCAAACAGTGCATTCCAAATCAAATAATGTGCAACTAGTATTTATTTTCTTTATTAATGTGATGGATTTTAAAAACAAATTAAAGTTATTTAAAAAATATTCATCGCTAGTTACGTAATCATGTAACAAGAGGAACAGGGAGACCAAGCTGAACATTAACATACTTCTTCTTCTTCTTCGTACGCTGTTAGACGTCAAATTGAATTTTTTCGAAAACAGCAGCGGTCATCCTGAGGCAGTCGACACTGCCACAGAGCTTGTCTAGTGTTGCCACTGGTGATGGCCACATGTGATTTCTCTGGTCCTCGTACGTCGGGCAGTTTTGCAACAAATGTTCAGCGGTCATTTTCCCGGTACCGCAAGTGCATTTGTCAGTGCCACCTATGTTCAGTTTATTGAATAGGTGGTACCTCAGTCTGTTGAGGCCTGTGCGGAGTCTGAAGACCACGACCTGCTCTCTTCTGTTCAATTGGTAATATGCATCATTTTTTGTGTAGCCAGTATGTTCTGTTTCCCATTAGGCCATGTATCTGGCTCTAATAAGTCTTTTGGACTCTTAGTAGGTCACACTAGAATCTGGTTGTGGCAGTCTTGCGCCTTCTTTTGCCAGTCTGTCTGCCTCCTCGTTGCCTTGGATGTTACAGTGGGATGGAACCCATTGTACCACTACTCTTTTTGGTGCGGACTCCTGGCATAGTTGACACAGTACTGCTCTTAAATCATTAAGTTCAGAATTTTTCTGGCTTTTTAGTGATGTGACTACGACCAGGGCATATGTAAACAGGACTATCTGGCTTTCATTTCTTTTGCCTGTCAGCATTGCTTCTGCGGCAGCCCTCAGTGCCTCTGTCTCCGCTCTGAAATTACTTGAGTATTTTCCAGTTGCCACTGACAGTGTTATTTTTCTACCATTTGGTAGGCTCAGGAATACCCCTGCCCCTCCGTTATGTGTTGTGTTTGTTACAGATCCGTCGGTGTATGCATGGGTCCAGTCCATGCTTGGGTAGTTTTTCGTTGTGTACCTAAAGGTTATGTCTCTTCTTTCTTTTTCAGTCTGGCTGTTCTTGTTTCCAATACCTGGTATATTTTCTACCACCTCCGGAATGATATGCTGCTTCCAGGTAGGTTTGCGTACAGTATGGATGGGCTTTGGTGTTCTTAATGTGTTCATAGGGTCTTCGCTCATCTTTGCTTTGGCTATTTCTGCAAAGTTTCTCCGCTTTAGTTTCCCATTTCCAAATCGATTTAGTCTCTGATGCATTGGATGGTATGTCAGTCTTCTGAGTTTCTCTGCTTGCTGCTGGGCTCTGCAGTCTCTTCTGTCGGTCATGGATTGTAGATTTGTAATCTTTTCAAGTTCTACAATTGGCGTTGAATTCATGCCTCCTGTTATAACTTTCATGGCTTGGTTTTGAAGTTTGCTAATTTTGTCAAAGTTTGCCTTTGCTGTTGTTGTCCATGCCGAAATGCCATACTCGAGAACTGGTCTCACTCTTCCAGTGTACAGTTTCTTTAGTATACTTTCGTCTGCTCCCCAGCTTGTGCCAACAAGTTTCCTCATGATTGCTATTCTTTGTCTGGCTCTCATTCGGTTTCTCTCGATCTGACTTTTCCATGCCATGCGCCGATCAAATGTGACTGCCAGGTAGTTTGGGTTGTCGTTTGGCCGCAGATATTTTGGTGTTCTGGGGTTTGTTTGAAAGCGAGAATATCGTACATTCTGTTTTTTCCTTATGTAGTTTGACCAGCCATGAGTTCGCAAACTCCTTCAACAATGTTAGGGCCTGCTGCATCCGATTGCTTGCTATGGTGATATTTTTTTCAGAGGTCCACATAGCCAGATCGTCTGCAAACATGGAGCTGTGGACTTTTCTTGGTATATTCTCTGAGATGTTGTTTATATACACCAGGAATAGTGTGGGTGACAGTACTCCCCCTTGGGGTACTCCCTGCTCAAGTGTCACCGTTTTGCTCATCTGCCCTTATACTTGAACTCTGGCTGTTCTGTTTTCGAGGCAGTGGCTGATCCATCTGTACATTTTCCCACAAACTTCACTTCTTCGTAGCTTGACCTTAAGTCTCCCTTTCCCCACCTTGTCAAATGCCTTCTCTAAATCCACCCAAACCGATACGGTGTGTTTTTTCTCCTGGTAAGCATCCTCTATTTCCTGGGCTATGAGAGTGATCTGGTCCTCAGTGGATCTGTGCTGTCTAAAGCGTGCTTGCTGTGGAATTAGTATCTGTCATTCTTCCAGATGTCACATCTGTCTGGAGTTTATCATACGCTCCATCAGTTTTCCTACACAGCTCAGTAGACTTATAGGCCTGTATCCATTTGGATCTGTTCTATCTTTTTCTTTCTTTGAGATTGACATACGACCCCAACAGATGTTCTCATGATAAGAGTGCCGGAGGCCGGAGAACTGGGTAAAGATCGAGAGTCTTCAATGGCGGCTGTGGTGAGAGCGATGTTCTCATAAGGAAATGCTACATGATGATGAATTGCTGAGCAGACAAAACAGGGATCTCAAACGATGCCAGTTATCTGTGGTAAGTGACTTGATTGGTGTTTGAGTATCTGATAGACGATAATAAAGGTGAAGGTTAGATAAGAGAACAAGCATTTATGTACTTTAAAAGAGAACCTACTTGACCCCAACAATAGAAACATGATCTAGCTACTGAGAATAGATTGTTTAGCTATCAATTGATGGTACATAACAGAGATGTTATAATAGGTGTTAACACCTCACAACAGAAACATTGTCCAAGCACTGAGAATAGATTGTTTAGCTGTCAGTTGATGGTACACAACAGAGATGTTATAATAGGTGTTAACACCTCACAACACAAACATGGTCTAGCTACTGAGAATATGTTGATAAATGTGGGTTAATGATACTCAACAGAAATGTTACACCTCATAATAAAAACTGTAAACTATTCAGAAAACATGTTTAACAGAATACATTTTTTTGTTGCATCGTGAAGCAGCAGCAACCACAATTAGTATGTTACAGACACAAAATCAAATTATATATTTAGAAACAATATGACACTACCGGAACGAACCTTAGTCACCAAAATAAGCATAAAAAAACGTGAAACACAAAGTTGAGTTTCACATACAGAAAAACGTGAAACACAAAGTTCAGTTTCACGTGATGAAACTGAAATTCACGTCGGGGTCGTGCTATGCTTGGCTTTATCTGCCTGTAGCTCACTACTACGAGGATCACGTCGATCCCTCATCTTGTTAGCCAGGCTGTCATGAAAACGGCCCGATTCCAGGAAGGGTTACGAGGAAGTCAAGGTGAGGGTCTTGACCAGTATGTTTTGCCTGACCCTGATTAACATTTCCTATCAGTATGTTTTGCCTGACCAGACGTTAGTTTACCTTTCCATTATTGATAGGAGAATATCACATATTAACAACCCCTCCCCCCCCCCCCACACTCCGTCCCTCCCACCCTCTCACACCGGCTGCTCTCCCACTGTGACATTACTATTAGATGCGGGTGACGTCGTGGATGACGCGTGAATTTTATTAAATTGAACGAGCTTTGCACAGTCAGCCTCACTCTCTCGTCGTTGTCTGGCATAGTCTAGCAGCAAGACAGTGTCGAGACGGCTAAAGTCAAGGGTCAGGGTGCAGGATATGACCAGGGCTTCTTTTGTGTTTCGCTGGGATCTTAGCA
The DNA here is from genome assembly GCA_036924085.1 of Ariolimax columbianus. Lineage (NCBI taxonomy): Eukaryota > Metazoa > Mollusca > Gastropoda > Stylommatophora > Arionidae > Ariolimax > Ariolimax columbianus. The sequence goes on from JAVGWX010000012.1 coordinate 30,899,685, forward strand.
TTCTTCAAGGCCTGCTGGCCCCGTCTTTTTGGCCGTTTTGCATACCTTTTGTCTCTTACACCCAATCCGTCGAGGCCAGGCCTCACATGTCTTGGTCGACATATCCTATTTGGCTCAACTCAGCTGCCAATACCTGGTCCAGCCCGCTAGTCAAAACTGTGTCACAATGTGTGTTCGCTGCGTATGCTGCAGCTGGACCCCATTACAGATAATGAAGTGCTATCCAGAGCCAACATGCCAGGTATTCGTGCACTCTTGCAACAACAAAAACCCAGCGAAGATGGGCTGGCCACCTTGCTTTGAATGTCAATATAAAGGGTTCCAAAGAAACTCTTGTAAAGAGAACTGAGTGAAGGACAACGAACATCGGGATGGTTAAAGAAATTCCTTTAAATGACGGGCTGAATGAGTTCCTTAAGTGCTGTCAAATAAACATTCACACCTGGGAAAACCTGGCTTAAAATCGTTTAATCTGGAAGAGACCGTCACAAACGGCGTTGCAATCAGCGAAGGCCTCTGTTTTCAGTCAGCTCAGTATATATGCGCAATAAGGAAGTCTAGAGCAGAGACAGCTGTGGACTATGTTTGCCAGTCGTGTCATAGAACTCTCCGTGCTCGCATTCACTTAATCAGTCACAAGGGCACTTACACACTCAAGGATGCAGTATGACATGGGAAGTTTACGCGGTCCTCATCAAAGACGATAGACGAATTTGTATTGTTGTTATTAATATTTTTATTATTATATTACTTTAAAATAGTGACTGATAAAACTGTCCATTCTTATTTAAGTTAATACAATTAATGGACTTGACCTGCATTGGTTATTTTCCTTGATATAACTTGCAAGCACAGTCTAGTTAGTTTCGACTGCAGTGAATTGTTGTTAGACTTCTAGAAAAATGGCATCGATATGTAGATAGAAAACATTTATTGAATAGTGATTTTTCGATATAAATAGGAGAATTTATTTGATTAAGAATAGAGTTCAATGCTTAATGTATCTTCTGTTTGAGGAAAGGAGACTAACGTAAAGTCAGGGAAAATATACTGATCAGACTTGTTATGGTCTGGTAAAACATACTGATCAGACATGTTATGGTCTGGTAAAACATACTGATCAGACATGTTATGGTTTGGTAAAACATACTGATCAGACATGTTATGGTCTGGTAAAACATACTGATCAGACATGTTATGGTCTGGTAAAACATACTGATCAGACATGTTATGGTCTGGTAAAACATACTGATCAGACATGTTATGGTCTAGTAAAACATACTGATCAGACATGTTATGGTCTGGTAAAACATACTGATCAGACATGTTATGGTCTGGTAAAACATACTGATCAGACATGTTATGGTCTAGTAAAACATTCTGATCAGACATGTTATGGTCTGGTAAAACATACTGATCAGACATGTTATGGTCTAGTAAAACATTCTGATCAGACATGTCATGGTCTGGTAAAACATACTGATCAGACATGTTATAGTCTGGTAAAACATTCTGATCAGACATGTTATGGTCTGGTAAAACATACTGATCAGACATGTTATGGTCTGGTAAAACATACTGATCAGACATGTTATGGTCTAGTAAAACATTCTGATCAGACATGTTATGGTCTGGTAAAACATACTGATCAGACATGTTATGGTCTGGTAAAACATTCTGATCAGACATGTTATGGTCTAGTAAAACATTCTGATCAGACATGTCATGGTCTGGTAAAACATACTGATCAGACATGTTATGGTTTGGTAAAACATTCTGATCAGACATGTTATGGTCTGGTAAAACATACTGATCAGACATGTTATGGTCTGGTAAAACATACTGATCAGACATGTTATGGTTTGATAAAACATTCTGATCAGACATGTTATGGTTTGGTAAAACATTCTGATCAGACATGTTATGGTCTGGTAAAATATTCTGGCCAAGACCCTCACTTCGATCTCCTCGCAGTTCTCTCTGGAAGTAGGCTGTTATGTTTTTTTTTGCGTTTGCCTTATTTTCTCTAATCTCCAAGGCGGTGTGCGTTGCACTGTGGTTTTTATTTTGCGCCTGTCGGCCCAGTGCATCCGACTTCAGCATGCATTTTATGTAAGGGCCTGCTTCCTCCTGCATTTTCTAAGGGTTTTCTTCCCCGAGGTAACGCCCGGTGCTGTGATGGGGGTCTTCTTCTTCTACTTCTTCGTACGCAGTCAGACAGTAACCATTATTTTTTCGAAAAAAGCGGCGGTCATCCTGAGACTGTCGCCACTGCCATAGAGCTTGTCTTGCAGTTCCACTGGTGATGGCCACATCTGCTCTCTCTGATCCTCGTATGTCGGGCAGTTCTGCAGCAGATGTTCCGCGGTCATTTTACCAGTACCGCACGGGCATTCGTCGGTACCACCTATCTTCAATTTGTTGAATAGGTGGTACCTCAGTCTATTGTGGCCAGTGCGAAGTCTGAAGACAATGACCTGCTCTCTTCGGTTCAGCTGGTAATAGGCATCGTTTTTGGTGTAACCAGTATGTTCGGTTTCCCATTTGGTCATGTATCTGGCTTTGATAAGCCGTTTTGACTCTTCGTAGGTCATACCAGTATCTGTTTGTGGTAGTCTTGCACCTTCTTTTGCCAGTCTGTCTGCCCCCTCGTTGACTTGGATGTTGCAGTGTGATGGGACCCACTGTACCACTACCCTTTTTGGTGCGGACTGCTGGCAAAGTTTTCAGAGTGCTGCTCTTAAGTCATTAAGCTCAGTGTTTTACTGGCTTTTTAGCGCTGTGACTACGGCGAGAGCATCTGTAAGCAGGACTATATGGCTTTCATGTTCGGTTTCCCATTTGGTCATGTATCTGGCTGATGGGGGTCGAACCCAGCACCTTCGTGTTGTGAGCCGTGCCACTTAACCACTAGGCCACGCCGTCCCGCAGGCTGTTTAAATCGCAGCCTGGTTCAGGAGGTAAAAGATCAAATGGGATCCCGGAAGTAGTGAGCGACACGCAGATGAAGCCAAGTATATCAAAACATTCTGGAGAACGACGGTCCACCTAACATCAGCACGATCGTGATGCGAGGAAAGCTACAACAAACCGCAATTTAACACCCTTCGCAGGGCGCACAAGGGAGTAGACTCACTCATTGTGAGCATTCAACATCAATCAATGAATCATGTCTTTTAACAGTTGGGGTACTACTACTTGAGTATAATGCTCGTCGATATAATGCATGGTCAAACGTATGATGCTGTAACTTGAAAAATGAGTAGAACAAAATTTATGAAGACGAAACAATCATTTGTCAAGCAACGAAATGCTTTTTTTTTTCAACAATAACAATTTAGAAGAAAATGCTGTACAAGTATTAATAATTTAAGCCTTCTTGTATCATCAAAAACCTTTTAAGATGAGTCTAATTGTTAAGGCGTGTCTTGTTAAAGAAAGTGGAATTCTGTGCCTCGGATTCAAAAGAGCCTATCTAAAAGCAACAGTTGATCCGTTAATATGTGTACACACATAATTACTGAGCCGGGTCAGCATTGTAAGGGAAACAGTTGGTTCAAAAGACTACCAACTTTAAAAGACATATTTCATGGACTAAGAGCGTGTATATCAAATGGCTGCATTACCCTGGGACACTCGTGTATCCGTGGCAACCGACGATGTCACATCACCGACCTCTAATAACAATAATGTTGTTGGGTAAATAAACTCTAAACTGCTAAACTGAATAGTCTCACAGTAACAGGAAATGACTTCACAAACATCCATTTTTTTCTCAAAGAAGCGCTCTCACTCTGTGGTAAAAACCTACAAATAAGGAATATATGGACATTGAAATCAGAACTGGCCATGTCATTTGTTCAAGAAGATGACATCACGGACAGTTCATGTCAGTTCTAGAGAAATGGATAGTAAATATGTGTACTTCTGAATTATATTGACATTAAGTGGAAGCGTGGAGAAAATGTTTCGAAGCGATTTCTGTCACTTTAGAATGAGAATGAGACCTTAGAAAAATAAAAGCAATGCAAGTGTCACATTTCTCCTGTTTTACTGAATCTGTGACATCGTTTTATTCTTTTAAACATACCTAATTGATCACGTAAATACATTGAACTTGGCAGATGGTAATAACACAAAGTCATTCAGAGTCAAAGTCATTTTGTAGACGAAACAGCTGACTGATGACAATTTGCTCCATTTTTTGCGCTCTGAATTCTCAGAGAAAAGTTGAAATCCAACGCTTTAAGGAACTTATAGTTTTGATATCTGGTTTTACACCTTCACGATATAATAAGTAAACTAATCTTATTTGTTGACCCACGGCACATAATGGGTCACGTGGTCAGTATCCCCGGCCGCCTTTACTTGCCAGATTGTTTCTGTGACCCAATTTATGTGGTTGGGTCGACCTCGTGAGCCGGGTTGCGATCGGAAAAAAGCCCTTGTTACCGCGGCCCCTCAATATAAATATCATATTATATCATTTGCGTCAGTCCGGCAACTATGTCACATGCGAGGAAACCAACAATATGTGTATACATCCTGAATTATCTGATGTGCTGCACCAGTACGGATCAACATCTTCTGTCAAATCATCCCGCCATTAACAAAGGTGGGCGGTCCGGTGATCGTGTATAACCATACGTCTACCAACACGTCCATATGTGTGTCCATCTTTGTGTCCTTCTGTGTGTCCATCTTTGTGTCCTTCTGTGTGTCCATCTGTGTGCCCATCTATGTGTCCATATGTGTGTCCATCTGTGTGTCCATCTAGGTGTCCATCTGTGTGTCCTTCTGTGTGTCCATCTGTGTGTCCATCTATGTGTCCATCTGTGTGACCATCTGTGTGTCCATCTGTGTGTTCATCTATGTGTCCATCTGTGTGTCCATGTATGTGTCCATCTATGTGTCCATCTGTGTGTCCATCTATGTGTCCATCTGTGTGTCCTTCTGTGTATCCATCTATGTGTCGATCTATGTGTCCATCTGTGTGTACATCTGTTGTCATTCATGCGTATCACATGACCAGTCAATGTGTATTTCAGCGATAATGCGATTTGTCCGTCGTCCCGAAATAGTTTGATGTCAAATTTACACAATTTTTATGTGATCCCTTATCGATATATTTACTTGCACCACACGTCCCTCCATGGATCTTTGAGTAACTCGTGTGTACTCATGTTGTTGTGTCTTTCAACTGTGTACAATTGAAGCTAACCAAGCCGCTGTTCGCATAAAGAGCTACAATTTCTTATTTCCTCTTCACCGTTTGGATAATTGGATAATGAAAACGTTTCTGAGAACATGCAGATGCAACTGATTGATCTACACTGGATACTGTCTTGAAACATAAATAAATGAAGATTGGCATATCCGGAAGTCTACGGGTATATGTTTTGAAATAGATTCGACAATATGCTTTTGAAAAAGGGCTTCTAAGTTTTACTGCAGGCGGCCCTCAGGACCATATACCTTATCTTTATGCTGCCGGCGTGGTTGTCCTCTGAGTCATATACCATGTTGCTCAAGGGGTGGCCCTGTGGACCATATACCTTATCTTTATGCTGGCTACGTGGTGGTCCTCTGGGTCATATACCATGTTGCTCAAGTGGCGGCCCTCTGGACCATATACCTTATCTTTATGCTGGCTACGTGGTGGTCCTCTGGGTCATATACCATGTTGCTCAAGTGGCGGCCCTCTGGACCATATACCTTATCTTTATGCTGCCGGCGTGGTGGTCCTCTTGGTGAAGATGAGCCTTGCCTTCATGCTGTCTACGGGGAGGTTTGAGGTTAAAACTGCTGGTCAAAGTTGAAGCAAAGTGTGAACACACCAGCCGTAAAACTGCGGAACACGCGCATACAAAAATAGGGATCAGAGGCTTGAATAACGGATTGACACAAGCTGATATAACTGAGTAACACACATTAGCATAACTAAGTAACACACACTAGCATTACTGAGTAACACCCAATATCATAACTGAGTAACACACACTAGCATAACTGAGTATGACCCACTATAATAACTGAGGGATACACGCTAGAATAATTGAGGGACACAAGCTAGAACAACTGAGGAATACAAGCTATAATAACTGAGGAATACAAGCTAGAACAACTGAGGGATACATGCTAGAATAACTGAGGGACACAAGCTAGAACATCTGAGGAACACAAGCTAGAATAACTGAGGAATACACGCTAGAACAACTGAGGGATACAAGCTAGAATACATGAAGGACACAAGCTAGAAAAACTGAGGAATACAAGCTAGAACAACTGAGGGATACAAGCTAGACTACATTCGGGACACAAGCTAGAATAACTGAGAAATACACGCTAGAATACATGAGGGACACAAGCTAGAACAACTGAGGGATACAAGCTAGAATAACTGAGGGACACAAGCTAGAATAACTGAGCGATACAAGCTAGAATAACTGAGCGATACCAGCTAGAATAATTGACGGAAACAAGCTAGATCAAATGAGGAACACATGCTGGTATAAGAATCCACAACTCACATGAGTGCCATGTAAACATACTTTCGCACATAATCACTCACACTCCTCTCTGTTATGCTTTCATTTTTCTTCTGCTCGTGCTCTCTCACTCTTTCTCTCTCTCTCTATTTCTCTCACTCCCCCCCCCCCTCACCCCCATCCTCTTTCCTTTTGAATTGATTGGTTGGTTCACAGTTTCGCATAAGTAAAGGACCCCCACTTTCAGCTGCCTCTTTGCAGGATAATTATTAATATATTCGAGCAGTTTCGTAACAACAGTTTAGTGTCTATACACATGCCTCAGTATTCGGCTTTGGCGAAACGCTTAAAACAATGCAGTTGTATTATTATTTTCAACTCAGATATCTTCTTTTCTTCTTCTTCGTTCGTTCTCAATCTCCCACTACCAAACCCTGAAAGGGTAAGTAGCAGAATGTAGTCCAGAGAACGGAATGCGATGTGTCGTAGTTTACAGCTTGGCTGCGATTTTTGCACCTTTCGGTCCAACACTCCGACTTCAGCAAACATTTTTTTAGTACCGGGTTAGCATTCCCTCTTCGATCCCTTCTCCTTAGCCAGTCTGCCCTGCTGCAGAATGTTATCCAGGATCACCGCGTGGAGGTGTAGAAGGGTCTTGGCAGCTATGGTTCGCTGGCCCTGACGCTAGCAGTCAGCTATGGGTCGCTGACCACTGCAGCTCATGCGCTGCTCAGCATCTTGATCTCCAACTCAGATATCTTCTTCTTCTTCTTCTTCTTCTTCTTCGTTCTCAATCTCCCGCTACCAAGCCCCGAAAAAAGCTTTGCAAGTAGCGGAATGTAGTCCAGAGAACGGAATGCGTTGTGTCGTGGTTTACAGTTTGACTGTGATATTTGCACCTTTTGGTCCAACACATCCGACTTCAGCAAGCATTTTTTAGTACCGGGTTGCCCTCCCTCTTCGATCCCTTCTACTTAGCCAGTCTGTTCTGTTGCAGCATGTTATCCAGGATCACCGCATGGAGGTGTAAAAGGAACTTGGCAGCTCTGGTCTGGTTAGCTGACCCTGACGCTAGCAGTCAGCTATGGGTAGCTGACCGCTGCAGTTTATGCCCTCCTCAGCGTCTTGATCCCCAACTCAGATATAACCTGTGTTTCTTGACCTCCCTCCATACCCCCACCCCTTCCTTCCCAACCACCATCATGCTTGAAGTAAATTGTGTACTTGAGAGCCAGCATCATCAGCTGTGATTCACATGTTCCAGTCTACTCACTCACTTCCTAGTAATGGCTGCCTGCTTAAACAGTACTTTATCACTCTCATACTTAATATATTGTTTTTTGCTGTGATGTATTAGTTGTTTTGTATTAGTTGCTCTTTGTACTTGAACATCTAGTGGCGTAACGTGAATTCGTATTGAGTTTGTCTTTGTGCGATATCTGAGCCATTTCCTATTTCATTGCTAATCGCCAATCATAGTCCAGACAACTATTCGGATTAACACCTTATGTATGTGTGGTCTGGCAAGAATACAAGAGGAAGCCAGTGTGACAGATGAGTGGGTGGCATAATATAATTCATACAAGGCAAAGGCAAAAGCCGCCGTCCATCGTAGACGATGATGGCATAATTAGTTTTGATAGCGCTATTTTTAGCAAGTATTAACTGCGCTACTTTTTATCCTCACTCTCTCGTCTCGAGCCGCCCGACCCCAGTGGCAAGTCAAGGACAAGACGACTAGTAGGCGACTACGAGATGCAGGGGACTCCGCATCAAGCACCCATGAAAAAGACGGCGGAGTCCGGAGTCGAATCCACACCACCTGATCACGAGGCCGACAGTTTAATCACTTCGCCACGGAATTCATACAAGACAAGCACAAAATAACAACCGACGCAATAAACTTAGTCTACAAAACACAAGAAGCTCTTCTGGTCCCTTAACGACACTAGGGGGAGGACAAAGAAGAAAGTAAAGTTGTTGGTATTGATTATATTAGTAACAAATTACCTTTCAGGAATTACATAAAAGTAGCCAGAGACGGGAGTGACTATGGTCCTCTTAAAGTAGTCAAATGCCTAGCTATCTAATTAGTGACACACGAATGGTAAACATGTATGTGTTGTCATGAGATTTGTTCGCACATCAGATGAACATCTCTGTCATTCGCCTGAGATAGAGTATTTACATATGAATGAGTTGACAAGGTTCCAAATGTCGTTTCGCGACGGTTTTAGGTTAGAAAGTTGAACACGTCAATACCCGGTAGCAAATGTTGGTGGTAGCAGTCGCGAGCGCCTCATCATCGAACTGTCGCTATCAGTTGCTGAGACAGGAATGTCAGATCTGTTCTCACATCGGGAATCAATATCTCTGATCGTCACCCACTTCCCCGCTCCCCCCCCCCCCCCACCAACCAAACTGATGAGCGTCCTTCAGACTCGACTCGACGTCAGAGGGGTTCGTGTGTTAAATAGGTAGTGCAAAGGATTGTCAAACTCACACTATAAATATTATTGCTAAACAAAACCGTACTGTAGACAGATGAATTCTGGGGGCTCTTAAAGCAGGTTTAGAGGAAACCAAATGCAGTTGTTAGAGCATATACTCTGACACGTGGTGCGATAGGTACTTGGCTGAAGGGAAGAGGCACAGATGCGTGCTGATATAGTAGTAATGAAAAGTTGCTAATCGAAGTTCTGCAGTTACTCCTCTGTAAATGGGTACCAGGCTTACTGTAAGGGACAAATGAGAAGGGAATTGGTCACATACACTTCATTAAAAGCTGAGAACAAGTTCAATGAATTCTCTAACACTTCATCCCGAATGGCATTAATTGTAATAAAACGGTCAACTCTCCTTATCCAGCTATTTTAACGACCCAGTGGGTTTGTGGTACATTGAAGAACGAATTAGTAGTGCGTACACTCAGCGAACTACACGAACCATTAACATACATCTAAACACTATCTATACAGCTTCTGTTAACTTGTCTAATATCAACCTGGAAGATTGCAATGCCTAAGAATGAAATGTTGCTTTACCATGCAGTCACCACATTGTATGCAGACTAGTTTGTTAAATTACACTCTGATACAAAGTTTCAATTCTATTCCGAAATTGTGAATTCATGCCCAATTGATCGTGAACTCATGCCCAATTGATCGTGAACTCATACCCAATTGATCGTGAACTCATGCCCAATTGATCGTGAACTCATGCCCAATTGATCGTGAACTCATACCCAATTGATCGTGAACTCATGCCCAATTGATCGTGAACTCATACCCAATTGATCGTGAACTCATACCCAATTGATCGTGAACTCATACCCAATTGATCGTGAACTCATGCCCAATTGATCGTCAACTCATGCCCAATTGATCGTCAACTCACGCCCAATTGATCGTCTTCTTCTTCTTCTTCTTCTTCTTCGTACGCAGTCAGACAGTAACCATTATTTTTTCGAAAAAAGCGGCGGTCATCCTGAGGCTGTCGCCACTGCCATAGAGCTTGTCTTGCAGTTCCACTGGTGATGGCCACATCTGCTCTCTCTGATCCTCGTATGTCGGGCAGTTCTGCAGCAGATGTTCAGCGGTCAATTTACCGGTACCGCACGGGCATTCGTCGGTACCACCTATCTTCAATTTGTTGAATACGTGGTACCTCAGTCTATTGTGGCCAGTGCGAAGTCTGAAGACAACGACCTGCTCTCTTCGGTTCAACTGGTAATAGGCATCGTTTTTTGGTGTAACCAGTATGTTCGGTTTCCCATTTGGTCATGTCTCTGGCTTTGATAAGCCGTTTTGACTCTTCGTATGTCATACTAGTATCTGTTTGTGGTAGTCTTGCGCCTTCTTTTGCCAGTCTGTCTGCCTCTTCGTTGCCTTGGATGTTGCAGTGTGATGGGACCCACTGTACCACTACCCTTTTTGGTGCGGACTGCTGCCACAGTTTGCAGAGTGCTACTCTGATGTCATTAAGCTCAGTGTTTTTCTGGCTTTGTAGCGCTGTGACTACGGCGAGAGCATCTGTAAGCAGGACTATATGGCTTTCATTTTCTGTATGTGTCACCATTTCTTCCACTGCCACCCTCAGTGCCTCTGCCTCCGCTCTGAAATTGCTTGTGTACTTACCAGTTGCGAATGACAGTGTTATTTTTCTGCCATTTGGTAGGTTCAGGATAGCTCCTGCCCTTCCGTTCTGTGTAGTGATTGTTACAGAACAATCGGTGTATGCATGGGTCCAGTCCATGCTTGGGTAGTTTTCCGATATAAAGCTTAGGGTAGTATCTCTCCCTTCTTTTTCAGTCTGGCCGTTTGTGTTTCCAATACCTGGTATATTTTCTACCACCTCTGGAAATATATCCTGCCTCCAGGTAGGTTTTCGTACAGTAGTGATGGGTTTTGGTGTTGTTAGTGCGTTTATGTGATCTTCGTGCATCTTTGCTTTGGCTATTTCTGCAAAGTTTCTCCGCTTTAGTTTCCCATTTCCCAAATTGTTTAGTCTCTGGTGCATTGGATGGTCGGTCAGTCTTCGGAGTTTCTCTGACTGCAGCTGGGCTCTGCAGTCTCTTCTATCGGTCATGGATTGCAGTTTTGTAATCTTTTCAAGTTCTACAATTGGCGTTGACTTCATGCCTCCTGTTATAACTCTCATGGCTTGGTTTTGAAGTTTGTTAACTTTATCGAAGTTCGCCTTTTCTGCTGTTGTCCATGCCGCAATGCCATACTCGAGAACTGGTCTCACTCTTCCAGTGTACAGTTTCTTTAGTATGCTTTCGTCTGCTCCCCAGCTTGTGCCAGCAAGTTTCCTCATGATTGCCATTCTTTCTCTGGCTCTCATTCGGTTTCTCTCGATCTGACTTTTCCATGCCATGCGCCGATCAAATGTGACTCCCAGATAGTTTGGGTTGTCGTTTGGCTGCAGGAATTTGCCATTTAAACTTAACTTGGTATTTTGGCGTTTGATTGAAAGCGAGAATATTGTGCATGTGATTTTCTCCTCGTTTATTTTTACCAGCCATGAGTTCGCCCAATCTTCCAGCGAAGTTAGGGCCTGCTCCATCCGATTTCTTGCTATGGTGAGATTCTTTTCAGAGGTCCACATAGCCAGATCGTCTGCAAACATTGAGCTATGGACTCTTCTTGGTATATTCTCAGTAATGTCGTTTATATACACCAGGAAGAGTGTGGGTGACAGTACTCCCCCTTGGGGTACTCCCTGCTCGAGTGTCACCTTTCTGCTCATCTGCCCTTGTACTTGGACTCTGGCCGTTCTTTGTTTGAGGTAGTGGTTGATCCACTTGTACATTTTCCCACAGACATCACTTCTTCTTAGCTTGACTTTAAGTCCATCTTTCCAGACTTTGTCAAATGCCTTTTCCAGGTCCACTCAAACCTCTACTGTGTGCTTCTGTGCCTGGTAGGCATCTTCTATTTCCTGGGCTATGAGGATGATCTGGTCCTCAGTGGATCTGTGCTGTCTAAAGCCGGCTTGCTGTGGAATTAGTATTCGTTTTTCTTCCAGATGCCACATCAGTCTGGTGTTTATCATACGTTCCCTCAGTTTGCCGACACAGCTCAGTAGGCTGATAGGCATGTATCCATTTGGATCTGTTTTGTCCTTTCCTTTTTGTGGTACTGGTACCAGTACTGCGTTTTTCCATGCCTGGGGTACAGTTCCCCTTTTCCAGCTTTGGTTCAGGACCGATAGCAGCTTCCTCTTCGCTGTTTGGCCCAGCCCCATCAGCATTTCGTTTGTTATCCCATCTTTTCCGGGAGATTTCCTTTTCTTTAATGTTCTCATGGCCAATTGATCGTCAACTCATGCCCAATTGATCAGAGGACTCTTATGCAAATCGATTGTTCACACTCTTCGTTAACACATATGCCCTTCGCAATCTAGTAAAAGATTATAAGCACCTATGTATGTATGTATGTATGTATGTATGTATGTATGTATGTATGTATGTATGTATGTATGTATGTATGTATGTATGTATGTATGTATGTATGTATGCATGTATTTATGTATGTATGTATGCATGTATTTATGTATGTATGTATGTATGTATGTATGTATGTATATATGTATGCATGTATGTATGTATGCATGTATTTATGTATGTATATGTGTATGTATGCATGCATGTGTGTATGTATGTATGTATGTGTGTATGTATGTATGTGTGTGTATGTGTGTTAGCGTGTGTGTTTGCGGGCGTGTGCGTGCGCGTGCGTGCGTTCGAGTGTGGGAGTGTGCGTGTGTTTATGAATGTATACATGTATGCATGTATGTATTTATGTATATATGTATATATGCATGTATGCATGTATGTAAGTATGTATTTATGTATGTATATGTATGAGATTCCGTGGCGAAGTGGTTAAACCGTCGGCCTCGTGATCAGGTGGTGTGGGTTGCACTCCGCCGTTTTTTTTCACGGGTGCTTAATGCGGAGTCCTCTGCATCCCCTAGCGGCGGCTCGAGACGAGAGCGTAAGGATAAAAACTAGGGCAGTTAATCCTTACTAAAAATTACGCTAGAAAATCAATTATGTCATCATCGTCTGTAATCGTCGTTTTCTTTACCTTTACCTTATGTATGTGAAAGCGTGATTTCTCTGGATCTTCGTACATTCCCAAATGCAATGAATTCCCACCGTCACATTTTGCCAAAACTGATGCTGTTCAAATATGATACGTATTAATGCCCCACCTACCCTTCCAAACTACAAAAATGAATGTCGTGGCCAAAGTTTTGGTGCCTGCCTGCCGAGGGTTCGGTTAGAGGGAAACGGTTCGAATTCCCGGTACGGCATATGTTGTTTTTCTGTTGGGGTGAAATAAAAAAACATAGCCAGCGCACGACGTGAAGACAGTAGTGGTGAAGCGGCCTGTAATTCTTCAGCCTTAAAACCCCAGCAACTGGAAAAAGCCATACACAAAATTGTAGTTGTAACTTTGTGAATCCTTAGTTCCAATGTGTGACAGCAATACTTTAGTCTTTCCACTTTTATTTATGTTTAATTGTGATCCTGTCGTAGAAGAGAGACTATGTCGTCAGCAAAGTCTAACCCGACTAGTTTCTTCGCCAGAGTCCAGTTAATGCCATTGTGATTTAACGCAATCACGATTCAGTCAATAGCAAGCAGGAAAAGGAATGGCGATAGGAGACGCCTCTGCCGAAACCTCAATCTCGATTTTAAATAGTGTAGAAAGTTGACCCTCATGTCGGACCTGACATTGCAAATCTTTGTATATTCTTCGAATTAGCTTTATAATCCCTTCTAGCACGCCATAATGTCGAAACAGTTTCCACGTCAGAGAGAACATGTGAATGGTGCAAATACAAAGAAAACAGCTTTATTGAACAGGGAATATCTGTTAGTGGTTGTACAAGTACATGTTTCACATTGGTGCGAAAAGGTGAATCATTGCAAATCCTGGGAACAACGTTCCCTTTAAAAGTGGTTAGCTATTGAGGTGGTCTATCCTTCACGCAGAGACAGAAATACGAATGAACGAATTTCATTTCCATTTCTCGTGCCTTTTCCTTATCTGATGTTATTATTCTATCTGTGTTTAAGATTATAATCCCTGACTTCTCCATTCCATTATCCTGTTTTAACACACTTCTCCCTTCTCTGGCATTGTTTTCAACTGTTGAGTTTTTTAAATTTCCGGTAGGATTTATCTCTGAAAGCATCCATAATGTTGGTGTTTGTTAATCTTTTGTCAAATATTTAGAGTCGTCACACAGTGTTTCTAAATGTCATTCAATGTGAAATATGTCATTTTTTTAAAATGTATCTCTACTCTCCTGTCATTCAGATCTGCATCTGTTTTGTTGTTAGCGAAAGAGTTGTTTCCTCTTGTGGGATTTCCTCTGGCAGCAGGTCAATGTCGCTCATCTTATATCGCACGAAGAGAGGAAGACGGGAGGTCTGGAATACAAGACTTCTCATCAGACTCAAAATTATGGAGGTGATCCTCGGCTCGTTGACTGAGTGTAACTTTGTCTATGTGTATTGTGTGAACTTCTTCTTCTTCTTCTTCTTCTTCTTCTTCTTCTTCTTCTTCTTCTTCTTCTTCTTCTTCTTCTTCTGCTTCTTCTTCGTTCGTTCGTTCGTTCTCAATCTCCCACTACCAAACCCTGAAAGGGCTTAAGTAGCAGAATGTAGTCCAGAGAAAGGAATTCGTTGAGTGGCAGTTTACAGCTTGACTGCGATATTTGCACCTTTCGGTCCAACACATCCGACTTCAGCAAGCATTTTTTGAGTACCGGGTTAGCTTTCCCTCTTCGATCCCTTCTCCTTGACCAGTCTGCCCTGCTGCAGAAAGTTATCCAGGATCACCGCGTGGAGGTGTAGAAGGGTCTTGGCAGCTATGGTTCGCTGGCCCTGACGCTAGCAGTCAGCTATGGGTCGCTGACCACTGCAGCTCATGTGCTGCTGAGCATCTTGATCCCTTGTGTGAATTTGTAGTTGTGGGGTTACGTATAAGTATGTTGCTCAAGACCCTGGCGTGAGGTGAAGAGTGGGAGGGGTCTTCGTTAGTATGTTTTGTCTGACTTTGATGTTAGGTGAGATCTTTGAATATTTCATATGGCACTGTAGTGAGGTTTTGTTTTGGTCAATATTTGTTACCTCATGTGAGATAAGGTCTTGGTCAGTATTTGTTATCTGATATGAGGTGAGGTTTTGGTCAGTGTATTTCACCTCAAATAAGGTGACCTCTTGGTCAGTGTGTTTTACCTGAAGTAAGGTGAGGTTTTGGTCAGTGGGTTTTTACCTGATATTAGGTGAGTTTTGGTCAGTGTATTTTACGTGAAGTAAGGTGACGTCTTGGTCAGCGTGTTTTACCTGATATGACGTAGAGCTTGGTCCGTTTTTTTTTACCTGATGTAATAGGTAACCTTTTTCTCAAGGGCCCTGAGATAACTCGGAGACTTTTTACTTAATCTACTTCTTCTTCGTTAACGTTCATCCTGAAAAGAATGTTGTGTCGATGTTACGAGACGAGGCTGCGATGTCTAGGCCTTTCGGTGAGACATCTGATTTCAAAGTACTTTTTTGGAGCCGGGTATGCCTTCGTACTATGATCCTTATTCGCTTAGCCGAACTGCGCTAGGGCTACGCTTGGAGACATAATAGGGTACTGGTTAGCTCTGGTTCTCCAACCCTAGTGCATGCAGCCAGCTATGATTCGCTTACAGCTGTCAGCTCATTCACTGTGTTGCCTGGACATACTAAATCCTCATATAACTAGTATGACACATATACGTAAAGTAATAACTCAAATGTGTTGACATAATCCCCTTTTGCCATCTTTCAGACACGCAAACACTATATTGAGTACAAAAAGACAGATATCAACAGGAAATGAATGCCAACTTTCTCTTATATGTGTCAGTGGTGGATTATGATTAAGGCACAATAAAGGAAGATCTCAACATGTGAAAGAAATGTTTCACAAAAGTGGCCATGTTCAAGTTAAGACAAGAGCAAGTAAGAATAAATTAGAAAGAAAGATGGAACACCAACAAGGATGTATAAACGAGAGGTAGTAAACAAATTACCTTAAAAAACAAAGTATTCTGTTCATAAACAAAATAACGGCCACTTTTGTTTACTCCCCCTCGCATAAATAGACGGTCAAGAATGCAATAAAGCGGCCCCACCCCCTGCATCTATAACACAGAGCAGCAGGGGTTCAGGTCATGAGAAGACCAAAAGAACCAGATGGAGTGACAATGTGAAGATGGCATAGTAAATACCACACAGGCGATCGCTCTAGGCATTCCGTCTAATTTTATTGTTGTTAATAACCCAGCAGCACCCGAACTCTTTCCATCCGGCCCAATGAAATGTAATGGTTTCTTTATGTGTTTATAAGTTGTTATCTTATGCCATTCACAGTGTTCCCCACCGGCGACACGAGAAAGAAGGTTGATATAAGAAAGCCGTCTAATAAGCGGATCCCACGCGATTACTTGGGAGGTGATATTAAAGCCACTGACAATTCTGACTTGCTGTAAATGATGACTAAATAGAGCTCTGCATGGAGCTAGCAACTTCATCGTATAAAAGAAATTGCTAAAAAAGCAGACCAATGCTTTGCCAGGAGCACATAGGAAAAAACCCAGATAAAATGGGGCAAAGAAGGTAAAGTAGAAAATTTTAAAAAATATAAAAAGAAAACATGCAAAAGGAGAATATAAGAAGAAGAAGAAGAAGAAGAAGAAGAAGAAGAAGAAGAAGAAGAAGAAGAAGAAGAAGAAGAAGAAGAAGAAGAAGAAGAAGAAGTAGAAGAAGCCGATGCATAAGAAGAAGAAGAAGAACAAGAAATTTAAGAAGTCGACGCTCAAAAAGATGTAGAAGAAGACGATAGTCCACAAGAATTTGTAGAAGAAGACGACGATCCCCAAGAAGATGTAGAAGAAGACGATAGTCCACAAGAAGATGTAGAAGAAGACGATAGTCCACAAGAAGATGTAGAAGAAGACGATAGTCCACAAGAAGATGTAGAAGAAGACGATAGTCCACAAGAAGATGTAGAAGAAGACGATAGTCCACAAGAAGATGTAGAAGAAGACGATAGTCCACAAGAAGATGTAGAAGAAGACGATAGTCCACAAGAAGATGTAGAAGAAGACGATAGTCCACAAAAAGATGTAGAAGAAGACGATAGTCCACAAGAAGATGTAGAAGAAGACGATAGTCCACAAGAAGATGTAGAAGAAGACGATAGTCCACAAGAAGATGTAGAAGAAGACGATAGTCCACAAGAAGATGTAGAAGAAGACGATAGTCCACAAGAAGATGTAGAAGAAGACGATAGTCCACAAGAAGATGTAGAAGAAGACGATAGTCCACAAGAAGATGTAGAAGAAGACGATAGTCCACAAGAAGATGTAGAAGAAGACGATAGTCCACAAGAAGATGTAGAAGAAGACGATAGTCCACAAGAAGATGTAGAAGAAAACGATAGTCCACAAGAAGATGTAGAAGAAGACGATAGTCCACAAGAAGATGTAGAAGAAGACGATAGTCCACAAGAAGATGTAGAAGAAGACGATAGTCCACAAGAAGATGTAGAAGAAGACGATAGTCCACAAGAAGATGTAGAAGAAGACGATAGTCCACAAGAAGATGTAGAAGAAGACGATAGTCCACAAGAAGATGTAGAAGAAGACGATAGTCCACAAGAAGATGTAGAAGAAGACGATAGTCCACAAGAAGATGTAGAAGAAGACGATAGTCCACAAGAAGATGTAGAAGAAGACGATAGTCCACAAGAAGATGTAGAAGAAGACGATAGTCCACAAGAAGATGTAGAAGAAGACGATAGTCCACAAGAAGATGTAGAAGAAGACGATAGTCCACAAGAAGATGTAGAAGAAGACGATAGTCCACAAGAAGATGTAGAAGAAGACGATAGTCCACAAGAAGATGTAGAAGAAGACGATAGTCCACAAGAAGATGTAGAAGAAGACGATAGTCCACAAGAAGATGTAGAAGAAGACGATAGTCCACAAGAAGATGTAGAAGAAGACGATAGTCCACAAGAAGATGTAGAAGAAGACGATAGTCCACAAGAAGATGTAGAAGACGACGATAGTCCACAAGAAGATGTAGAAGAAAACGATAGTCCACAAGAAGATGTAGAAGAAGACGATAGTCCACAAGAAGATGTAGAAGAAGACGATAGTCCACAAGAAGATGTAGAAGAAGACGATAGTCCACAAGAAGATGTAGAAGAAGACGATAGTCCACAAGAAGATGTAGAAGAAGACGATAGTCCACAAGAAGATGTAGAAGAAGACGATAGTCCACAAGAAGATGTAGAAGAAGACGATAGTCCACAAGAAGATGTAGAAGAAGACGATAGTCCACAAGAAGATGTAGAAGAAGACGATAGTCCACAAGAAGATGTAGAAGAAGACGATAGTCCACAAGAAGATGTAGAAGAAGACGATAGTCCACAAGAAGATGTAGAAGAAGACGATAGTCCACAAGAAGATGTAGAAGAAGACGATAGTCCACAAGAAGATGTAGAAGAAGACGATAGTCCACAAGAAGATGTAGAAGACGACGATAGTCCACAAGAAGATGTAGAAGAAAACGATAGTCCACAAGAAGATGTAGAAGAAGACGATAGTCCACAAGAAGATGTAGAAGAAGACGATAGTCCACAAGAAGATGTAGAAGAAGACGATAGTCCACAAGAAGATGTAGAAGAAGACGATAGTCCACAAGAAGATGTAGAAGAAGACGATAGTCCACAAGAAGATGTAGAAGAAGACGATAGTCCACAAGAAGATGTAGAAGAAGACGATAGTCCACAAGAAGATGTAGAAGAAGACGATAGTCCACAAGAAGATGTAGAAGAAGACGATAGTCCACAAGAAGATGTAGAAGAAAACGATAGTCCACAAGAAGATGTAGAAGAAGACGATAGTCCACAAGAAGATGTAGAAGAAGACGATAGTCCACAAGAAGATGTAGAAGAAGACGATAGTCCACAAGAAGATGTAGAAGAAGACGATAGTCCACAAGAAGATGTAGAAGAAGACGATAGTCCACAAGAAGATGTAGAAGAAGACGATAGTCCACAAGAAGATGTAGAAGAAGACGATAGTCCACAAGAAGATGTAGAAGAAGACGATAGTCCACAAGAAGATGTAGAAGAAGACGATAGTCCACAAGAAGATGTAGAAGAAGACGATAGTCCACAAGAAGATGTAGAAGAAGACGATAGTCCACAAGAAGATGTAGAAGAAGACGATAGTCCACAAGAAGATGTAGAAGAAGACGATAGTCCACAAGAAGATGTAGAAGACGACGATAGTCCACAAGAAGATGTAGAAGAAAACGATAGTCCACAAGAAGATGTAGAAGAAGACGATAGTCCACAAGAAGATGTAGAAGAAGACGATAGTCCACAAGAAGATGTAGAAGAAGACGATAGTCCACAAGAAGATGTAGAAGAAGACGATAGTCCACAAGAAGATGTAGAAGAAGACGATAGTCCACAAGAAGATGTAGAAGAAGACGATAGTCCACAAGAAGATGTAGAAGAAGACGATAGTCCACAAGAAGATGTAGAAGAAGACGATAGTCCACAAGAAGATGTAGAAGAAGACGATAGTCCACAAGAAGATGTAGAAGAAAACGATAGTCCACAAGAAGATGTAGAAGAAGACGATAGTCCACAAGAAGATGTAGAAGAAGACGATAGTCCACAAGAAGATGTAGAAGAAGACGATAGTCCACAAGAAGATGTAGAAGAAGACGATAGTCCACAAGAAGATGTAGAAGAAGACGATAGTCCACAAGAAGATGTAGAAGAACGGGACCACGACGACATCGTCGACGACAAAGAAGGAGAAGAAGAAGTAGATAGAAAAAGAGAAAGAAGAAAACGACAAAAATTAGAAGACGAAAGATAAAAGAATGTGAAACCAAAAAAAGTCGTAAATTGACGATATTAATGGATAACTCAGGTGAGATAAGATTGCATGTTTTGTCCGTCCGTGCTTTATAATCCACTACGATTCCCCCCCCCCCTATTTGTACTTACTCACCATCTATCCCTCTCCACACACACACACACACACACACAGACACACACACACACATACACAAACACGCACGCACTAACAAAACCTTGTCTTCATACATTATTTTCTATTTAATGTTGTTCATCCAAATACACTTACATTTACGAACCTGCGGTTGGCTCGTATTTTCCAGGAATTGTCGACATCAGCGTATGGAATTACAAGAAGGCATTCCCCTAGAGGGCCCCCAAATCCCAAGTTGTGTTGACATTGCAAGAGATTGAATGTTTCCCGTACCCCTTTCTTTCTTGGAAATATCGCGTCATAGAGTCATCCCTTACTGTCATTTGGGAATGTGTGTATACGTTTCTAAATTATGAATTGTATTGTCATAACTTCTATCCTTCTGATTCAACAACCTGCATTTCAAATTTATCCTTTCACAAAAGCCAGCAAAAATTGTATAATCGTTGTAAGAGATAAATAGGAAACGTTTACATAACCGGTAATAAAACTTTCGGATGGGTTGTTTCAAATTTGATCTCTTTTTTCTCTCGGTTTCTCTAGTTTTTTTGTGTCTCATTTCCTCTTATCGCTCCATTTATACTTGTTGTCTTTCTCTTGTTGACAGTAACAATTTTCGCCTATTTATCACTCTTTTTTATCACTCTATAATCTTTTCTGTTCTCGAACGTTCTTCTCTGTCTCATTTCTGCTTATTCTTTGACTTTCTTTTTCTCCCTTTCTCACTTTCTTCTAATTCTAACTTTCTCCGTTTTTAAACTTTCTTTCCATGTTGGTAACTCTCTGGTTTCCTCTTTCCCCACGATTTCTATTTGATTTCTTCTTCCTTAAACCCGCCGCCAGTTAGGCGCACTCTATAGCTGGACTTAACAAACCACCTGGGTAAAGGTACACATATTATACTCATTCATGTGTGACAAGGGAACATAAGATGTATCACTACGTCTAGCAAAGGAAACTGAACATCGATCTATTGAACCAAGCATATTGTTGAGCTGTTTATTGGAATCCCCTCTGTTCAACAGTTTAAAGGTTCCTAGCTGTAAACAAGCAATTTTAAATACTGATTCCCGGTTATTGTCTTTGAAGAATTACTTAGTGTTTCTTGTCGGACAACTTTGACATTTATCTTACCTTTTTTTCTATTTCGATTAATTCTTTTTTTGGTTTTGAAAAGTCAAACTCGTCTATTAGCGAACTAAGCGTAGTCAACTATAATTGCGAAGTCGGTAATTCTGTGTGGATCTGAAATATGGCGAATGACCAAACTCAGTTCTAAGAGATTACAGTCCATAATTAACGAATCCCTTAGAAAGTTCCAATACCTGCAGTGTTTTAACAACGTTACCAACATAAAAGCTTACGAGAGAAAACAAGTGGAACAGAAAATCTTGGGAAGAAAGTGGTGTTTTATTTAACGATCGCTGCAAAAACCGACAAGTCAACTTCACCAGGCAACCTCTGCCGTGAACGTCAATCTTCACTCCCTACCCCTCCCCGCCTACCAAGGGAAAAAGCGATAAAGGAGTGTCTAGATAAGAGACATATAGAACGTTGCATGAAAAACTGAGAGCAGCAGAAAAGAACGAGAAAATTGTAAAGGTTAAGACAGTTTAAGGAGGGTTGATTAATGTTCAATTCACTTCAAGATGTAACGTCTGAGGGGCGGAGTGGTAGAGCGCCCTATTTTTGCCGACGATGCTGCCGGGTTCGATTCTAGTTAGAGGCACGCTGCAGTCGACCGATCCCAGAAAAGGCAGCATGGAAGGTAACTGATTATGCAACTTAATAAAAGATGGAGCATGCTGCAATGACGTCTTTAACACTTCATCCATGACAGCATTGCGTACTATAGGGCTACATTCAACTTTTGTTGATCTTAAGAGCAGAAAAGTGAAGGGAAAATGAGAAAACGATAACTAGAAGAAAAAAGAAGGGATAAGTGAGAAAAATGAAGGAAAAAATGAAGGAAGAAGAAGAAGATGAAGAAAAAGAAGAAGGGATAAGTTCGGAAAAGAAAGGAAAAAAGGGCAATTAAGGAAAAATAAGAAGACGACGAAAAAGAAGAAGAAGAAAAAAAGAAGAAGAAGAAGAAGCAAAAGAAGAATAAGGAAAAAAGAATAAGAAAAAGAAGAAGGAATAAGTATGGAAAAGGAAGGAAAAAATTGCAATTAAGGAAGAAGAAGAGGAAGAAAAATATTGGGCATAAGTGGGGAGAAGAAAGGAAAAAAGGGCAATTAAGGAAGAGGAAGAAGAAAAGAAAGAAAAAGAAGAACAAAAAAGAAGAAGAAGCATAAGAAGAAGAAGAAGAAGAAGCTAGAAAATGGAGAAGAAAAAGGAGATGAAGAAGAAAAATAAAAAAAATTACAATACTAATAATAATAATAAGAAGAAGAATAATAAGAATAATAATAATAAGAAGAAGAATAATAAGAATAATAATAATAAGAAGAAGAAGAAGACAAAAAAGAAGGTGAAGAAAAAGAAGAAGAACTAGGCCTATTTGTTTTTCCGAGTTGAGCATTAACAAAAAAACGTTAAAGTATCAAGGCTATCAAATACGTTACATAACTGGCCATTCAAACATGTTGATGTGGCCATCTGGATTTGAATGAAAGCTGTTTCTTTTATTTCCTCTTCTGTCTATCCTTGTGTCAATCACTGTTTTATTCATGTATCATTCAGGAGATAACATATTGACGTAATCAACCATGGTCTACGAGAGGAGGGTACAGGAGATATATTGTGCCCGGGAACTCGGTGCAAAGGGGGCCTGGGATCCTAATTATTAACTGCACAAATCTTCTACTATTTTGTCCTACTGCTCTTCCCATGAGGCGTATGGGAGAGACGAAATGCGAAGATTTCCTGTTTTCGCCAGGTGACTTGATCTGTTATTTAATGTCACTTCCTTAATGTGTAAGGGATTCCTTCAATCCACCGACTTTGAAATATGTATTGCAACATATAATACACGTTACTGTATTATTACAACTACTACTACTACCACTACTACTATTACTAATACTACTACTATTACTACTACTACAACTACTAGTAATACTGCTACTACTGCTACTACAACTACTACTTCTACAACTACTATAACAACAACAACAACTATTACTACTACTACAACTACTACTACTACTACTGCTACTACTTCTACTACTACTACTGTTACAACTACTGCTACTACTGCAACGACTAATACTACTGCTACCACTACTACTGCTGTTACAACTACTAATACTACTTTTACTACTCCATTTACTCTTTTCGTCTTGTCAGACGATAGTAATGTAGTAATGGTGCTTTGAAAAAAAAGGTGTGCAACTACAGTCCATGACGGTAACAAGTTCGGGCAGAAAAACGTCTTCCACGGTGTGAGCAAGGAAAGTCAGGACGTTTGCGGTATTGCATGGTGTGGCGTGTCTTCTCCAACGCTGAGTCTTCAGCCTATCAGTAATCATTATCTCCTCTGTCTGTATTCCATGCCTAATCCTGCTTCTCCATGGTGTCCTCTTCCCATGATTCCAAATCGATGCCTGCGTCATTCATATCTCGCTTGCATACATCCTTGTACCGAAGTAGTGGCCTGCTCCGAGACCTTTTCCCCAACTGTAATTCCCCATAGAGAAAATATTTTGGTATTCTGCCATCATCCATCCTACCCAGCCATCGGAGCCTTCGATGACTAAGCATGGAAAAGATTGTGACAGTGCCTGCTTTCTCCAACACTTCTGCTTGAATGATCTTGTCATGTCCCCCAACCCCCAGGATTCTAGGCAGGCACCTCATGTGATAGCTGTTTAGCCGCCTCCCCTAGTGCACGTAGATTGACCATGTCTCACTGCCATAAAGAAGGGTGCTGAGAACACAGGCCTGGTAAACAAGTGTTTTTGTTTTAACGGTGATCTTCTTGTTCTCCGAAACCCTTTTTGTTAATCTGCTCATTCTTGTTGCTTTCTTTCCTATCATGATATTGATCTCTTCCTATCATGATATTGATCTCTTCCTATCATGATATTGATCTCTTGGTCCAGGGATAGTTTTTTATTGACTGAGGATCCCAAGTACGTACAATGATTTACTACATCGAGAGCTTTATCAAATGGAGATTACTGGAGGTTTGATTGCACCCTGGACCATAACTTGTGTTTTCGTTTTGCTGATTTTAACCCGAACTCACAGGAGATCTTAAAATGCAGATAGTAAGCTTTGCAGTTCCTCTTCTGAGTGAGTCGTAATTACGGCATCATCCGCAAAGCAGTTCTGTCATTACCACCCTGTTTATTTTGGTCTTGGCTTTCAGCCTTTGGGAATTGCATAGGCCACCATCTGTGCAAGAATGAATGAAGATACCACCTTCCTGGTCACGAAATGCATACTTTAAAAGAAGTGATAAATATATTCCAAAGAGCGTTGGAGCAAGTACACAGCCTTGATTTACTCCGCACTTGATTGCAAACTCCTCTGAGGACGCACCGTCAAAGTTGATGGTGCCTTTCATATCAGTGTGGAACAACACGATAATGCTCAGAAGAATCGACCGGCAACAAATCCTCCTGATCGCTTTGAACATACCCACACGACTGAGCAAGTGAAATGCCGTCGTGAGATCTATGAAGGTAATATGCAATCGTTGCTTCTGTTCTCTGCATATCTCTTGCAACTGTCGAAACGAGAATATCATATCTATGGTAGACCTATTCCAACGAAAACCGCACTACTACTACTACTACTACTACTACTACTACTGCTACTACTACAACAACAACTACTACTACTACTACTACTATTACAGCAAATGTTTGAACAGTACTATAGGTACTATTACTATAACGACTATTACTTCTACTGAAACAACAACAACTACTACTACTACTACTACTACTATTGCTACTAATACTCATACTACTACTACTTCTTCTACTACTACTGTTATTTTTACCACTACTACTACTACTACTACCATTACTGCTACTACTATTACTACTGCTGATGCCACTACTACCACAACAACTACAACTACTAATACTGCTATTATCACTAACACTACTTTACCACTACAACAACTATTACAGTCACTATTACTGCTACTACTACGACTACTTCTACAGCTACTATTATTACTTCTACCAAAATAACAAGAACGACAACTACTGCTACTGTTACTACTCCTACAACAACTATTACTGCTACTACTACTGCTACTACTATTACTACTGCTAATACAACAACTACTACTACTTTTACTTCTACTACAACAAATATTATTGCTACTACTACTACTACTACTACTACTATTACTACTGCTAATACAACAACAACTACTACTACAACAACTATTACTGCTACTACTACTAATACTATTACTACTGCTAATAGAACAACCACTACTACTATTACTACTACAATAACAGCAAGTACTACTGCTCCAACTACTACTATTACTGCTACTACTACTACTTCTACTACTGTTACTACTACTACTACTGCTTCTACGACTATTACTACAATTAATAACAGTCAACTACCTATACTACCACCATTTTTAAAATCACTATTACTACATTTAAGGACAGAGCCATGACTGTTACTGAAAATTGAAGACGTAAAAGATAATGCTTATTTGTTTCTATACGAAGACTTCTCCCAGGCAGGAACATTAGTTAACTCGGTAGGTTCGTGAGAACTAGTTTACACTCTCGGTGAATAAATTATAAGTCTACGGAGTAGACTTAGTGGGGCCAGCTTAACATGGTTTAAACAAATTAACGGATGGAAATTTCTTGTATCTGAGTATTCGATAAAAGTAGGTCTTCATGTTGAGCCGCAAAACATTACAAAGACCAATATAACTGGTGAATTGTAATAAATGTTGGGGCGGGGAGAATACTAGACCAATAAAAATGAAACGTTTTTGGATGTATTTTACACGATAAACACCATCTCAGAAACAGAGCATAATGAACAGACAGGAAAACGTCACAGAAACCCAAAAGTGAAAAAATTGTCCAACATACTTCTTGAATCATACTCGTGAATCATTCATCCTAAATGTATTTTCACAAATGAAAAAAGCAGAAAATAAATTAATAGAAAACACGAAAATGATAAGGGGTCAACGAACACTCTTTGAATTGTAGATTTCAAATATTCAAAATATTCCTTATTGAACTTGCTTAGAGAGTTGAAGCAATTATAAACTGTTGGAAACCTCATTCCTAAATAAAAAGTAGTTGGTTTAGGCAATCATAGACATGTTTTTAGTGAAAGGCAGATGCAGAAAACGAAAATGGGAAAACAAGATAGAACATTTATACAGGCGAATGTGCAAATGAATTTGGAAAACGAGAGATGTAACCAAAATGTATGCCTTCACATTGCATGTATTCCATCCTAGTTTTCATCTGAAAAGGACATTTAAAATGATGCTACGAATGAACACATCTCTCTGTCCAAAACATTAACAGAAGATATCTGCTATCAAATGTTTCTTAGAATACACAACGAAATGTAAATTCCCTGAACGAAAAACTCATATAAAAGAGGCTTGACTATCTGGAGTCAACAACAGCAATTGCTTTGAATGACACTTATTTTGACATAAGACCGTCAGTAATTTCAAGACTAGCAGTTCTGCCTTTACGTCTACACTGGTATCTGTTGAAGGCTTGAATTATAATGGGAAATGGTAGAAACTTTCCTATCGGATATTACAACAGGAAAGAGGATTTGGTCACAGAGAATGTGTAGATTTGCGAAAACTAGACAAATCCCTGCTGTTTGAGATAAGAGATGACACAATTTTAGAAGTGTCAATCAAAAGTGAAGCAGTGAGATATGTGACAGGATCACAGAGAATGTTGTATAGATTTTCGAAAACTAGACACATCCCAGCTGTTTAAGACAGGAGATGACACAATCATTCAAGTGTCAATCAAAACTGAAGCAGTGAGATATGTGACACGATCATAGAGAATGTTGTATAGGTTAGCCGGGGAGGAAGACTAACGTCTGGTCAGACAAAATATACTGATCAAAAATGTTAGTCAGGGTCAGGCAAGACAAACTGATCAGACATGTTAGGGTCAGGCAAGACAAACTGATCAGAAATGTTAGTCAGGGTCAGGTAAGACAAACTGATCAGACATGTTAGTCAGGGTCAGGCAAGACAAACTGATCAGACATGTTAGTCAGGGTCAGGTAAGACAAACTGATCAGACATGTTAGTCATGGTCAGGCAAGACAAACTGATCAGACATGTTAGTCAGGGTCAGGTAAGACAAACTGATCAGACATGTTAGTCAGGGTCAGGTAAGACAAACTGATCAGACATGTTAGTCAGGGTCAGGTAAGACAAACTGATCAGACATGTTAGTCAGGGTCAGGTAAAACAAACTGGCCAAGACCTCACCTCGACTTACTATTAGCCCTACCTGGCAACAGGCTGTTCTCGTGGCAGCCTGGCTAACGAGGTGAGGGATCGACGTGATCCCGTAGTAGTGAGTGACACGCAGATGAAGCCACGCATAGGACAACCGCCCGGAGGACCTCGGTCTACCATCATCAGCACGCTCGGGATGTGAGAAAAGCTAATGACACCGGGCACTTAACGTCCCTCTCATAACAAAAGAGTAGCCTACTCATTATGAGCATTCACAAACAACAACAGATCAGCGAACACTAGACAGCGTCCAGTTGTCTGAGACTGGAGTTGACACCATCTGAGAAGTGTCAGTCAATACTGAAGCAGTGAAATGTGTGACAAGCTAGCATGGATCCTGAGCATGAATCCCGAACCAATGGGCCAATGAATGCAGATCCTGAGCCCTGTAACCCTGTCACGAATGTACATCTTAAAGCCCATTATCGATGTTGTACTCTTTTTGTGAGAGCTGGAACTGATTCAACATTTTTCACACACAAAACCCATATTTTTGTAAAGTATACGCCTATGTAACTTTGATTTTACTCGTCACTAATAACTTTGTCGTCGCATGAATTGATCTGCACTGCAAAATAACACGATGGTTCAATGTGATATCTTTCTCATAATCTGTTTTGTAGCATAAACAAAGATTTCCAAATCAGATACTATTTTTGTCTTGATAATGCTCATTAATCCATTTTTTTAAAAACAATATTGTAATTGACGGAATATAGGAGTACAACGCCTTAAATGTACAAAACCAACAAACCGTTCCATTCCGCCCCTCTCTTATCTTCGATGCACCTGTTGGCCTTACATACTACATCTAATGGCATAAAACAGTGATGGATAAAACCAGCAGGACTTATGGACAAGGGTAGGTGACCCGAAGGAAGCTTTTACACCCCCCCCCCTTTCCCTCCCTGGTAGCATTCCTATCAGCGGCTCTTAAATCAAATATGTATCTTAGTTCAAGGCAAAGGACACAGATACAATGAAGATAAAGAAATCATAATAAGAAAACAAAAGGCGAGATAAGCATGCATTGTATTTGGAAACTTATTGAAATCAGAAAATGATAAATCCAAAATAAAACTGAAAATCTTTAACGTGAATGTGAAGTCAATCCTCGAATATCGAACTGACACACGGAGATCAATAAAAGCAACAATCAAAATATGTACATACTTGAATCACTTGAATCAAAACATTGATTCTAAAATCTAATGTTTATATCGGTTCAACAGTTAATACAGGGATTGATCTATGTTTGCTGGACTCGACTTTCTCATTGGCATCATGAATGGATATAGGTGTGTCAGACCGGCGTTATTGTTCATTACAATTAGGTCCAGCAATCTTCAAGTAATTCTGGTATGTCAGTTCGGAGCTCCTTCATTTTTCCATGTCAGTTTTTTGCTTGCCCTACTTCCCTTACTCTGGGAGATTCCAGAACAAAGACTGCCTTGTAATGCTGTCAGCTGATTTTGTTAATCTTGTTTCCGTCCAACACCATCATTTTTCTCCTCCCTTCCTTGTTCTCATGTTGCCTCTAGTTCTTTCCAACAGTTCCACGTCTCCTCCCTTCCTTGTTCTCATGTTGCCACTAGTTCTTCCCAACAGTTCCACTTTAGTGAACTTCCCATATCATTTCGGTCCTTATGCTCTGTGCAAGTGTCCACTTATGTTAATGTGTATTTTGTTGTTGTTTTGTTGCTATTTTGTTGATCTGCGTGTTTTATTGCTATTTTGTTGATCTGTGTGTTTTATTGCAAAACAGTATAATTGACCTTACTTTGAAGTTGTAGATTTTCATGTTCATATTAAACTTATGGGGCAGCTTCAGTAGAACGGAAATATGTACGTCTTACAAGAAACAAAGGACACCGCGAAACGATAAGGGTTTGAAATCCGCAATGTTCAAGCGACTCCTGGTCTCCTCATTTTGAGTGTGAAAGTAACATGGCCGCGCCTGAATGGGTAACCTCTCTACTAGCTCCAGCGTTTGTGTCGTTTTCTGATGTTTGCTGGTTTCTGTTCGGATTATAATTCACAACTCCTTCACAGGTGGTATAAATGATTTATTCTCTGGAATTGATGTGCTTTCGATCGGTTATCCTGTTTGTTATGCTGCATTGAGCTGCGTTTCATGCCTGGCTTAACTCGTGGGAAACCGTAAAACATGTCGTTCGACATTCCGTTTGACTGCACCAAGAATTCACTCCAGGTTATCACTACTCAAGAACCTCCTTGCTCGGACTAAAGTCACCTTCCTCCCGCCCACATTTTCCGGAGGTTACACGATACCTCTACCAACTTTGTATTCTCAGCACAGCAAGGGTCACGCTGAAGTGGACACAATCCAGAGGCTTCGGAGGCGGGACACGAAAAAACAGGGAGTTAGACACGGACGGACACAGAAAGCCTGACACAACCATTGGTCTAACACATACTCCTCGTTACCCCCTTCTCTAGGCAGCGGAGTACTCGGCTCCACCAGGGGAGTCTGTAGGAATTTCGGTCGACACGCTGAATATAGCTTGGCAGTTGGATAGGGTAGTTCGACGCAACGGGTCTTTGACGCCTAAGCAAACATTATAATTATTACCTTGTCTCGTCGGAGATAAGCGATAACCTTCTGAGTAATTGCTGTGCAGTAAAACAAACATTTGTAGATTAACATTGAAAAAAAACTTGATGCTACTCGCTGTCCTGACACCAATTTTGTTTTAAAAATTTGAAATTCCGACCCAAGCTACCTTTCCCTAGACCCATGAAGTTACAGCAATAACATCGCATAATCACAACCAAATAACCTTAGGCTAAATGAAAACAGATACATACCTGCCGGTATGAATTTCAGGATTGCAAGTATTCGACTTACATTAAATTAGCCAATACGGTGAAAGCTACTCAAACTTTCTGTAATCTTATCTTGGTTACTTTATGCTCCATTTTCATACATTCTCCAATCTCATCCCATCGATTTCTTTAAGATTCGACAGAAGGGTCTTTTTCTTCTTTTGCTGCCAAATTGTGGTTCGACTACAAAAATCCGAAACAAGACCATTTTTCTTGTTCCCTGTGTCTTTCTTATTGAGATTCCATGCCCATTTGAGTATTTCTGCTCGGTCGTGAATGAATGTTGGAGTGCCGTTCTTCAAAACTTTCTGAAACGTGTTTTCAATTACCACCGTTTTACCCGGCTACGCTAATGAGGCCATTAAAATGTATTTTATTTCCCATTACGTTTTGACAGTGGCTGGGAAGAATATGCTAATTCCGCCAACGATTTTAGAGGCAGCACGCAATTTCCCGCTTAAATTCAGGTCTGTTGTATTTGATGTGTTTGTTTACTATTATAAGCAGTATTTTGATTTATGTCTTTTTCTTCTTCTACCGTTTCTTATTTTTCTTAATTTTCTTTCATTTTTCTTCTTCTTCTGTCTTTTGTCTTTTTCTTCTACATATTATTTCTCTTCTTGTTTTTCTTATTATTATTGTTCTTCTTATTTTTTGTCTTCTTTTTCTTCTATATTTCTTATTTTTTGTCGTAGTTTAGCTTAACCTAACGTTTTTATACTGGTTTAGAAGACTGCAGAGTCTGTATGCAACCAGTTACATTTCAATGACCTTGCTCTAAAGGTATGCGCATCCAATCTCTTTTTAAAAAGAATACAGACTGATTTTTATCCCACTATATACATGTCACATGTTTTCTTCTTTGTCTTCTTCTTTTTTTTTTACTTCTTCGTTTTCTTTTTCTGCTTCATGGAACGGTGGTAAGCGTTGACGAGATAATCAGTTGTCATCTTCTTTTTCCTCTTCTTGGTTCGCTCTAAAAAATTAACATTTGTAATAGCTAGGTTTCGATTCACTCGTACGGTTGAACAGTGAGGGGGAGCTGTAGTCGTCTATCTTGCACCAAATGCATAGCGTCGATCGTTGCGTGTCCTTGTCGCAACAAAATCACCCAAACGCCATCTACCCACCTGCCACGTCATCACCATCATGCCCTGTAGCCGGCTCCACCAGCACTGTAAGCCACAGTTGAAGTTGTCCGGGTACATTCTCAGAGGATGACCAAACCATCACGTTTTCTGGAGTCTAGAACATATAGCCTAAGGAGTGGATCAACCATACACCAAGCCTCTCCATTCCATAAACTTCGTCTTCATTATCACAATTCATATGTTTAATATTTCTAATATAGTCTAAAAAAAACTGGTTCTCAACATGTGGATTTGGGACCACTGATCAGCAAAGTTTAATGCCCTTTTGTGTTAGACTATCTTGGGAAGGGGAGGCGCAAATGATAGTCTGAACAAATATGAAAGGGGTGAATGGAGCACACAAACAAGTTGGAAAACCTCTGGTCTATAATATTTCTAGTTTTAACTCTTCCTCTGCGTTCATCAGTTCAGAAATTCCATTTATAATTCATATCTTCTTTGCAGTTCGTTTGATCTTTGATATTATCTCATTAGAAATTTGAATAAATCAAAGAAAATGTTGGCAGCTCCCTGTGGGGAAAGAGGCTTTAACAAATAGACGTTAAGTCATCAAATACTGACCTGCCCGTATCTTTTGATGCTCGTGTGGCTTCAAGGTGCTACGTGCTGTGTTTGTCAAACCCCATCCTTTCATCCGTTATGTTATAAGGGAGTACACAAGTTGGTTTCAGGCCAGTTTCCCTTCTGCATTAGTCCTTTTGTTTTTATCCACTACTGTTGTATGCCATAACATGTAGTCTTTGAGGCCAACAAGAGTATAACAGATTAGAGAGCGATGCAAGATGCGAACTATGAATTTATGCATCTGATGCTTTACGACATTTTTCTCACTCTATGATAACCTTTTTTTAAAAAGGGGGGATTGAGAAGGAATATCACATTTGATATGAGCACCTTTGTTTCCACTAAAGTACAGATAAGGACACACAATGAGCATTGAACCCTCTTTTAAAATAGTAAGGCACATCAGATCATTGTAAGTAATTATATTAGGGGAAA
The DNA here is from genome assembly GCA_036924085.1 of Ariolimax columbianus. Taxonomy (NCBI): domain Eukaryota; kingdom Metazoa; phylum Mollusca; class Gastropoda; order Stylommatophora; family Arionidae; genus Ariolimax; species Ariolimax columbianus. The sequence goes on from JAVGWX010000012.1 coordinate 30,932,213, forward strand.
GTAATAACCGCTAGTCCGGTCAGGCACATCATACTGACCAGGACGTCGTGTCAGGTTCACGTACAATACACTGACCATGACCACTATCTCTCCTCCACCAGGACGTCGTGTCAGGGTCAGGCACAATACACTGACCAAGATCACTAGCTCTCTTCCATGTAGCATTCCCCGGAAACAGGCCTTTTCACGGCAATCTGGCTAACGAGATGGGGATCAACGTGATCCTCGTAGTAGTGAGTGTTACGCAGATGAAACCAAGCATAACACAACCGCATGGAAAACCGTAGTCCACCTTCATCAGTTGGTCGGGATGTGATGAAAGCTACTACCACCCGTCACTTGGCGCCGTTTTCAAGGCGCACTTAAGAATAACGTATTCATTGTGGGCATTACACAACAACAAAACGATGCATATACGTTATACTCCTCATGAAGCATGTCCTTTATAGAATGTCGCTCCCATCACAGTCTGTCTGAAAGAAACTCTTTTCCTCGCCAAAACTCCAGCCTCCACCATAGTAATACCCAGGAATTCCTGGATATCTTGGTACCATCGTCTTCTCGGTCTACCTCTATCTCTTCTGCCTAGCACCGTACCTTCCATCACTGTTCTCTCAAGACCGTTGTGTCTCTTGGTGTGGCCAAAGTATTTACATTTTCTGGTCATAATGGAATTGAAAAACCAGTTCTCCTCTATGCTCAACTATTGTCGAATGTCTACATAATGCTTTATCCTACTTTACAAAAATAGCTTTCCCTCAGTTTTTTGTTTGTTAACAATTTCAAATCAGACCAAGGTTTCCCAAAAGGAGTGCAACATCGACAATGTGTTTTAAAAGACTGTAATGTGTGCTATTTCACAGCTTTAGTTTTGATTGACGCTTCTGCGATTGTGTTATGTTTCATACAGCAGACAGCTGTCTAGTTCTGGCTGAGTTAGGTAACATTCACTGTGACTAAATCCTTCTTCTTATTTTTTAGAATCCTTTAGAAAAGATTCCGCTGCTTCTAATTATAATTCAAGCATTCATAAAATACCACTGCAGATTTAGATACAGAAGTGCTAGTCTTGAAACTATTGACTGTCTTGTGTCAAAATAATCGACATGAAAAGTCAAATAATGCTTGTCTCTGTGAACTTCAGACAGAACAGTTCCATACATTTAGTTCTTCGTTAGAGCTGTTAAATATGAGTCTGTTTTCTTAGATAACTTAGATTGCAAGCACCAATTTGGGAATGCTTTAGGCAGAGGGATGTGGACAATCATAACATCATTTTATAGCTCATTTTAAGAAAGAAACTTGTCTGCGATACATCCAGTGTCAAGGCCTACTTGATGATTACTCTTGTCGTTTTTCAAATTCACTTTCACATACTCTTGTTTCTTTCTGTTTTCCATTTTTTATTTTCTTCATCTGTACCTTCATCAAGATATGTATGATTATCTGAATCAATTGGTACTTGTTTTGATATTAGGTTTGTAACAGTTTTTTTGTGGCTTTAATTCTGAAGGTGAGTTCAATGAACAATTTTTAATTTAAAATTAAAGTGTTCGCTTATCTATTATATTTTCATTTTCCACTTATTCTTTCCTGTCTTTTCTTTTCTGTGTTCCTAATTTATGAGAATGCATTTTGAAGAGATAGTTTAAGATTTTAAAAAAACCTTCTAGATGAAGTGTCACTGTTTGATCATTCTTGCATATTCCTCTCTGGCTTCCTCCTATCTTTTTGAGCTCATGTTCCTCTCGTCAAATTCATGTGTAAAGCTGTTCAGTATGAATGATCATCTTTCAATCCGCACTGAATTTATGCTTCAGTCGGCCAATCAATCTATTGTGACTATCTGTTTCCAGAAGCACGAACGATGACGTGAGATGAGGTCTTCATCAATATGTTTTAACTGGTCCTCATAATTCGTTGCTACCAACCTAGTAGTATAAAGTGTAACTAAATGCTGCTCTCCTTTTGAACCTCGGTATCACTATTTCTTTACTATTATCAGCTGATCATCGGATCCACGATTTTGTTTCTATGACATTGTATCTGATTTGTAATGTAATCATTTCTGGTCTGTAAAATAATCATATCTGGTCTGTAAAATAAACATATCTGGTCTGCAAAATAATCATATCTGCCCTGTAATATAATCGTATCTGTTATGTAATATAATCATATTTCCCTGCAAATGTAATCATATTTGGTCTGTAATGTAATCATTCATTCTCTGCAATGCGATCATAATTACTCTGTAATGTAATCATGTCTGTTCTGTGATGTAATACTAAATTGCTAGTACATTACTACTGCTACGTAGAAACAGCTGGATGACCTGGATTTTCTGGATGATATAGCCAGTCCCACAGCCAAAGCCAAATGCAATTAAAACTGGATAGACTGGATTATACCTCTAAAGAGGTCGGTTTGAAGATCCATGAGGAAAAGACCAAAATAATTTGGGTCAAAGCAGCAAACATAGAACCAATCAGACTGAGAGGAACGTCACTGTAAGAGGTAGAGGTATTTATATACCTTGGAAGTATCATCAACAAAGAAGGAGGGACAGACGAGGATATAAAAACCAAAGATAGAAAATCCAAGCGTTGCATTCGGAATATTAAAACCCATATGGAACTTCAAGTAAATAAGAAGGAATACAAAAATAAGGATTTTCAATTCAAATGTGAAGCCAGTCCTGCTGTATGAATCTGATACCAGAAGGATAAATGCGGTAATTTTCATTGTGAACTGAGATGTCAGAACGTTTGCATAGCAAATAGGTATTGAATCTATGAAAGTACGTGCATGATCTATGATTTCAAGAGCCTGTGCTCCATCTGATAATGATATTCAGAAACGTGATTTAACAAAGGCTGATTCCTAAGACGGTACAGATAAGTACTAGGGATAGACAGTGGAGAAAGATGGAACAAACTCTCAGGTAAAAGCTTGCAAATATTGCCAGACCTGGAATGGATTGAAACCCACAAGGAAAGTGACGAATATGGAGACCAAAGAATACCTAGCGACGGATTAATAATTCAAAGCCTAACGAAATTAAGAAGATTTAACTTAAAGAAAATATTTTCAGGATTAACGTATCTCAATTTCATATTCTCAGGATAAACTTATCTCAATTTCATATTTTCAGGATAAACTTATCTCAATTTCATATTTTCAGGATAAACTTATCTCAATTTCATATTTTCAGGATAAACTTATCTCAATTTCATATTTTCAGGATAAACTTATCTCAATTTTATATTTTCAGGATAAACGTATCTCAATTTCATATTTTCTGGATAAACTTATCTCAATTTCATATTTTCAGGATAAACTTATCTCAATTTCATATTTTCAGGATAAACTTATCTCAATTTCATATTTTCAGGATAAAATTATCTCAATTTCATATTTTCATTTCCCTATAACGCCAGTTCTGATTATTGTTGTTGTAGAGCATCCGCGTTTCAGGGCTAAGGTACTGGGTTACCAGCATGTTCCAGTTGATCATGATGTAAATCGTTAACTGGTTAGCTATTATGTAAGGAAAGGTACAGACAATTGGAACTGGTCACCCAACGTTATGAACATACTGTGCCCTGGTACAATGAAGTATCTAACACTTCATCCTCAACAACAGTGGGGGCAACCTTGACCTTGTCAACCTAACAGGTCTCTGGGGTATCATATTTAACTGTAAAATAAATTAATGCATTTAAGAATAGATTGGATACGCATAGCTCTTAGAACAAGGAAATGTAAAAGAAACTTGTATACAGACTCTGCAGTCTTAACCAGTATAAAGATGTTAAGTTGTTACATTTTATATTGTCAGTATCTACGTCACAATGTTTTCCTCGTCCAACACACATTACATTTTATATTGTCAGTATCTACGTCACAATGTTTTCCTCGTCCAACACACATTACATTTTATATTGTCAGTATCTACGTCACAATGTTTTCCTCGTCCAACACACATTACATTTTATATTGTCAGTATCTACGTCACAATGTTTTCCTCGTCCAACACACATTACATTTTATATTGTCAGTATCTACGTCACAATGTTTTCCTCGTCCAACACACATTACATTTTATATTGTCAGTATCTACGTCACAATGTTTTCCTCGTCCAACACACATTACATTTTATATTGTCAGTATCTACGTCACAATGTTTTCCTCGTCCAACACACATTACATTTCCAGCGCATCGCAATGTTCCTTCCCTTTCCTGTTCCCGAGATTGTTCTCTTAAGTATAATGTTGAACATGCTATTAAGAATTACATATTTGACATTGGCATTTGGTCTTTATATGGTTTGACATTCCGATAGATTATTTTTCGAATGTTCTACTGTTATTGTCCTTAAGTGAGTTGTTCTATGAACCAGACTGACATATTTTTTTATGGTTTTATGCCAAAATAAATATGTTTGACTGGGAGACTTCGTGAATACATTTTTATTATTTTCCTTTTAGCTTGTTGTCTTGATTTATTCATCTTGAAATGCAGGATCCTTGATCGTTTTGTGTCTGGTTGTTGTCACTAAGCCAGTACATACATGTGTTGTTATTGACCGTCTCTATGTATGTACTTTTAAAATGTATATTCACTCTACGTGTAATCATATTGACCATGTCTTGTTTAGTCTACTCTTTTTCATAACTGGCATACCGTGACATGTGTTCATGGCCACTTGTTAAGAATCTTGTCAAATTAAAACCACATCGAACCGCTGTTAGACGCGGTTTCTTGGCTTTTGTGGCGATTTGCTAGTTGTTTTTGTTTGTTGTTAGTCCTTGATGAAGGCCCTGTCACTGTATCGTTAACTTCGTTTAGTTTTTTGTCTTAGTGCGTTCACTGAGATATTACATAGGCAATTAAAACATCCAGGGAAGTTATAAAAGCTGAATGTGTGATCTGACAATTCCTGTAGGCGCTGCACTCATCAAACAAATCCAATGCAAAGTTACAGTCAAGGACAGTTGGTTCACGAACTGTGTGGACAGTTTAATTATTTCAGACTAACATTTAAGCGAAGAGTACGCATGATCAAATGAAACATATTGATTAATATCTCACCTCAAGTCCCTCTGAAAAATATCTAGGATTCCTGACTATATGTTAAACATCAAAACATTTAATACTCTGACGTTAAGACTCAAACATAGAAAGCTCTAAAACTTGATTCGATATAAAACAAAAAGAAATTCATTTATTACGAAAGTATTTGTTACACCATTATCACTATAATCTCTATCTCTCTTTTCTCCCCAGATCCACATAAACCGCTATCAAATCTCTTTTTTCTTCTCAGATCCACATAAACCGCTACTGAATGTTTCACCTCATCTCAGAGCCAGAAAAATCACTAATGAATCTCTCATTTTCTATGTGTAGATGTATATATATATAAATCGTCATTTCATTTCTCTATTCGATTACAAAATTTCACAGTCTCTTTTCTACTGAATCTCATAATTTCACACTATTTCTTCTGGATTCCATCATTTCACAACCCCTTTTCTAGTGGATATCATTCTTTCACGGTCTCTGTTGTCATGGAATACCATATCATAGTATCTTTTCTTGTGGATTTCACAATTTCACAGCCTTTTTTTCTGGTGAATCTTATCATTTCACAGTCTTTCTCGTGGATTTCATCATTTCGGTCTCTTTTCTGGCGGATTTCATCATTTCAGTCTCTTTTCTTGTGATTTCATCATTTTAGTCTCTTTTCGGGTGGACATGACCGCTTTTAACAATCATTCTATTTCACATGTTGTAACATTTAACCAATAAATAATCAACAGAATACAAATATTGAACGAGCGTAAAGAGAAAATCTGATTATGAGAAAATGTCATCTCAGTATAATAGGAAAAAACTGACAATACAAACATTCAAAAATAATAACAGCGACACTTGACGGAAATGAGATACAAAAATGTTGACATTTATTTGCGTGAAACAATTTCAGACGATGCAGATGCTCTCGTCTGATTACTATCTCTGTGTCTGCTCAATCGAATTAAAGAAGCCGTGTAACATTCTAGTTTTCCTTGTCCTGTTTCCTTTTTTAACGATGCATAGTGTCGTCATACGGTAAAACATGAAAATATGTGGAGAATCATAAAGGAAATGAGGTTTTCTTTGCATATTATTCATTTCATTGAAACATTTAACCAAGATCAACAAGCCGCTGTCTGAGTAGCTGGGCAAACATCAGACTGGTATGTAGTACAAAAGGGAGTAAGATAGGGATGTATCCTCTCACCTTATGTGTACAACATATATGCGGAATGTATAATGAGGAATGTTCGAGATAACGAGAACGATAGTTTCGACCCATTTACGATTGGCGGGAACGAGATTCCAGAGTTACGATACGCAGATGACACAGTGATACTATCAAGAATTGCAGAAGAACTAGAGCAGCTAATTTCAGGCGTAAATGAACATAGTAAAGATCGAAACATGTTTATAAACATAAATAAAACAAAGATAACGACCACCAACAAAACACAATGTCAGGATAACTTTACAGTGAGTGGTGAGGAAATAGATCAGGTCACACATTTTGACCTGCAAATAATTTGGTCACATAAGAGACACAACGGTCTTGAGAGGACGGCGATGGAAGGTATGGTGCCAGGCAAAAGAAGAAGGGGTAGACCAAGAAGACGATGGCACCAAGATATCCAGGAATGCCTGAGTATGACAGTGGCGGAGGCTGGAGTTTTGGCAAGAAAACGAGTTTCTTTCAGGCAGACTGTGATGGCAACGACGTTCTATAAAGGACATGCTACATGATGATGATGATGAGTGTCGTCAAATAAGCTGGCTCATTTCAGGAAGCATATTTTCCCCGTTTTTTAGAAGTGTAAATTAAAGTAGTGGTTTAGTAGTGGACCAAAAAGACAGAGATAAGGTTTATTGGCGCACACAGACGCCCAATCCAAGATCCCTATTGGTAATAACGAAATTGAATACGTTCAATACTTTTAATACCTTGGCTCTTGCAAAATAGCGCTTGATCTCATACGGCTCTCCGCACTATATGCCATCAGCAGCGATACGATTGGGAGGTATTGTCACATTCACCTTACATCCCAGACCTTGCTCCAAGCCATTTCCACCTGTTTGGTCCCTTTAAAGAATTCCATTTAAGGCAGGCTTTCAACACTCATGAGGCAATGAAACAGGCTGTTCTGGGTTGGTTCAGAGATATACTGACATACCTTTCTACGCTGAAGCTTTTCAAACATTACTTAAACGCTGGGATAAGTGCAAAAACGTTGCAAGAGAATATGTAAAAAAAATTAATGGCATTTTAGCTATTTGAAACAATTTTGTTTTCCTTACAAAGAAAACCCGGTTTGAATAGAACACCCTTAGTAATTTTGAAAATCTTGCTTCTCTTATTTCAATGCTGCCATTTTTATCAATGGATCTGTGTTACGCGTATAGAAAGCACGTTTGGGCTTCTCTGACATAGGAAGAGGCAGGGTCGGTGCTGAGCGAAGCCCTGCATACTTGACAATAACGTCCAGTATCAGAATGGAGATTGAGACAGTGACTTCGGCTCGGATAATGCTAAATGGAACTTCTTTACAGGGATGTAATCGTCTCTTACTCTCAATCCTTGCTTTGGAACTTTAAAGGCTTCTAACCTTCGGGATCTTCCCTGGCCATGCTAGGGTTTGCAGAAATAAAGGAGTTGGCATCTTGAACTAAGGGACAACTAAAGTTGGAACAATTGCAAATAATAGAGACGACATTTTGTAGTTGATGGACCACTGCTTTTGTAATGCCGATGAGTACAGATGCATAATTTTTAAATCAAACACTGGCCCAGCAGAGAGGGGCGCCTGAGAGGACGGAGCAGTCAATCGTACAACCAACGTCCTATAGGAGCTATAAGTACCTACACTTTCCGCCATTTGCTGAAAAACGCTAGGCGCCTAGGGTCTGCCGGAATTGCAACGTTGTCGATTCTTTGCAGAGCACTTAGCAAAAACACTCCATCACCAAAAGATTCATAGCTGGTTGTTTGCATCAGAGTAAGAGAATCATAGCTGACCAAAACCCTATTCCGTCCTCGAGGTGACGGACCTGTAAACAGGCTCCACCCATGCAGTCTTTACTAACAGAACAGAGATGGAAGAGAGATGGCAAACCATATCAAATTTTGTCGTTCTTAAATCGAAAGGAATAGATATCGCAGCTTTGCTGTAAGCTACGACACGTCTTTTTCAAGAAGAACACAAAGGAACAAGAAGAAGAGGAAGAAGAAGGTGAAGAAGAAGAAGTAACAGACTCGATCCTTTCACTTTTGTTACCTTTCCTTATTTCCCTTACATTAATTATTTCCCCTCTCCACAACACAAAGAAGGAAACACGAATAGTGATTCTTTCAAAATAATGACATGGTTAATCATTTATTTATATAATCTAGCCGTTCACATCATTAACTTCTAGTCTATCTAAGACGAATCTCTGGTATCTGATATTGTCAGTAATTAATTGAACTGTACCTTTGAAGATCAACCCAGTCCTATCTAAACTTTCACTGTATCTCTATTTTCCCCAACAATAACTACTAATAACTAATTCATACCTTGAAGCTTATGCTTCTCGTCTCTGGTAGCGTGTCTGCCCTCTGACAGGCTGACAGCTTCCGTCTATCTAGTCTCCCTCTGTGGAACCAAAGATATCCCCCACGTGTTTTGGGATGTGTTCCCCGGTGCATTAGACTACTTTGGCGCCTGTCGGTGGATTTCTGCCGACCCGCTTAACTATTCTGACGACGACAGAGTTGGTTACAGTCGTTAGGCTTCTTGGTCTCTACCTTTAGAACATTTGGGATGGGATCACTGGTGTTGTGTTATACCTTAGTTTCTGTCAGGGGGTTTCTGCCGACCCGCTTAACTAATCTGATAAGGACAGTATCAAATATACAGTTTTTAGGTGCTTCGCCTATACGTTTTGAAGTTTTGAGACGTTGGTACTTACTAAAGTTAAGACTTAGGCTTTGTCCAAAAGACTGCAAGGAAACACCTATGAATGTGCCAAATTTCTAGTACTAGTGTAGTATATGTTTTGCTAAACCTGAAGTATCATATCTTTAGAGTTTACATCGCAAACTAAAGTCTTCCGGTAGCCTTGCCACAAAATCCTTCTTGTGCCATTTTCAACAGGGATATAGTGCAATGTCTATGAAATTCACAGTCGACCTCCCAGCCAGTTATATCTGAAAATTTATTGTACTTCAAGTTTTTATAGGTCTCCTGAGATCCGTCCATGTCACATGGCACTTCAATCATCACAAGGTTGACCAGCTCTTGTCGCCATTTGACTTGTACTGCGTTCCAATTCGTCAATTACACATCTCTAGACGCCCCCCATCCCATATTTCTTCAAATACCGCCGCCACCTTTTTTTCTGGGACACCATGCCACGAGAGGATCGCGTGACCGAATGCTTTCGAGGCCTGCATGCCGACAAGGTGGGCAGCGGTTCGAATCCCCGGTATGGCATGTGTTGTTTTTCTGTTGGGGGTGAAATAAACAAACATGGCCAGCACACGACGTGGCGACAGCAGTGGCGAAGCGGTCTGTAGTCCTCAGCCTTCAAAATCACTCGACTACCCCAGAAATCGGAAAAATGTTGTATGACAGCTGTGACACGCCACTACATCATAGGCAGTCCTAACCATTACCAAATCTTAACTAAACGCCTTAGAAACAATCCCAGATTTATCATGTGGTTGACACGTGTTCAATCTAACTCACTAAACTATGGATAATAACCTCTTGATAATAGCGAAAGTAATTCTGATTATCTAGCTTCACATTGACCTGATTTTCAGAAAATGATAATCCAGGACGGCTTTGTTAGAATAGACAGATACTCCTACCCTCTGTCTAAACCTTCTCCCCGTAATCTCGTATTTCTCCCACATCTGCTTCTGTCTTATCAAGCTAAACATTAGTTTACAGTTTCTAATTAAAAAAAGACTTAGACTTCAGTGGTCAGGGGTGCTCTGGATCATGATTGCAATCATGTCAAGATCCCTGTAGAATTCCTGAAATGACACTGAATCCCACATCGGGGCATTGTCACATATGTGACTCACATAAGTGACATTGTCACAAAAAATGAGAGGAGTCGGAGGAGGAAGAAAAAGAAGAGAATTAAGAAAAATGATAAAGAAGAAAAAGCTGATGAAGAAGAAGAAAAAGAAAGAAGAAGAAGGAAAAAGAGGAGGAAGGAATAAGAAGAAAAGATTAAGAAGAAGCAGAAGAAGAAGAAGAAGAAGAAGAAGAAGAAGAAGAAGAAGAAGAAGAAGTGGAGGAAGAAGAAGTGGAAGAAGAAGAAGAAGAAGAAGAAGAAGAAGAACATTTGAAAACGTGGAACTTAAGCATTAAATTCTATGTATACAATTCTGTTATTTGTCCAGGAACGTGTATTTCATCTATAAACGTCAACATTTTAGACGATGACGTGTTTTCGAGGAATCTAATTAGCGATACATGTTTCAAACTAAATCTATAATTAAGAGCAGAAACAGGCCGAAGAACGAGTAACAGATCATTGTTAAGAATGTAATCCACTTCCAAATGCATGGTTTCTTCGTCATTAGCAGTAGTTAATATAACAATAAGAAATCGATCGGTTAATGTGAATCAAGGATAAAGCTTTTTTTCTTCTTGCGAAAAGAGAAACCTGTTTTTTCCAGACAAGCTAACTAGTTCGATTCCCCCTTGAAAAATGTGCGTGGGTGTGTTGTTGTTTAATGTCCATAATGAATAAGTTTACTCTTTTGTGCGCCCTGAACAGGACATTAATGGCGCATTGCAGTAGCTTTCCTCATATCCTGAGCGTGCTAATGAAGGTTGATACGGTCTTCCAGGCGGTTGTACTTTGCTTTACTTCACCTGCGTGATGCTCACTGCTACGGGGATCACGTTGATCTATGTCTCATTCAGATTGCATTGAAAACAACATGTTTCCAGGTAAATCTCCGTGGAAGAGAGATACTGGTCTTGGTCAGTATCATTGTGTTTGACCCTGACGAGACGTCCTGGTCAGTATGTTGGGCCTGACTTGACTAGGGTCTCAAGGTATGGGCTTAGGTTAACCAAAGATGGGAGAATAGAGCCAATGTAGCGGATCTACTGATATACTTAACACTGAGCTATAGTGTAGCAACATCTAATACTTAACGGTAAGGCTTCAACATTACCAAACACTAAAACTTTCGTTAAACAGAAACCAAGATTTTCATTTATTACCGAAAAGAGTATTTTCTACAACATGATACAAACAAAATATAACTTACTAAACAAATAGGAATTTTTATAACTCATAGAATGTTAGAATGAGCAAGATGGAATTCCTGAAATTATAAAACCCAGTTCTGCTCTATTTTATATATATATATATATATATATATATATATATATATATATATATATATATAGGGCTTGAGAAATGTTAGGGTGGCTCACCAGTCAGTCATAAATTTCAGCAGTCAGCATGGTTGGATAACAGTCATGCAGTTTATGTTAACAAATTTAAACTAGGTACTAATTCACTTTTCTTTTATTTCTAAATAAAAATACGTAACAAACAAACATATATTGTATTACTTACACAGTATTAGCCTATTTCTTCTTAAGAAAAAATGCACTGCTGTCAGAGGCATGGAGTCTGTGTCTTTGAACATTCTTTGTAGTTTTAGCACTGCAGCACCATTTATTTATGGCTTTAGTAAGTTCAAATTGTGACAGTGGGGGCAAATTTAGATTCATCATCATCAGCTAGCTTAAGTACAATTTATTCGAACCGTAATATGTGTCACCCACACTCTTCCTGGTGTATATAAATAACATCGCAGAGGATATACCAAGAAGAGTCCACAGCTCCATGTTTGCAGACGATCTGGCTATGTGGACCTCTGAAAAGAATCTCACTATAGCAAGCAATCGGATGCAGCAGGCCCTAACATCGTTGGAGGAGTGGGCGAACTCATGGCTGGTCAAAATAAATGAGGAAAAAACAACATGTACGATATTCTCGCTCTCAAACAAACCCCAAAACACCAAAATAAGTCTTAACGGCAAATATCTGCGGCCAAACGACAACCCAAACTACCTGGGAGTCACTTTTGATCGGCGCATGACATGGAAAAGTCAGATCGAGAGAAACCGAATGAGGGCCAGAGAAAGAATGGCAATCATGAGGAAACTTGCTGGCACAAGCTGGGGAGCAGACGAAAGTATACTAAAGAAACTGTACACTGGAAGAGTGAGACCAGTTCTCGAGTATGGCATTGTGGCATGGACAACAGCAGCAAAGGCGAACTTTGACAAAATTAGCAAACTCCAAAATCAAGCCATGAGAGTTATAACAGGAGGCATGCAGTCAACGCCAATTGTAGAGCAGGAAAAGATTACAAATCTGCAATCCATGACCAACAGAAGAGACTGCAAACCCCAGCAGCAAGCAGAGAAACAGAAGATTGACTGACCATCCAATGCATAAGAGACTAAATAATTTTGGAAATGGGGAAAATGCAGCGGAGAAACTTTGCAGAAATAGCCAAAGCAAAGATGAGCGAAGACCCTATGAACGCATTAACAACGCCAAAGCCCATCCCTACTGTACGCAAACCTGCCTGGAGGCAGCATATATTTCCAGAGATGGTAGAAAATATACCAGGTATTGGAAACAAGAACAGCCGGATTGAAAAAATATGAAGAGACATAACTCTGAGGTACATAACGAAAAACTACCCAAGCATGGACTGGACCCATGCATACACCGACGGTTCTGTAACAAACACAACATAGAACGGATGGGCAGGGGTATTCCTGAGCCTACCAAATGGTAGAAAAATAACACTGTCAGTGGCAACTGGAAAATACTCAAGCAATTTCAGAGCGGAGGCAGAGGTACTGAGGGCTGCAGTAGAAGAAATGGTGACATGCAAAAGAAATGAAAGCCATATAGTCCTGTTTACAGATGCCCTGGCCGTAGCCACAGCACTAAAAAGCCAGAAAAATACTGAACTTAATGATTTAAGAACAGTACTCTGTCAACTATGCCAGCAGTCTGCACCAAAAAGAGTAGTGGTACAGTGGGTTCCATCCTACTGTAACATCCAAGGCAACGAGGAGGCAGACAGACTGGGAAAAGAAGGTGCAAAACTACCACAACCTGATACTAGTGTGACATACGAAGAGTCAAAAAGGCTAATTAGAGCTAGATACATGACCAAATGGGAAACCGAACATACTGGCTACACAAAAAACGATGCCTATTACCAGTTGAACAGAAGAGAGCGGGTCGTGGTCTTCAGACTTCGCACTTGCCACAATAGAGTGAGGTACCACCTATTCAATATATTAAAGATAGGTGGCACTGACGAATGCACGTGCGGTACTGAGAAAATGACAGCTGAACATCTGCTGCAAAACTGCCCGACACACTTCTTCTTCTTATTATTATTCTTCTTCTTACGCTGTCAGACGTCGACCTTTATTTTTTCGAAAAAAGTAGCGGTCATCCTGAGGCTGTCGACACTGCCATAGAGCTTGTCTAGTGTTGCGACTGGTGATGACCACATCTGCTCTCTCTGATCCTCGTATGTCAAATACAAACTTGAAAATAATTTATTTTTGTAGTAGCTTTGTCACTTATTTATCATCATAATTTATACCACAATCGATACACTTATCCCATCGCTGTATCAGTGCACTAATATCGATACACGTATTCCATCGCTGTACCAGGGCACCAAGATCGATACACTTATCCCATCGCTGTATCAGTGCACTAATATCGATACACGTATTCCATCGCTGTATCAGTGCACCAACATTGATACACTTATCCCATCGCTGTATCAGTGCACCAACATTGATACACTTATCCCATCGCTGTATCAGTGCACCAAGCCCTGCAGAATAGAAGTTTTTGGTCTGCTGTCTCACCAAGCCCTGCAGCATAGAAGTTTTTGATCTGCTGTCTCACCAAGCCCTGCAGTATAGAAGTTTTTGGTCTGCTGTCTCACAAAGCCCTGCAGCATAGAAGTTTTTGGTCTGCTGTCTCACCAAGCCCTGCAGCATAGAAGTTTTTGGTCTGCTGTCTCACCAAGCCCTGCAGCATAGAAGTTTTTGGTCTGCTGTCTCACCAAGCCCTGCAGCATAGAAGTTTTTGGTCTGCTGTCTCACCAAGCCCTGCAGCATAGACGTTTTTGGTCTGCTGTCTCACCAAGCCCTGCAGCATAGACGTTTTTGGTCTGCTGTCTCACCAAGCCCTGCAGCATAGAAGTTTTTGGTCTGCTGTCTCACCAAGCCCTGCAGCATAGAAGTTTTTGGTCTGCTGTCTCACCAAGCCCTGCAGCATAGAAGTTTTTGGTCTGCTGTCTCACCAAGCCCTGCAGCATAGAAGTTTTTGGTCTGCTGTCTCACCAAGCCCTGCAGCATAGAAGTTTTTGGTCTGCTGTCTCACCAAGCCCTGCAGCATAGAAGTTTTTGGTCTGCTGTCTCAACCACATTCGCACTTCACGTTCAACTTTTTCGTCCTTAGTGTGACGTCTCCTGCCAATGTGAGATCATGCATTATGATGCGTACTAAACCACGAGAACACTGTTCTGCAGTTGCTACACTGTCAACCGTTACTCGCCTGTCAGCTCCAACCATCTACCCTAACCTCTGCACAGATGCTTCGTTTGCAATCTGACTAAGACAACCATGTCGAATCTCATCAATAATTTGTGTGCGTCTTTTACAAAATATATCAACCTTGTTACGCACCGATTTACACAAAAAACACTTCTCACCGTAAAGAGGAATCATTTTCTTATGAACATCGTCATCACCCCTTAAAACACAATTATTAATTAAATAACACATAGCAGTTTGCTGTTGTTTTGTTTGTTTGTTTGTTTGTGTTTGTTTGTTTTTGTGTGTGGTTTTTTTTTTTGGGGGGGGGGGGGGTTTGTGGGGGGTTTTTTTTTTTTTGTGAACGCATACTTGACTTTGTATCTCAGTTGCACACTTACATGCGAGATCTAGCATATGCTACCTATAATAATCGCAAAAGCTGGATGTTACTGCCACTTGATAGCACCTTTAGCAACTACCAACTACATATTTAGCTATCTTATAACCTGCATACTGACTTCCCTCAGATTTATATATATATATTTATTTAATAGGCGAAATATTATCATTTTATCAACATTTTCTATTCTCTTTAAAAAAGGTCAAAGTTCCAAGTCGGCATTGACCCAGTAAGTGTACACATAGTTACACGTGACGTCATGACAGCATTTCTAGAGAAAACATCAATGACTGTGACCACGCCTCTAACAACGAAGCCGCCAATCAGCGACAGTGTTTTACTAAACGGTAGTGCCATTAACGACAGCATGCAGGAGATCCCAGAGTATTATAAGGTTTGGAGACATGGATATTAGAGGGGAGAGAATGGAAGAGGGTCAAGTGATGAGGGAGAGATATAATGAAGGAAATATGGAAAGATTTGAAGGGTCAGATGAAAAGGGGAAATCGACCAAGGAGGAAGAAGTGGAGAGATTTGAAGAGCGTCAGTTGGAGAGAGAGAAAAAGGGAAAGAAAGGGAAATTTGTAGAGGATCAGTTGAAGAGGGACATATAATGAGGGAGAGATGGAGATATTTTAAGAGGGTCAGATGAACAGGGAGACAAAGAATGGGGGAGAGATGGAAAGTTTCGAAAATGGTTGGTTGAAGAGTGAGAGATAGAATGGGGAAAGATGGAGAGATTTGAAGAGGGTTAGTTAAAGAAGGAGGAATAGAATGGAGGAGAGATGGAGAGATTTGAAGACGGTCAGTTATAGAGGAAGGGATTGAATTGGAGAAAGATGGAGAGATTTGAAGAGGGTTAGTTAAAGAGGGAGGAATAGAATGTGGGAGAGATGGAGAGATTTGAAGACGGTCAGCTGTAGAGGGTGGGATAGAATTGGAGAAAGATGGAGAGATTTGAAGAAAGGCAGATGATGCGGCTCAAATGAAGAGGGAGAAAGGAGATGGGGTAGAGATGGAAAGTAATAATAGAGCGGGAGATTGAGAAAAGAATTGGAGACAAAAGAAAGAGCGAGAAAGTTGTAGAAGTAAGAAAAGAGTGGGAGTGAATAGCAAAGGTAAGAGTGAAGATATAGGGGTGAGAATGGAGGAGTGAGAGTGGATGAGAGAAAGTGTGAAATGAGAGGGAAGTATGGAGGCAATTGTTCAGTAGAGTATGTGAGAGAGAGAGAGAGAGAGAGTGAGACGAGAGCGTGTGTAAGAGAGAACAATACTGAAATTGAGAGCGAATAAGATAGAGAGTTAGTTTGAGAATGACAGAGAGTGAAGTGAGAATGAAAGAAACGGAGTGTGAGAGTGAAGGAGAGAGAGAGTGTGTAAGATAGAAAAAAAGAATTTCGGAGTTAAAGTGAATGAGAAACAGAGAGTGAGGTTGAAGGACAGAAATAATAATGAAATAGAGTGTGTGCGAGTGAATGAGAGAGTGTACCCGGGACTGTGAGAGATGCTAATGAAGTAGATTGTGTCAGAATGAAGGAGAGTGTGAGAGTGAATGAAAAATTGTGAGAGTGAATGAGAGAGTGTGAGAGTGAATGTGAGAGGTGTCGATGAAGAAGAGTGTGTGAGAGTGAAGGAGAGAGTGTGACAGTTAATGAGATAGTGTGAGAGTGAATGGAGTCGCTGTAGTCAAGAAGTTAAGGCACTCGCTTCTCACAGTGATGAGAAAAAAACATGAAAAAAAACTAGTAAAAGTTGATTAAGGTTGAGCTTAATCAAAATTTACAAATGGGTATGGTCAGTTCCGCACCGAGACGAGAACACAAACAAAACCTACGTTACGACCAATAGGCCCTCATCAGGGACAACAACACTGAACTAACAAATCAACATATAAGAAAAAATGGTCAACTCATCTGTTTCAGGTAGGAGACGCTTTCTGTCTAAGCGACCGGTTGTGCCAAGTACTCGATAGAAACTGAAATAGGAGCGGTCAAACAAAAAGTGGCGGAATATGCCTGATAAGCCAAGCGTGGCCAAATAGTGGTCCAGATAGGAGAACAATGAGAAGGCAATATAAGCCGGGAGAGCGTGATATTGATATAAGAGAGGGGGGAAGAGAACTGATGGAAGAATGGGGGATGCGGGGGGGGGGGAGGAAGACAAATAGATGGGGGCCAGTGTGAGGGTTTAAGAAAAAGTATGGAAGATATTAATAACATGTGGTTGGAGACAGCCCATCCTCGAGATAAGTCTGTTCTCAAGGGCGAATCGATGACGATCGTCAGAGAAGCACGAAACTAGACCAGTGACACTGACGTCAGCTATACCCCGGTGCTCAGGACCATTGAAGTGGCTGGCAATTGGGGAACCAGTGCGGTTGCGGATGTCGTTGAGGTGTTGGCGGAAACGCTCCCGTAGTTCCATACCAATTTCCCTAATGTATGTCATACCACACTGGCGGCAGATGATGGAATAGATGAGGTTACGAGATTTGCATGTGAACCCCTCTTTGATGAAGAATTCAGCCTTAGGAAAGGTAATGGAGCGAGAAAGGATGACATGAGGGCAGGTAACACAGCCACGTGAATTTTTGCATGGCCTGGTGCTTGGGAGGCTATGAGGGCTGGTGTGTAGGCGACTACTGACCAGCAAGTCCCTCAGGTTCCTGTCACGTTTGTAGGCGACAAGGGGAGGATCGGGAAAAACTTTGCGAGTGGCAGGATCAGAGTGAAGGATAGGGAGATGGCGGAATAGGATATCCCGGACAGAGACGCAGTGAGGGTGATAAGTGAGGACGAGTTTCACACGGTCAGAGGGAGGACGGCGGGTGGGAGTGAGGGAGTCTTGGCGGGAGATAAGAAGAACCCGCTGAAGGGTGGAGGAGAGAGTGGTCTCAGGGTAGAGTCGCTTGCGGAAGAAGTCAAGCATCTCGTGGGCCCTGAGAAGGAAGTCGTCGTCATCCTGACATAGGCGTCGGAGGCGGAGGAGTTGGGAGAAAGGAAGCGAATCGCGGCAGGATAGGGGATGGGAGGAAGTGTAGAGGGGGTAGTTGTGGGCGTCAGTGGGTTTGTAGTAGACAGTGATGGAGAGGCCTGAAGGGCAGATAGAGACAGTGATGTCCAGAAAATGGACAGACGTGAGGGAAATGTCAGACGTGAACTTGATCGAGGGATGGAAGTCGTTGACAAAGTCGATAAAGTTGAGGAGATCCTTCTCCGACATGTCAGAAATACCAATCCCATCGTCGATGTATCGATAATACATCAAAGGAAAGGAGCCCTGGAATTGAAGCCAGATCAAGTGTTCCAGGTAACCCATGAACAGGCAAGCGTAGCTGGGGCCATTCTGGTGCCCATAGCTACACCGCTGATCTGGTCGAACAACTGGCCATTGAACTCAAAGGTATTGAGAGTAAGAACGAGTTCTGCTAGACGGACGATGGCAGACGTGGAGATCGATGGGTTAACCCTTCGGTCAAGGAAGAAACAGAGGGCCAATAACCCATCAGAGTGGGGGATCGAGGTGTACAGTGAACAGACATCAAGTAGGAAGAGACGATAGGTTTGGTCGGATGAGAGGACAATGGTAGAGAAAGTGGTTAAGGCGTGGTTGGTGTCCTTAAGAAATGTGGGAAGACTCTCCACCATAGGTTGGAAGACACTATCCAGGAAGTCCAATACCAGTTCGGTGGGACAGGAACAGGCAGAGACAATAGGGCGACCTGGGTTGTCGGGCTTATGAATTTTAGGCAGCATGTAGAAAGAAGGCTTACCCAGACAACTGTCAAAGATACGGAGGTTCGTAGCGCTCTTCGGGAGGAGATGTCGTTTGGTCATATCAAGGATGGTGGGAGAGACCTCCTTGTTAAAACGGACAGTGGCATCATCGGCGCGCGGTTTATAGAAAGAAGGATCAGATAGTTGAAGACTGCCCTCCTGAACATATAAATCCTTGCACCAAACCACCACTGCTCCACCTTTATCAGCAGGTTTAATCACGAGATCCCTACGCCAACTAAGGCTAGCCAGAACACAAGCTTCGGTATGGGAAATGTTCGAATATCGCAAGCGCCGAGGGCAGTAGGCCTTGATATCGCAAAGAGCACAGTGATGAACGGAAACGGTGGGCGATCGAATCCCGGAAGCTTCAAGCTACACCTGGTCTCACGGGAGGTAAGACCAGAGTGCATGCATCCCGAGTTACCTCCAGTCGTCTCGACCAAAAGTCTTGCTACTGATCCAAGGTAACTCGGGACAAGAGTAAGATTGATGACCAGCGCATTCACTCCCTCCCTATAATCTAAATACAGCGAACATCACATTATTAAGATAAAAACCGTCTGATGTTGTGGTCATCATCACTTGCGAGGGGCAATGACTGTTAGAGTGAATGTGAGCGGTGTTGATGAAGTAGAGTGTGTGAGAGGGAAGGAGTGAGTGTGAGAAGGAATGAGAGACTGTTAGAGTGAATGAGAGAGGTGTTGATGAAGTAGAGTGTGTGAGAGGGAAGGAGTGAGTGTGAGAAGGAATGAGAGACTGTTAGAGTGAATGAGAGAGGTGTTGATGAAGTAGAGTGTGTGAGAGGGAAGGAGTGAGTGTGAAAGGGAATGAGAGAGTGTGAGAGTGAATGAGAGTGTGAGAGTTAATGTGAGAGTATTGATGAAGTAGAGTAGGGGAGAGTAAAGGCGAGAGAGTGTAAGAGAGACACGGTTAGAAATTAGAGTGAATGAGAAAGTGTGTGTGAGATTTGAATGAGTGAGAGAGTAAGAGTGACTGTCGTGAAAGAGAAAGACAAACTGTTACAGTGAAGGATTCAGATTGGAGGTCAGACTGGCGCGGTGAATGCGATATAGTGGGAGCTAGAAGAGGAGAGTGTGATATGGATGGAGAGAGACACTGGTGCTAAAGGAGAGTGCTAGAGATAGTGAAGTGGTGAGAGAGAGTGAGAGTGAAGGTGAGAGAGTGTGAGAGTGTAAGAATGAAGAGAGAGTGAGTGATGGAGAGTAAATTTGAGTGATGGGGAGAGAATATGGGAGCGATTGAGAAAAATTGGCATGGCAAATAAGATAAGGTTAGAATGTGAAAGATAGAAAATGTTAAAGTGGTGTTGAAATGGTGTCAGAGTGAAGGAGAGAGACGACAATGAGAGAATGTAAGAGTGAAGGAAAGAAAGTATTAGGGTGAAGACTAGAGAGTGTGATAATAAATGAGATTGCGTGGATTGAAGAAAAGTGACATAAGAGTGATGGAGAGAATGTGTGAGACTGAGCGAGATTGATGAGATAGTGAACGAAACAGTGTGAGAGTGAAGGAAGGCTGATAATGAAAGAGAGGGAGTGAATGAGTGTGAAGTTTGGAGTGTGTGATGGTGAAGATGCGGGAATGAAGGAGAGATAGATGATAGTGAAAAAGATAGTGTATGTGAATATTTTTATGGGAGAGGGTAGGAGTAATGGAGAGTTAGTTTGAAAAGAAAGGAGAAAGAATTGAGATAAAGAGAGAGTGAGAGAGTGAAGATGAGAGAAAAAGAGTGAGATTGAGGATGAGAACGAAAGTGAAAGTGCAGAATTATGAGGTGTGAGGCAGATGAAAGTCGTGAGAGAGAATTGAGTACGAAGTGAGGGTGATGTAGGAAGAGTGACAGAAGGAAGGGAAAAGAGACTAGTGGGGAGAGGGAAAGAGTGGGAAAAGAGAGAAAAAGAAGGAGAAAAGATAATGAAAGACAAATAAATTGTGAGAGTGAGGGAGAAAACGAGAGAGGATGGCTGTGAGCAGAGAGAGAGTGGATGAAAGTGGAGGAGTGTAAGCAGAGAGTGGATGAAAGCGGAGGAGTGTAAGCAGAGAGTGGATGAAAGTGGAGGGGTGTGAGCAGAGAGTGGATGAAAGTGGAGGAGTGTTAGCAGACGGAAGATGAAAGTGGAGGAGTGTGAGCAGAGAGTGGATGAAATGGAGGAGTGTGAGTAGAGAGGGAATAAGAGTGGAGGAGTGTGAGTAGAGAGTGGATGAGAGTAGAGGAGTGTGAGCAGAGAGTGGATGAGAGTAGAGGAGTGTGAGTAGAGAGTGGATGAGAGTGGAGGAGTGTGAGTAGAGAGTGGATGAGAGTGGAGGAGTGTGAGTAGAGAGTGGATGAGAGTAGAGGAATGTGAGCGGAGAGGGGATGAGAGTAGAGGAGTTTGAGCAGAGAGTGGATGAGAGTAGAGGAGTGTGAGCAGAGAGTGGATGAGAGTGGAGGAGTGTGAGCAGAGAGTGGATGAGAGTGGAGGAGTGTGAGTAGAGAGTGGATGAGAGTAGAGGAATGTGAGCGGAGAGGGGATGAGAGTAGAGGAGTTTGAGCAGAGAGTGGATGAGAGTAGAGGAGTGTGAGCAGAGAGTGGATGAGAGTAGAGGAGTGTGAGCAGAGAGTGGATGAGAATAGAGGAGTGTGAGCAGAGAGTGGATGAGAGTAGAGACAGATTATATGAAAGTAAAGGAATGTGAGTAGAAAGAAGGAATTAAAGAGAAAATAGTAAAGTATAGCGTGATAGTCTGACTGAAAGATAGGAAGAGAAAGCTGTCGTTAGAAGACAATACAAATGAGGCAAGAAAGAAAGAAATATAAACTAATGCTTGGATCATATATGTTTCACTACAGGATACTCAGAAATATAAACTAATGCTTGTATCATATATGTTTCACTACAGGATACTCAGAAATATAAACTAATGCTTGTATCATATATGTTTCACTACAGGATACTCCGAAATATAAACTAATGCTTGTATCATACATGTTTCACTACAGGATACTCCGAAATATAAACTAATGCTTGGATCATCAATGTTTCACTACAGGATACTCCGAAATATAAACTAATGCTTGGATCATCAATGTTTCACTACAGGATACTCAGAAATATAAACTAATGCTTAGATCATCAATGTTTCACTACAGGATACTCCGAAATATAAACTAATGCTTGGATCATCAATGTTTCACTACAGGATACTCCGAAATATAAACTAATGCTTGTATCATATATGTTTCACTACAGGATACTCCGAAATATAAACTAATGCTTGGATCATCCATGTTTCACTATAGGATACTCAGAAATATAAACTAATGCTTTGATCATCAATGTTTCGCTATAGGATACTCCGAAATATAAACTAATGCTTTGATCATCCATGTTTCACTATAGGATGCTCAGATCGGCTTTCTTGTTCTTCTTTTCTTCATCATCGTCATCGGCAACGTCATCGTGCTGGCGGCAATTGCCTTGTCGAAGGAGAGACGAGGTTCAAGAATGAACGTCTTCATTATGCACCTGGCACTTTGCGGTGAGTACCTAACTGGGAATCCTGGTATTCAAACAGAAAGGTGCATTTTGGCTGTTTCCATGTGTATAGCATCGCTTTCTGGTTAATACTATCTAGTGTTAGCTGTGTCACGTTCTCGAACCATTTAGTTTACTGTCTCTTGATGAAGTCTAGCACTGGTGTTGTGCCTATATGTCTCCTAATATCTTCGTTTGCAATTGAATTTTCTCAAAACTGTTTTGTTCACGATACTTTTATAGATCCTAACACTAGGTTAATAAAGATACACATATGAATCTTTAAAACTGGATTGTTTTGCAATATACTGTAAACTGTGTAATGTATATACAGATTATCTATCAAACACAGTACAATCGGATAGAAATCGATCATCATGGTTTCCCCTGACATCGTCATCAATAAATGTTAATTCCACTCTAACTTCTTTTTGATTATAGGACCGCATAACTTAACTTAACTTAACGTCTTTATACTGGTTTAGAAGACTCTGCAGAGTCTGTATACAACCAGTTCCATTTACAACAACTTCCTTTAGAAGCTGTACGCGTCCAATCTGTTCTTAAATGCATTGACCGTCCCAGCCTCCACCACCTCACTTGGCAATGCATTCCAAGCATTCACTACTCTCTGGCTAAAGAAATACTTCCTAATATCTAATATGGACCTCTCCTTAGTCAACTTGTAGCTGTGCCCTCTTGTCCTTGTTGGTGGTTGTACTTTAAAAAACTTGTTATAGTCCACTTTATCCATTCCTCTGATCATCTTATACACCTGTATTAAGTCACCACGAATTCTTCTCTTTTCTAGACACTGAAGGCCAGTTCTTTTTAATCTTTCTTCATAACTGTAATTCTGGAATCCCACTATCAGCTTTGTCGCTCTTTTTTGTATTCTCTCCAGCATGTCTATATCCCCTCTCTGATAAGGACTCCACACCTGTACACAGTACTCCAATCTAGGTCTAACTAATGCTTTATACAGTTTGACTATCACTTCCTTGCTCCTATGTTTAATATTTTTTTTTACCATCCCTAACATTGCATTTGCCTTTTTTACTGCTACCTGAACTTGCTCCCTCACCTTACATGTATGATCTATTATAACCCCTAAGTCCCTTTCTGTATCTATCTTTCTAATATTGTTCTCTCCCATTCTGTAATTATGTTCCATATTGGATCTACCCATGTGGATGACTGTACATTTATCTACATTAAACTCCATTTGCCAGATTACAGACCATTCTCGAATTTTATCTAAATCCGACTTCAATATATCTACTTCTGGTTTAGATGAGACACTACTGTATAGTTTCGTGTAATCAACAAATTTTGCAATAATGGATCCCATACCTATGTCCAAATCATTTATTAATATCAAGAATAAAATTGGTCCCAAAACCGAGCCCTGTGGCACTCCACTTTTCACTTCACACCACTCAGAGTACTCCTTATTTATACCCACCCTTTGCCTTCTTCCCGTTAACCAATTTTCAATCCATTTGGCAACTTCCCCACCTATTCCATGTGATTTTAATTTTCGAAATAATCTTTGATGAGGTACTCTATCAAAGGCCTTTGCCAAATCCAGATAAATAACATCCACTGGCTCCCCTTTATCTAACATTTTGGTAACCTCCTCCATGAATTCTAATAGATTTGTTAAGCATGATCTCCCTTTGGTAAACCCATGCTGACTATTTCTAATTAGATTAAATTTGTCTAAATGCATTACAATGTTTTCTTTGATTATTGACTAACAATTTACAGACTATGCTCGTTAAGCTCACAGGTCTATAGTTTGCTGGATCTGCCTTTTTGCCCTTTTTGAATAAGGGGATCACTCCCGCATCTTTCCAATCCCGTGGAACAATCCCTTGTGCAAGTGATTGAGAACATAATATAGCCAATGGTTTTGCTAATTGGTCTCTAATTTCAAACAGCAATTTTGGATGAATACCATCTTGACCTGGACATTTATCCACTTTCAACCCCTCCAATTTTTTAAAAACCATTTCCTCTGTAATACAGATTGATCCTAATCCTGCTGTATCCATGTCTCTTTGAAAAATATCTACAGGCTCTGGGATCTTGGAGCAGTCCTCTTTTGTGTACACTGTGCCAAAGTAGTGATTGAATAGATTTGCTGCCTCCCTATTTTCACTTATTTTTGTTTCTGTGCTGTCTATGAGAGGGCCTACTTTGTCCTTTGATCTTTGTTTATTTCTAACATAAGAGAAGAAGCTTTTGCTATCAGTCTTGATCCTCTGAGCAAGTTTCTTTTCGAAGTCTATTGTTGCTGTTTTATTTGCTTTCTGAGATATGTTCTGCTTGTCCAAATATTTTAAATATGTTTCTTTTGATTTATTTGCCTCTATATATTTTTTCCATGCTTTATTTTTTGCTCTTCTACATTTCACTACAAATCTAGTTATCCACTTTTTACGCTTGGGGTTTACTTCCCTATATGGAACACATTCCTCTTTTAGCGTTTCTAGAACTGCTTTAAAACTCACCCACTCCTGTTCAACATCTGTTCCTCTGACAATATCTTCCCAGATTATGTGGTTCGCTGCCTCTTTCATCCTCTTAACATCTGTCTTAGAGTAGTCATATGTTCGCGTGTTTATGTTCACTTCTTTCCCTGCAATAAGATCCCATCGGATGATTTGATGGTCACTTGAGCCAAACAGTTCCCCTACGGTAACGTTTTCAATCATATTTTCCTCTGTAGTAAAAACTAGGTCGAATATGTTTTTGCCTCTGGTTGCTGCTACTACATGTTGAATTAAAAAATTTTCAGTTATGCACTTAACAAAAGGTTTTGACTCTACAAGTGCTTCTGCCATATCCCATTTTATTTCTGGAAAGTTGAAATCCCCCATTAATAATAAATTCCTATCACTTGCCTTTACTATGCTACTAATCAGCTCCTCATCTTCCTCCTTTTGACTTGATGGACATCTATAGCATACTCCAAACACTGTTTTTTCACCCCCACTTTCTATTTCACCCCATACACTTTCATTTTTGTTACCACATGATAAATCTTCTCTGCTAGTTATTTTAACAGAATTTATACAGTATAATAAAACACCACCCCCCTTAGCCTTGTCTCCAACTACCCTATCCTTCCTTAACATTGTATATCCCTCTATTTCAAATTCACCATCTGCAATGTCCTCATATGCCCATGATTCTGTTAACCCTATTATATCTGGTTTTTCTTTCTCTACATACAGTTCCAATTCTTCTCTTTTATTTACAATGCTTCTCACATTTGCATAAAAACATTTTAGTTTGCAATTTTGTTGTTTTTCCACTTTTTGTTTTTGCTGCATCATTTTACTGTTTGGTTTTCCACTACTTAATTCCCACTTCTCTGACCTAAACTCTCCCCTTTCACTACATCCTCTATAGCACCCTATTTTAGGCCTATCTTTAGTCTCATACTTTGTGCGCAACTGTGTTGCCTGGACGGAGGATGTGTTGACCAAGGTCCATGTGGGATCCAGAGAGGGAACCCTATACTCCGCTGCCTCGCGAGGAGGGAGAGTTTGACGAGTACTCCTTATCGTGTGTGTCGGTGTGATATTTGTGGCTGTCTTTGTAGTGCCGAGTACCGTGTGGATTTTTCTAAATTTTCTTATTCCTCCTCTTTTTCCCCTTTTGTTTTTGGCTTCCTTGTCCTTCTATTTTGTGCGGACGAGTTGTTTTTTTGGAGGATGTTGTGTTCCCGCAGATGTTTGAGTATTTTGTTTGTGCATGATGATATTGTGAGTCGTAGCCCTAAGAGATGGGTTCTTTAATATTTTACGGATTTCACGGCTGCTGTTAAACCGTTTTCTCCCGCTGGTCGGTTCATGGCAGGGTCGTTATCGCGTCATGCAACGGTGATTTTCTGACCGTAAACATGACCCTTGCGTGGGTAGCTGTGATCCTTTAATGAATTGGGAAATCAGAAATGCACTTTCCACGATCCTAAACAATAGAAACACAGGTCGGAAACACAGGCCCAGTTCATTTTCACATCTAAATTATGCACAATTATATCCAAGAAGGACGAGAATATCGCAGGATAATCCTAGTAAACAAATATAAATCACTCCGACATTGAGAGCAACACAATTCAGCAGCCTATAATGGCGCTCGAACCGGATGTATATACAATCAAATGAGCTTGATACACAAATGAACTATTGAGATATTTCAGAAAGAACGTGGGCGCTAATTTTTAAAGGGGCTATAGACTCGAGAGTCCATAATAACAAGCTAATTCAAATTGTTCCTTCCAGGAGAACAGCCGTTAACCCGCTCATCAGCCACTACGTCAGAGAGCACATCAATGTCCCAAGATCCCAACGGTTATAAGCATTCTCCAGATCAAGGGTCACCGCAATTATGTTGTGCTTGAACTGGTAACCTTTTTAACGTCATAAGCTAATGTCCCAGCATTGTCCTTTGTCCCATCGGCATGTCTGTGACTACCCAGATTGTACAACAGAATGTCCTGCTTATCTAGATAGAACATTACATTTCTGGTCAATATTTTGTTTTGCTTTCGCCTTATTTCTCAATTTCCCTAAGCGGTCTGTGTTGCACTGTGTTTTCATTTTGCGCTATCGACCCAGTGCATCCGACTTCGTCATGCATTTCATCTAAGGGTCTGCTGCCTCATAGCATATTCTAAGGGTTTATGTCCATGGGGTAACGGGTGAGCGACCCCAGCATCTTCGGGTTATCAGTCGTGTCCCTTAACCATTAGCTCACGCCGTCCCCCATTTTCTGAAGTAATTTGCAATAGTTATTCTACAGGATGATGACCGTCACGATGATACTAAACATCTTGGTATTTTAGGCAGGTTTGGAACTCAACGTTTTCTCTATTCCTGAAGTGCTACTTTTTCATCGCCCTTATCATCTTGGTGCGCATAGTCCGTCAACCAATCCTCTCGTCAGACGGGTCCTATGTGCTATTTTCTCCAGTTCTTTATAGCTTCATCTAGTTTGGTTTTTTTTGGTATCGGCTTCCAGGTTTCTTCTCCCTGTGCTCGATGGTCACCCATTGCCTCTTTTTGCTAGTGAGTTTCATGACAGATACTGCCTGGTGAAACTATCTGTGAAGTGAAGCAGTGTTTGATTTACGACGCCACCTCTTTACCAAAATGTTATGTTCCATCAGTCTTCGTCATGTTTTATCCATAATCCTTTCTCTGTTATGTTCTTTCCCATAATCCTATTTTTGCCATGATTTCTCCTATAATCATGTCTTTGTTATATTCTCTCCCATAATCCTCTTTGTCATAATCCCTCCCACAATTCTATCTTTGTAGTGATCTCTCCCATTATTCTATCTATGTCATGTCCTCTACAATAATCCTATCTTTCTCATGATCTCTCCCATAATCCTATCTTTGTCATGATCCTGCATTTGTCATATTTTCTCCCATTATCTTTCGTTTGCTACCCTGTCGTACGAATAACTCCAGACTCAGAACCATTCTCTTGGATTTGTTGATAAAGGCCGGTTATCTCTCAATTTTTGAGTTTAGCCATTTTCCACTTTTCCGCTCCATTTAAAAAAGCCACCTTCACAATGGTGTTGAAGATTTTAACTAAAGTGGCCACGTAGAGAATAAGCAGCCTCTTTCTGATTATTTCAGTTATTTCCCTTTGACGAATGCCGTAAGATTTCCCCATTTGTTCTAAATAACTCATTAATTTTTCAAAGTTTGGTTTTTGTGTGTTAAACTACATCTTAGCGTTATTTTGTTAAATGTCTTTCAGTGCAGCGACGTATCCTTAATGTGCATATGCCTTTAGGATGCAAACTGCGTTTAATTGCATGTTGTTTTCCAGGTTTTGGTGAATCAACGTTCAATTGAATCGGCATTGTTCAATAAACAAGATTATATTAGAACGTAATGACATCTGCTTGCATTATGATCATGTTGTTAAATATAGTGTGTGATCCAAAATTATGTCGTACACAGGAGTGGAATTAGATTCGATCTCTCAATTGTTTCTAAATGCGCTCAAGGCATGCGCGACTTACATCTTCGGATACAACAACCACTCATCTCCATGTCATATCGGTACCTTACTATTTCACCTATTAGTTGAAATATCTTCTTTTTCTTCTTCCTCGTTCTCAATCTCCCGCTACCAAGCCGTTAAACGGGCTTTACGAGTAGCAGGATGTAGTCCGGAGAACGAAATGCGCTGTGTCGTGGTTTACAGCTTGACTGCGGTATTTGCACATTTCGGTCCGATACATCCGACTTCAGAAGTATTGAAATGTCTAAGGACGAGTCCCCTACTACCCAAAGCCAGACAGTTTAAAACTAAAATAACTATATCTATACTTAGTTCTTAGTCGACCTGTACTTCTACAGGGGCAGATACCTTTGTGCAGGTCCCAGGTCTGGTATGACCTAGATGTAGCCGATAAGAAGATTTCTTGCCTATCAGGCTAGGCTCGAGCAGCTTATTACTCCAGTACGTTAGGACTAGTGCTGCGAAAGGTGGTTAACAGATGTACGAGTTCATCTTAATAGACCGAAACACTAGAACAAAGTAGACCCGCAGCCTATACTTAATCTAGTAAGTTCAGGGTTGCTTACAAAATCTTACCGTTCAAAAAATGAGAAGTCAATAATGTGTGATCACATTGTTGATCTGTCATTTGGACATTGGAACTGTATGTAGAAGAAGAAAAACCAGATATAATAGGGTTAACAGAATCATGGACATGTGAGGAGATTGCAGATAGTGAACTTGAAATTGAGGGATATACAATGTTAAGGAAAGATAGGATAATTGGAGACAAGACTAAGGGAAGTGGCGTTTTATTATACTGTATAAATTATGTTAATATAACGATCAAAGATAATTTATCATGTGGTAACAAAAATGAAAGTGTATGGGGAGAAATATAAAGTGGGGGTGAAAAAACAGTGATTGTGGAGTACTATAGATGTCCATCAAGTCAAAAAGAGGAAGATGAGCTGATTAGTAGCATAGCAAAGGCAAGTAAAGGGAAATTATTATTAATGGGAGATTTCTTCTTCTTCTTCTTCTTCATCGTACGCAGTCAGACAGTAACCATTATTTTTTCGAAAAAAGCGGCGGTCATCCTGAGGCTGTCGACACTACCATAGAGCTTGTCTTGTGGTTCCACTGGTGATGGTCACATCTGCTCTCTCTGATCCTCGTATGTCGGGCAGTTCTGCAGCAGATGCTCAGCGGTCATTTTCCCTGTACCACACGGGCATTCGTCGGTACCACCTATCTTCAATTTGTTGAATAGGTGGTACCTCAGTCTATTGTGGCCAGTGCGAAGTCGGAAGAGATTTAAACTATCCAGAAATAAAATGGGATATGGCAGAAGCACTTGTAGAGTCAAAACCTTTTGTTAAATGCACAACTGAAAATTTTTTAATTTAACATGTAAAAGCAGCCACCAGAGGCAAAAACATTCTCGACCTAGTTTTTACCACAGAGGAAAATATGATTGAAAACGTTACCGTAGGGGAAATGTTTGGCTCAAGTGACCATCAAATTATCCGTTGGGATCTTATTGCAGGGAAAGAAGTAAACATAAACACGCAAACATACGACTACTCTAAGGCAGATGTTAAAAGAGGATGAAAGAGGCAGCGAACCACATATATCTGGAAAGATATTGTTGTAGGAACAGATGTTGAAAAGGAGTGGGAAAGTTTTAAAACAGTTCTAGAAACGCTAAAAGAGGAATGTGTTCCATGTAGGGAGGTAAACCCCAAGCGTAAAAAGTGGATAACTAGATTTGTAGTGAAATGTAGAAGAGCAAAAAATAAAGCATGGAAAAAATATAAAGAGGCAGGTAAATCAAAAGAAACATTTGTAAAATATTTGGACAAGCAGAACATATCTCAGAAAGCGAATAAAACAGCAAAAACAGACTTTGAAAAAAAAGTTGCTCAGAGGATCAAGACTGACAGCAAAAGCGTCTTCTCTTATGTTAGAAATAAACAAAGAACGAAAGACAAAGTAGGCCCTCTCATAGACAGTACAGGGAAAATAATAAGTGAGAATAGGGAGGCAGCTAATCTGCTCAATCAGTACTTTGGCACAGTCTTCACAAAGGAGGACTGCTCCGAGATCCCATAGCCTATAGATATTTTTCAAAGAGACATGGATACAGCAGGATTAAGATCAATCTGTATTACAGAGGAAATGGTTTTTAAAAAATTGGAGGGGTTGAAAGTGAATAAATGTCCAGGTCAAGATGGTATTCATCCAAAATTGCTGTATGAAATTAGAGACCAACTAGCAAAACCATTGGCTATATTATGTTCTCAATCACTTACAAAAGGGATTGTTCCACGGGATTGGAAAGATGCAGGAGTGATCCCCTAATTCAAAAAAAAAAAAAATCAGATCCAGCAAATTATAGACCGGTGAGTTTAACGAGCATAGTCTGAAAATTGTTAGAGTCAATAATCAAAGAAAACATTGTAATGCACTTAGACAAATTTAATCTAATTAGAAATAGTCAGCATGGGTTTACTAGAGGGAGATCATGCTTAACAAATCTATTAGAATTCATGGAGGAGGTTAATAAAATCATAGATAAAGGAGAGCCAGTGGATGTTATTTATCTAGACTTTGCAAAGGCCTTTGATAGAGTACCTCATCAAAGATTATTTCGAAAGTTAAAATCACATGGAATATGTGGGAAGATTGCCAAATGGATTGAAAATTGGTTAACGGGAAGAAGGCACAGGATGGGCATAAATAAGGAGTACTTTGAGTGGAGTGAAGTGAAAAGTGGTGTGCCACAGGGCTCGGTTTTGGGACCAATTTTGTTCTTGATATTTATAAATGATTTTGACATTGATATGAGATCCATGATTGCAAAATTTGCTGATGACACAAAACTGTGCAGTAATGTCTCATCTAAAGCGGAAGTGGATATATTGATGTCGGATTTAGATAAAATTCGAGAGTTGGCAAATGGAGTTTAATGTAGATAAATGTACAGTCATCCACATGGGTAGATCCAATATGGAACATAATTACATAATGTGAGAAAACAATATTAGAAAGATAGATAAGGAAAGTGACCTAGGGGTTATAATAGATCATACAGGAAAGGTGAGTGAGCAAGTTAAGGTAGCAGTGAAAAAGGCAAATGCAATGTTAGGTATGATAAAAAAAAATATTAAACATAGGAGCAAGGAAGTGATCGTCAAACTGTATAAAGCTTTAGTTAGACCTAGATTGGAGTACTGTATACAGGTGTGGAGTCTTTATCATAGAGGGGACATAAACATGCTAGAAAGAATACAAAAAAAGAGCGACAAAGATGATAGTGGGATTCCAGAATTACAGTTATGAGGAACGACTCAGAAAAACTGGCCTACAGTGTCTCGAAGAGAGAAGAATTCGTGGTGACAATACAGGTTTATAAGATGATCAGAGGAATTGATAAATTAGACTATAACAAGTTTTGTTTAAATACAGCCACCTACAATAACACGAGGGCATGGCTACAAGCTGACTAAAGAGAGGTCCAGGTTAGATATTAGGAAATATTTTTTTAGTCAGAGAGTGGTGTCTGCTTGGAATGCATTGCCAGGGGAGGTAGTGGAGGCAGGGACAGTTAATGCATTTAAGAATAAACTGGATGCGCATAGCTTTTAGAGCAAGGTGATGTAAATGTAACTGGTTGTATACAGACTCTGCAGTGTCTTCTAAACCAGTATAAAGACGTTAAGTTAAGTTAAGTTAAGTTAAGTTATTGCAGTAAGACAGTTTCATGACGGAGAACGAACCTGTGGGGAGACACTCTTCATTTTGAAATTCCTCTTGCGTTGTTCTTCAGTATTTGGACAACAGAGAATAATTATAACATTTATTAATCTATCTACGACTAATCTAACTAGGTAGATAATTTCAGAATGCGATGGGTGGAATCTCTTAAGCTAGCCTAGGTTCTGTCTTTTATCACTAACAATATAAAAATAATGGTCGCCTTGGCATCTGAGGCCCGTTTCTTTGGTCGAACCTCACCATGACCAGTTGAAACGGCGCTCTGCCAGACCTTGTCTATAGCAATGGGAGGGAGTTCCTTTCTGTTGAAGACACGTGGTTCTGGTTACCACCTGTCCTGCGCTTCCAGCCAGCTGGTTTGATACCCTTAGCCCTTTTTAACTGTCTTGAGAAGGATCTGGTGAGCTGGAACTTCCTGATCCAGTCGGACAACATGTCCAAACAGGGAAAGGCGGCGACGGTTCAGGACTGCCGATACAGTTGGGAGGTTAGTCATAGTAGAGACATCGACATATTGCACTACGATGGTACCAACGAATTCCAAGAACACGCCGCTGATTGCGCATATGAACGGAATCGAGTCTTGAGATGTCCTTTTTCAGCAAAGCCCAGGTTTTGGCACCATACATTAACGCTGAAATCACACACGACTGGTAAATACGCAGCTTTGTACTCAGGGATCTACACTTGTTTCCCATGCGGCGAATGTCGTTCATCACCGAAACAGCGGAGCCAATCCGTCTAGACATATCTGGCCTACTGCGTCCGTCAGATAACATTGTGCCTCCGAGATAAGAATGTTCATTTACGCTCTCCGTTATATGACGGGGAACTGCTTTTAATTGGTCATCTAGCTATTATATGGTCTTGTAGTGGGCTTGATCCTCGGCAGATGTGGTTGGTCTCCGATAATCTGCAGCTTCGCTAAACTTTGGTCGATGCTGTGGAACAAAATATTTCGCACCGGGGGTTTGAAAGCATGTTCCGTGAGGTTTGAAGCAGCACTCTACAGATTATGCCCTCTGGAAATTGTGTCTCATGTGTTTGCAATTCCTTATCACCATCCTTTAAAAATCTGGCAAAGATGGCGCCATAACTGGCTGCAAGTCTACATTTCTCTACTGTTTTGGATCACTATGGATGCCGCTAGACCACAGTTTTGCCTGGAATTCACACTAGTCGACGACTTACACTTGTGTTCACGGAAACGTGGTATTGTTTTCCGTCTGGACTTGTTATTTCGTTCTTTTTTGTGATTTCTTCCATCCGTTTATCCTGGTCTGGACTCCGACTGAATAGCACTACGCGTATACCTGTGTCGTATTTCACGGGTTAGTTCTGCCGGTTCACCTTCACGAATTTGGCGTGTGGGAATTTTAGATGCTACTATGATGAGCTGAATACAGCTGGGGAGAGATGCCAGACCCACTCACACGCTGAGTGTTGTCCATACGACCTCTTGTGGTTATCAAAAGGGCACGACATACTGCGTTAGATTCCATTCCACCTTTCTACCCTGTGGACGGAAAGGCTTCGGTGGTAACCCTGAGGCACAATCTGCATCCTATGCTATCTCCAGTCGTCTCGATGAATGTCTTGCAACTGGCAAAAGGTAGCTTAGGCTCTGTGAGTGAGGTTGACAAAAGGCGCAGTTTCTTCCTCACTTTAATCAAAATAACCGCGCGTCACCCATTTCAGCGGACACAGCAAGAGATACGACTGTCCACACGGCTGAACAAAGAGAGTGGTCTTCATCACTTGTGATGGACGACTATTATCGATATCCTTTATTGGGTTGTGTCCCAGGTGTTTGCAATACCTTATCGACACTCTCTATTGGATTGTGTCCAAGGTGTTTGTAACACGTTCGTGACACTAGGTCTTTGAGATCGAATCGCAGGTGTTTACAACACCTTTTCAACACTCTCTTTGGGATTGTATCTAAGTCCGAACATGAAGCCTACAACAGGTTTATCATCAACTTTCACTCAAGTGATCAGTTTTTAGTCATTTCATCAAATCATTAAGAGCAGATGTCTGTAAAAACCACAGATATAATGTCATCAACTGAGTCACGTTTATTGCTGGGGAAGGTTCCCTATTGATGCCATTAGATAACAGTGCAAAACGTATGGGACATAGTGGGCAAACCTCCCGGGCAGCTCTCCTCGTTCTGCTTTGTGATGCAACCTACATGCTTCAC
The DNA here is from genome assembly GCA_036924085.1 of Ariolimax columbianus. NCBI lineage: Eukaryota > Metazoa > Mollusca > Gastropoda > Stylommatophora > Arionidae > Ariolimax > Ariolimax columbianus. The sequence continues at coordinate 30,966,634 of JAVGWX010000012.1, forward strand.
CCTATCCAACATGGCCGCCGCTTACGAGGTACTTCCATTTCCTTCCTGTTGACCGGCCAGCAGCTCGTATTGCTATTATACCGCTAACTCTACATACTCCTCTCAGAATGACTTTCACTTACCATTTTGAACACTCGTGTTAAATCTCTAGAACTATTCGTCTCAAACTTACTACAGTAAAACATCTACCCTCCCCTGTCGGGTTATCGGACAGCCAAGCTTTGTCAAGGAATGCACGACGTGCGTGGGCTCTGAACTCTCTGCCTCAGCTGACCTTAGCCTTTTAGTGGCCAAGTCGTAGGTCATGACTCCTATCCTTCCTACATGTTACTTTTCACCTATCAGACAGCAACACTGTCACGTCTGCTCTCGTCACGCAGTGTGCAGGCTTTCTATTTCCTTTCAGCTTTCCAACTTCTCAACTCGTCCACGGGGTCGGCGTGGGCTGGTGGTTAAGTGACGTGGTTCGATCCCCATCCCATCACCGGCAACAGTGCAACACAAATAAAAACCACAGTGCAATACAAATAAAAACCACAGTGCATCACAAATAAAAACCACAGTGCAACACAAACAAAAACCACACTGCATCGCATATACGCCTTGGGGAATAGAGAAATAAGCCGAACGCCAAAAAAAAAACCCAATAAAATCCTCCATCTCTTTACTTTGGAATCTCCCAACCCTTATCTCCTAACCGACCATCCTTTCCCATACATTTTCATTCCTCAACCCACATTTCTCTTCTACCAATCAATTCTTCCGTCTTAAACTCATCCATATCTTCCGTTCCCAATCAACCTCATCCATAGCCCAGACCATACCCACGCCAACCTCCTCATCTCTTAACAGGTCAACTCTCTTTATCTTCGTTTTTAGTTTAGGTTGCTAAATGTTACAATGTCGAAACTAATTTCAAGTTTCTGCAAATAACCATCTGTTGTCTGAAAATGTGTAATTTGTTGACTTTTCTGCAGCTTTGTTTGGTTACATTTATTCTCTCTTGAGATTTGCAATTCTCAGGTTTTCCAATTTCACATGATAAACAGAACAGCTTCGGTATTCAAGTGAGAAGTTCTAATAAAAGTTATCAAAGTCAGACAAATAGCAGGACCTCGTAGCCTCAATTTTGATAGACCAATGGTCACTTGACGGGAGTCCTAATGTCCCAAGACCCGACAAAAAAGAAAATCGCCATATTTCCTTAATTACTGTCCTCATAACCTGGAGTTTTCCTTTTCACTGTTTATATTACATTTCTTCATTTCTGTGTTCTGACATGTTTGAAGATATTCCGTAATCTTGCATTTAATTGGTGTATTAAAATATGGTTTAAACATTATTTAATTTTTGTGGAGACATTAGAGTGTATTTATAGACATCGCAGATTATGGTATCATTTTAACAAGAATTTTTTTAATTTGCCAAAATTAAGCAATAGTTATTGAGACATATAATTCATAATAATAACGTCTACAATTACATCATATGTGTATACAAATTGCTGGCTGAGGGCGAGCAAACCAAACACAGGATGTTCAACTCTAACATTTTACCAACACTCACCTATGGATGTGAATGCTGGAAAATAGCAAAGACATTAGATATAGCACTATATAAAAGACTATATTCTATGACAAATGACCTACTCGTGATGCTGGATCCTAGAAATGGTGCATTCTGGAAAGCCACCACAGACTAACGCACATAATCTCCTGTAACACGGTGAAGTGAAAAGACAGCACAAAGGAACAACGGAAAAACACAGACAACTCTGTTGAGCGTGACCACTTCAAGGGTGCATCTTTCCTTAGTCATAATAATAATAGTAATAATAGTAGTTGCTCATTGCAAGCGAAGATGGCGAGAGCATCAGATTAGTGCTGTGAATTGTGTTCTATGATGACTGTAAAGACCAATCATAAAACGGCTCAACCAGCCGGCTGTATAATCGTTGTCAATATTGCTTTTTTTCTGGCATAACGTTTTCCCTGACCCCCCGCGATGGCTGCACTCTCTGCGATCTGCGATCTGAGCACCTACGGTGTAACTAGCACGCCAGGTGGTAAGATTTTGTGCAAGCATCTCCGTTGAGGTAACATCGATATTGACACATTTCAGAGACACTCTAAAGGCGTCTCTCCAACTGTTCTTTTGTTCTCCTGGGGAAGCGTCTGCCTGTTTTGAGCTGCTTTGGGGTGCTCTCATCTGGCACGTAAACAACGTGTCCCTTCCATCGTAGCTAAGTTAATTTCAGAAGTCTGTAGATGCTCAACACGTTAGTATTGCCAAGAATTTCAGAGATACTCCCCTTGTCATGCCAACTGATCCCGAGCAACCTACGTAGATAGTTCAAGTGAAAACGATTGAGCTGTCTGGCATGTCCTCTTTACACTGTCCATGTTTCACCGTCACGCAACAGAGTGGCTAATACCAGATTTACTTTTATATTGGTGGTGACGCTGATACTTTGTCGGTTGCAAACATTTGCTTGGAGCCTCCCAAACGTACAGCTCGCCTTAGCAAACCGTTTATTGACCTCACAGTCGTTATTGGCCGCTCTAGTGAGGGTACTACCTGGATAGGTAAAGCTAGAGACTTGTCTGGAGACTTGACTGAAATAAGCTATTACTTCCGAATTCATGTAATAGAACATCTAAATAATCTAAATGACACGCCACATTCTACAAGCCATATAGTAGGACTGACTTTACATTAGGCAGGCTAATCATCTGTGTGTCTAAAATGGCGGTTACAAATACATACAGAAAGAAAGTCGGACGGTGATGTGTCCGTCAAATCTTTGCTTCCTCAACATCATCATCATTATCAAATGCTATGTCGGATGGCGTTAACGATCATATACTTCCACTTTCTTTTAATATATATGTTGCTTATCAGTTCCGCCGCTGATCGCCTCCCTCCATGTCATGCCTTCAAACTGTAGAATATTTTCTGCTCGCTGTCACGGTGTGTTTCAACCAAATTCTTCTCATGACAAGACGGAAAAAGGGTGACTGTCTTTCTCTAATTTTTTACATAAGCTTGTCTTCGTGTCTGTGCTTTCTCAGGAACCACGTATTAGTTCTCTAATTTTTTACATAAGCTTGTCTTCGTGTCTGTGCATCTTTAGGAACCGCGTATTAGTGTTCTCTAATTTTTTACATAAGCTTGTCTTCGTGTCTGTGCGTCCTCAGGAACCGCGTATTAGTTTTCTCTAATTTTTTACATAAGCTTGTCTTCGTGTCAGTGCGTCCTCAGGAACCGCGTATTAGTTTTCTCTAATTTTTTACATAAGCTTGTCTTCGTGTCTGTGCTTCCTCAGGAACCACGTATTAGTTTTCTCTAATTTTTTACACAAGCTTGTCTTCGTGTCTGTGCTTCCTCAGGAACCGCGTATTAGTTTTCTTTGCAGTGCATGGAACTTTCAGCAGTTTTTTTATAAAACCACATTTCCGTTGCTTTCAATGGTCACTGTACTTGATTTTGCATCGGATGTAGAAAAGTGAAAACTAAGAAGATGCGTACTATTTAGTGTTGAACAGTCTTATTCTTTTTTCGGAGAGAACACTTCCGGGTCGCATTTGTTGTGTCGACATGAAAGCTAGTCTGGCTTTGACAATGATGGCTTTAACATAAAAACCTGATTATTGATCATCCGTACTTGACATCCATATTTCGGGATTTACTCAATTACTGTATTCCTGTTCTTCTACGATTCGACGTCACTGCAATCCGGGTAGATACAGATGTTCAGGTTCTTTCATTAAATGTGGAAGCGTTTGGAAATTAATAGTTCATGTTGCTCGTTGTATACAATCTTGCTGATTAGACAAAGAAGAATAAGCAGCAGAAGAAGAAGAGCGCGAAAACGAATAAAAACAAGAAGAAGAAGAAGAAGAAGAAGAAGAAGAAGAAGAAGAAGAAAAGCAACAACAATACCTAGTTAAGATCTTCTACTCCGTGCCGAATAAGAAATGGCCAATCAGTGAACTGCAGATTTAATTAAAGTAATGTCATCTTCCAAGGAGCGGTAATTGATCGATTTTATTTTAGCGTTCTTACATATACTCAACGTTCGTACTCTTTCTCTCTCTCTCTCTCTCGCTCTCTTTCTCTCTCAGACACACACACACACACACATATACACACACGCACACACATTAACCCATATAGATCTGTCCCTCACATAACCAATATTGACCGCAAACTGAATTAATCTCTCTTTCACAGAACCCATATATAACACAACAAATATTGATCTCACTCTATCACTTAAAAAATACAAACCTCAAACTGAACTCTTTTCTCTAACAGAATCCATGCAGACTCTCTTTCATAGATTCTATACAGACCCTCTCATTGATTCATAAAATAACTCTCATTGAGCACATATTACCCTCTCACTGACCCACATAAACATCTCACAGAATCCACAAAAGCCTCTCATAGAACCCACATAAACCTCTCACAGAACCCACATAAACCTCTCATAAAACCCATTTAGACCTCTCACATGACGCACATAAACGTCTCACAGAACCGATAGAAACTTCCAAAGAACCCATAGAAACCTCTCACAGAACCCACATAAACCTCTCACAGAACCTACATAAAACTCTCACAGAACCCACATAGACCTCTCACAGAACCTACATAGACCTCTCACAGAACCCATATAGACCTCTCACAGAACCCACATAAACCTCTCACAGAACCCGCATAAACTTCTCCAGAACCCACATAAAACTCTCACAGAACCTATACAGACCTCTCACAGAACCTACATGGACCTCTAACAGAACCCACATAGACCTCTCCCAGAATCCGTATAATTAAACTCGTTTATATCCTACATCAAACTGTCAAATTAATTGAATGTTCTCAATAATTTGTCAAATGTGTTGATCGTCTCCATCAGTTGTAGCCAAAGTAAAGGTGGCCGAGGGCCAGATGATGCTAAAGGGTAACACGAGAGGGCAAGACATATAACATCCTTAAAAAATTACGTTCTGAGATATAGTTTTACATATATAATGAACCATGTACTCAAAGCAACGGCAAACTGCTGTACTGCCAAGACATGTATACCAGTCTTCGGACGGAAATACCTTTTTTTTGTATTTAATGAATATGTTTCAATTTGTTTTGTAATTTGAAAAATGACATGTAATTATTTATTTCAAACATACCTTTGTTTGTTTTTTCGTTGGAAAGAGTGTGGCTTATCAAAACTTGTCTCCAGTGATTTGAAGTCTACTTCGATTTGTAACATCGAAATTCTGAAAAAAATGGGATAATACAAAGTCATTTAATCTGTTTCTGTTCAATGTCATCTGTGTACCTCCTGAAGTTAATACTGTCTTTCTCAAACAGCTGTTTACAACAAGGAAAATTAAACAGGTTATTCTTTTCCAAAGATAGTCTAAATAGGATCAGTTTCTTTTTGAAGCCATCAACATAGCCCATCATTTTTTTAAATGGTCCACTTTTTTCCTTGTAACTGTAAATTCAGTACATTGAAATGTGTTATATCTGTGAGAAATGTCAAGTGCTGGATGAAATGAATATCTTTGAGTGTGTTTTGAAGATGAATTGAACGTGATAAGTTGTCCGCAGGAAGTCAAATATTTCATCCTTTAGTTCACAAAATCTTCTAAAATATTTTCCTCGACTAAGCCATCTCACCTTATCATGAAGCAGGATACCACGGTACACGAAATCCACTTCTTCTAATACTGGAAAGAACATCCCATGAGTTAGAGAGCTGTGTCCTCCTCTGATCAAATTCATTAGTTTCACTACAGTGGTCATAGTCGCATTTAGGTTTATGGATTTTACACATATGTCCTCTTGGTGAACTATGCAATGTAATGTAGGCACGTCAATTTTATTTTGCTTCAAAACTCGAACAAAAACCAGAATTTTTCCCAACCATAGCCTTGCAACCATCGGTACACACAGCAAACAATTTGTTTTAATCTTTTGTATTATTCCATGGCATTTTGAGCTGTAGAAAATATGTAATCCCATTTACTTGGTCCATGCAAAGAACAAACTGTCAGTAATTCTGTAAAACAGTAAAGTCTTCCTGAATCACTTTAACAAAAATAAGAAGCCAGCTAGTGTCTGTGATGTTTGTACTCTCATGGAAAAGAAGGGACAATTTTCAATTAATGGTTTCAAGTTCTGGGACAAATGCAAACTAATATCTTCTGTTCTCCTATCTACGGTCTGTTTTGAAAGAGGTACATTTTGAAGTTAATTTACAATTTTTTCTTCATTGAACGCTTCTGTCATTTGAACTGCCCACTTTTTCTTAAACTCTCCCTCCCTTATTAAACAGTTTTTTTTCATTTTTGCAAGCTCATAACTAATTACATAGTACGTCATGATCGATGATTCTTGTATCGTATTTACAAGACTAAATTTATTCCTTTGCTGATTCAGTTTTTTCTTGAGTTGTTCAATCACAAGCTTATACGACTCGCTGCTGTGCTCGTCGTAGTTCTCCTGATGATTTATGATGTAGTGACTTTTCAAGTTATATTCCTTCAATACAACAAACACTTGGGCGCAAACTAAGCACTGAGGTTTATTATCCTTATTGAAAATGAACAAATAATCGAACTCTCATTCTAGTTTAATGCGCGATTTTCCATGTACACTTTTCTATACTTAGAAAACGTTTTTACAAATGTAAACTGATTCATGAAAACGTGCACAACAGCACAGAAGTGTCACTGGCTGATTTATACTTAACATACTTCACAGGGCCAACTGTTCACCTCAACTCCTTCTTATAGAAATATACCTACCATCCACTTCTACTTCCACCATCACTTTCCTATACCGATGTTAAAGGCAAAGCAACACCATTTGATCTCAGAGACTTCCGATCGCAGAAAAGTTATGTTTTTCCTTTCAGTTTCTCTTTATCAAAGTAGGTACCGAGACTGTCTTCACCTGTCCACGTGCACGATCAGAGATTTGACTTTATTATTTCCGTTTTGCTGGTACTATCTAGCAGATCTCAATTGGTATGATAGAGAGAGAGAGAGAGAGAGAGAGAGAGAGAGAGAGAGAGAAAGAGTCAGAAAGGGTTGCTGGTGTTGTGGTAGGTGGGAAAATGTCAATCGTACATTTTTGATCTTTTTTGGTTTTGTTTCTGGTGCCTGTACATGCTATATTATAATAAATTTTTTTACACCAGACATTAAGTCAGTAATTTTAAATCAACAATAAGAGGCCGACCAAAACTGGTTGGTGGGTCGGTTAAAACTGGCTGACTGGCCGAATCTGGCCAGCGGGCCGTAGTTTGGTACTGTTAAACTGAATAATATCCTTTATTTAACTGTATAATTATTTGATATCCTTATCTAGACTATAAAACGGTTGATAGTCTTCATTAGATTGTCAAAACTGTTGATATTATTCACTCGGCTGTCAAATTAGTTAATAGCCTTCATGAGAAGGCCAAACAGGTTGGTAGCCTTCACTAGACGTCAAATTGGTTGATAGCCTTCACTAGACTGTCAAATTGGATAATAGCCTTCACTAGACTGTCATGCTGGATGATAGCCTTCAATATATTGTCAAACAGGTTGTTAGCCTTCACTACATACATCACCAGCCTGTCAGAGAGGGCTACATACATCACCAGCCTGTCAGAGAGGGCTACATACATCACCAAGCTGTCAGAGAGGGCTACATACATTACTAGCCTGTCAGAGATAGCTACATACATTACCAGCCTGTCAGAGAGAGCCTTAGTCTTCTGAGACTGCCAGACTTATTAACAGACTTGAATAGATTGTCAAATTGGTCTTTTGTTTTTATAAGCTTGTTTACGTGGTCTACAGTTCGTTTCACCCTGGTATAAAGGCGAGCCATGGTCTCCACCAAAATGCCAGAGTCGCCCGCTTCCGCTCAATGTGTCAATACCAAAAGAAGTCTAACAATAGCTGTAGTGTATTTTATATTGGAAAGAGTGTAGATAAGTAGTGTTCTCGTAGCTCGCTGGTATTACCCACTTCTACTTCGTCCTCTCAGGCGCCCTTCTGTGCTGGATGCGTGCATGGTTTCAAAACTGGTTCATGGATTGCAGTGTCTTTCTCCAACAAATGGTCGTTGATCAACTTTACAATTGAACCATTATCCATTGCCAATGTCCCCACTACAAGTGCCTCTGAGGCCATGATGTCAGCTCCTCCATTCTAAGGTGGCCCAAAAGTTGCGCTACTATTTAAACAATTCAAAACAATCTTCATATAGATTCAGATTATTTTTCAATCACATGTAAACATGTCAACGATCGTAAATTTGTTATGGAGAAATTCAGCTCGGCTCAAAAAACCAAAAATAAATAATTGGATTTTGATAATCGACGTGATATTTTGCGCACACAAAGAGCATACACGAGACATTATCAGGTGAGTAATATGTCCACTAAATCTATCATTATTCGTCTAACATCGGTACACACGTCGGGGGCTCTGTGATAGCCAGGCAACGAGTTGGAAGACCACGTTCCAAGCGAACCCCAGAAAAATTGAATCGTGTTGAACAAATCATTCAGCAAGATACAAGAACAACCGCTCAACTGCATTCCCATCTGCCTGATTTCCCCATGACGCCATTACAGCGAGTCAAAAAGGATTTGCACATGTATGCATACAAGTCGCAATTAGTGCAAAAGATAAAGTCGATAGATTACAAGCGACGATAGAATTATGATGTTCGTTCTCAAGATATCGCAGAAACTCCAATTTCAACTAGCCAGCCAATTCTTCTTGTGTAACCGCTCCAGATTTTTTTTCTTTTGTGACAACCTATTGAATCGTGTGTGCATAAACAAACTCCACAAAATCCAGCAGATGAAGGAAAACACTTGAACAGAAATTCAAGCACTCGGATATGACACGCTGACCTTAGTTACGGAAAAGGGCGCGTGCTTGTTGAGACGGCAAATTGAAAGATCATGTGCGTGACATTATCTGTTATAATTAAACTGCAACAATATCCAAATGTTATTTTGTCATTTTCCTAAATAAATAGTTAAGAATCTATTCAGATTTAAATGGGAACACGACTTTTGGGTCACCTTACAAGTGCAGTGGTTGAGTAGTTTCTGTCTTGTGAAAAATATAAACTTAGCCTGTACAGTAGATGGCGTCTGCATAGACAAACGGCTTTTATTTCCTAGCTTTTTTAAATACCCACAGTGACCAAAACAAATGGATAAACTCTTCAATTAATTGTTTCACTGCAATATATCATTTTCGAAATGATGCGCAAATTTAAGTTTTTATTCTAATTAATTCAGCCAATAAGATATTTCATAGACCGTTCCTCAGAGCCAAATGACTTTAATAGATCGGCTGGCGGCGTAGAAGCGACCGTACCAGCAGCACAATATGGCTTCGGCAGATATTAGCCTCATCCCTCTCCTCTGGACGAAGTCTGGTACATGGTCTGGCAGCAATGGGACATGGATGTGGCCGATCGACGTAACGGGCCCCCGACGCCTAAGCGAACTTGTAATTATTATTAATTCAGCCTGACCTGTTACATTAAACAGTCTACCTGCAAGGCAGCATGTGGTTTGATTTTATAATTTCCTTATCCTAGCTTAATTATTAATGGTTTACGGTCTTCATCTACACAGAGCATTCTGGTTTTACGTCACCGAGAGTCTCACTCCGATGCACCGTCTCCTGTTAGAAAAACTGTCCTAGCGAAAGAAAGCCAGAATCTGGGCTGTAATTGTCAGTCACTACGCGATGGGCACGCCTTGGAAACATTTGGTTCAATTTAAGAGTTCTTTAACAATTCCATCCCGGATATGAAATCTGTTAGGAATGGCTACTCCAGGGACGGTGTACAATTCTGAAGTTTTGAAACCTCTACTACATTACGGAACCAAAACCACAAGTAATCTGGGGCAAATTCAAAAATGCTACATGTACTGATATCACAATATAATAACAATAATTATAAGTTCGCTTTAGTGTATGAGGAACGTTGTGTCGGATGGTCACATCCACAGGCCACTGCTGCGACATGGCTCCACGTGTTGTTCAGAGCGCAGAGGAAGGCTGATATCTGCTGGAGTCATACTGTGCCTCTTCTGCGCCCCCAGCCGGTCTGTGGAAGCTCTTTGACGCTATGGAACGATCTGTGAAGCATCTTGTGGATCGGGATTTCCTGGTCCAGCCGTCTAATATGACCGAACAAAGAAACTCGGCGGCGATCCAGTGTTTTTGAGATTGGTTGTAGGCCTGTTTCGGAAGAAACCTCTACGTTGCAGGTGCAGTCATGCCATCGTATGCCCATTATACGCAGCTGGTTGTACATGTGTACGAAGTTAATGGCATGTTAGGGTATTGTCAACATTTCGGAGTAGCAAAATAAGAGTGGAACCATTCAAGACTGGTAGTTGCGGATTATCCTGTTAACAAAAAATTACATTTGGTTCAGCAAACATAATCAAAATATTTATGTTAGTGACATTCAGTTTGTTTTACGAGGGGCGTTCAAATCAAACCGGGACTTTTTTGTTGTAGTTCTACCTGAATGAGTTTCAGCGTGGTGTAACTACTATCATTAGTTTGGCGCACTTGTGTCATTGTATTGCTAGCCATGCGCCAATCAAAGGGGCAAATAAATAAAATTGGTGGACAGCACCGTTATTGCTTGCATGGAGAAGCGTGTTGTGATGAAGTTTCTTGTGAAAAAAGGTGTGATACCTGGGGAAATTTACAGAAGACTGTAATCACAATACGGTGATGAGACACTCAGCTGCAGTAAGACATCTGAATGGTGTAAACGTTTTAGAGAAAGCTGTATACCTGTGAATGATGATCCCGGTTGTGTTGGCTCTCAACCCACCATAATCATTTCTGTGAATATCCAGATTGTGGAACGCCACATCTTGGAAGATCGACGCATAACCTGTCGCAAAATTGCACAAGTGGCAAGTCTTTCTCTGTGTACGGTGAACACTATTATTAATGAATACCTCCAATTTCAGAAGGTTACTGCACCTTGGTCACAAAGGGCGTTCTGCTCCTGCAAGACAACGCTTTATATGCTCGTTCAGTCACCCTGCAAACTCAAACACTCACAAACTTCTAACACCCTTTCAGTCACTCTCCTAGCCAATCCTTTAGACTACCGACAGCTTATCAATCTCTCTCCTTGTCAGATTGCTTGAGTTCATCTTTACAGAGTATTTTATAGTCTCAAGTAACATCATGGCTGTCCAATGGGCCCGTGTTGGTTGTCTAACTTAGCCATTACTCTAATTTGGAACTATCTCCAACCAATTCTTATTTGATGATTATCCTCGAATCTCTGTCACTATTAAATGTCATAGCCTGTCGTGGCGGCCTCTGATTGTCACTAACTCCTACTACGCTAATTCGGATACGCCAGATTGGTCAGTACTGATCCCCCACCTCAGCTCCGAACACACCCCCCTCCCGCAAATCCCCCTTCTCCCCCCCCCCCCCCCGCTTCCCACTGTACTAGACAAAGTCTACCACATAAAATCCTCGTTTTGTTTGTCGACCTAATTTAGAGACGATGGCTTACCTTGGCACGCATTCAGGCAAACGTTGTTCGCAGAGTCGCCAGACCAATCTCCCCTGCCCTAAACGCCCATGCCCCAGCTGGAACTGTTACAACAAGGCAAACAAATAACCAGACTTAAAGTTATCTTAAAGAATCAAGAAGTTAGGAACATCATAGGATATGAGTTTCTAGCGGCGATTACAAGCAACAATTTTAGATTACCGTAAAGAAGTTAGAAGTAGACCATGGCACTAAAGAGGCTAACTAAAATGAAAAGTCGTATAGCAGAACACTTTCAAAAAGACAAAATTAACCAGTTTAATTTGCATTTTCGTGCTCTAAAAGCTATATGCATCCAATCTATTCTTAAATGCATTTATTGTCCTTGCCTCCACTGCTTCTTGCGGCAATACATTCCAAGCATTCCCCATTCTTTTGACTTTAGAAAAAAATGTTTCCTAGTATCTAATCTGGAACGCCCTTTGGTTAATTTGTAAAGATGCCTTCCTGTTCTTGCAGGTGGTTGTATTTGCAAAAAATTGTTATAGTCTAATGTATCCTTTCCTTTGATTATCTTATAAACCTGTATTGTCACCTAGAATTCTCCTCTTTTCTAGACACTGTAGGCCAGGTTTTCTTGAGTCTTTCCTCATAACTGTAGTTCTGGAATCCCACTATCGGCGTTGTCGCTCTTTTTTATATCTTTTCAAGCATGTTTATATCTCCTCTACGAAAAGGACTCCACACCTGTACACAGTACTCCAATATAGGTCTAACTAATGCGGTATACAGTTTGACAATCACTTTCTTATTGATCAAAGATCGATTGTCTTACAGATCGATCGTTATGAGAGCGACGTTCTGTGGGAGAGCTGCTGAAAGATCGAAAGTCTTATTATGAGAGCGACGTTCTGTGGGAGAGCTGGTCAAAAATCGAAAGTCTTATTATGAGAGCGACGTTCTGTGGGAGAGCTGGTCAAAGGTCAAAAGTCTTATTATGAGAGCGACGTTCTGTGGAAGAGATGGTCATAGATCGAAAGTCTTATTATGAGAGCGACGTTCTGTGGAACAGATGGTCATAGATCGAAAGTCTTATGAGAGCGACGTTCTGTGGAAGAGATGGTCATAGATCGAAAGTCTTATTATGAGAGCGACGTTCTGTGGAAGAGATGGTCATAGATTGAAAGTCTTATTATGAGAGTGACGTTCTGTAAAGGACATGCTACATGATGGTTATCTGTTTTGCTGTTTACAACCTCGGTTCAAATCTCAGGGATTGGGAGGGGTGAGAGAGGTGGAGGAAGAGGGGGGGGGGGGAGAGGGAGGGGGAGTGTTTGGTTTGACAGACTGAGCATGTCGGGGGTATTTTAATGACATGATCGCTTTTCGCAGTACACCTAGCTGTAAATGGGTACCTAATGAAGTCAGAAAATGTTAGAGCCGCCGCGGGAACAACGAAGTTTGCATTGTGTCTTCCTCACTCCCTGCAATGAAATTGGCTCAGCACATACAAGTGCGCATAAACCCATTATCAGCAATGAAATTGGCTCAGCACATACAAGTGCGCATAAACCCATTATCAGCAATGAAATTGGCTCAGCACATACAAGTGCGCATCAACCCATTATCAGCAATTAAAGTGGCTCAGCACATACAAGTGCGCATAAACCCATTATCAGCAATGAAAGTGGCTCAGCACATACAAGTGCGTATAAACTCCTTATCAGCAATGAAAATGGCTGACCGCATACGGGAACGCCCAAGTGCAATGAAGTCGGTTCTGTAAGCCATTTTCTACAAATATTTGTTTCAAATCCAGGCTGAAGTTATCAACAACAAAGCAAACATAAAATATACAATAATGTTCGCTTAGGTGTCTGAGGCCTTATGTGTCGGTCGGCCACATCCATGACCCACAGCTGTGGCGTGGTTCCAGGCCTCGTCCGGGGCGGAAGAAGAGGTTGCTACTTGCTGGACACATACTGTTTGCGGACGGCCTCTTTTGCGCCTCCATCCGGTAGGGGGAAGACTTTTAGCGCTGAGGAGCGACTTGTGAAGTATCTTGTGAGCAGGGATTTCCTGGTCCAGCCGTACAACATGACCGAACAAAGAAACTCGGCGCCGGTCAAGTGTTTCTGAGATTGAGTGGAGACCTGTTTTAGCAGAGACCTCTACGTTGCGGATTTAGCCATGCCCAGGACACGCCACTGGTTGCGATAGGCTTCCAGTCTCGACATATCATGTTTCAACAATGTCCAGGTTTCTGAGCTGGACTGGGACCACGCGGGACTGATAAATGCGGATTTTTGTCCCAAGGGAGATCTTGCCATTACCCCACACACGTCTGAGGTCGTGCATAGCGGACGCAGCTAGCCTGATCCACCTTGACATATCGGGACCGCTGCGTCCATCGGATATCATGCTAACGAGATAGAAGTATTCGTTGATGCCCAGCGCAGTGTGGCTTTGATTTCAATACCCAGGATATAGACAGACCTATGGAGGGCATTTCCAGAGAGAGCTGCAGTGCAGATCTGTATGTGTCGAACAGGACAAATATAAAAAGTATTACAATCAACAGATACAGGCCTGTTATAAACATATCTGAACACAGAATCATTAAACCAAAACTCTCTCATACTCCACAGACCTCCTGAACGGACCTCTCATTGTTCTGTCAGACCTGGTCACTAAGATTACCACCTACTGGTATGCAGGATCAGCTGTCTGTAAGCTGCACAAGTTTGCTCAGGTTTGTTATTACACTGACAAGAATAATCCACCAATAATGACGGAAATTATAACCCTTTCGATGTAAAACATTTTTGTGTGAAAGTGAGTAGTTCTTTTTCAAGTAATTTTCTTTGACTAATACGGCAAATAATGTAAAATATGTAACACAAAATACATATGTCTGTTTGTCTGTCTTGCTAAAGACTCGACAACGATATGCTTTAGCGACGTGAAATTTTGACTGGCCATTATGTCAACATAAATGTGTCGTTTCCTTCCAAAGTTATTTTATAATAAAAAGCCCTCTAACGGTGAGCTATAGCAACGTTAAAATTGTACATCTAACTTTGTCTGGAAATTTTCAGGTGAACGATTTATTTTCTGCTCGGTAAGCTAAGCCCTTTCCGAGTGTGTGATAGGTAAGAAGAAACTGCAGTAAAAGCTCTCTAACACTGTGCGTCTTCCTCGTGCTGAATGTCTCATTTATTGTTCACGCCAGTGGAGAAAATCAGTAAAGCTAAAGCCGCATAAAATGTTCAGTGCATAAAAATTCAATTCTGAAATTGAAAAATCAAAGCTTACGTCTTCAATAATGGTTTTCAAAATAAATATATGAAATTTAAAACGATTTTTATCACGTAACTTTAATATTTAAAAAAGTTGCGTGAGTCAGATTCTATCCATCGACCTAAGGATTTCTAAACTGTCCACTACTTCCTCGATCTTCCTTTCTTATCAACTTGGCTAAGGCTGATCGGACATTTTGAAAATTATTTTTTTTCAGAATAGTTTATTGATGCATTTTCACCCCCCTCCCCCCACCCCACACCCTCTCTCTTTCTCTCATCTCTTTCTCTCTATCTCTCTTTTTCTCTCTTTTTCTCTCTTTTTCTCTCTCTCTCTCTCTTTCTCTCATTGGTACTGTGATGTTGACATGTTAAAGGTCCCTCTGGTTAGCACTGCTTGAATCTTGGATGAAAGGTGTAAGCTTGATTTATTGTGTACAAATATTTGTCCCACGGAAAAGGTAAGATACTTTTAAAATATTGTTCAAGTCAAATTAAAAGCCCCGGTTATTTAATATTAAATGACGTTTTAGATCACATTTGTGACATTGTTGTCAGCATATAGGTTATTTAATTTCTGTTTTGGTACTCTGGCTGACAAAACAACAAGAGTAATGTTGTTGGGTGACCACAAATGTCAGTGTTGTTGTTGTTGGTGTTTTTAATTAAACGTCTTTATACTGGTTTAGAAGACATTTCCTTGCTATCAAAGCCAAGATTCTTAAATGCATTTATTGTCTCTACCTCCACTACTTCTTGTGGCAATGGGTAATTATCTCGTGGATCCTTCAAGCATTTCCTTCAAGCATCCTTTAAAACCTGTTTTAAGTCATCTCAAATATCTCTTTTCAAGACACTGCAGGCCTGTTCTTGCTGATATTGAGGGCGGTGTTTATGATTTTGTTGTTTCTGCTGCTCATACTGTTGCTGTTGGTGTTGATGGTGTTGCTGTTGGTGTTGATGGTGTTGTTGTTTGTGTTGATGGTGCTGTTGTTTGTGTTGATGGTGCTGTTGTTTGTGTTCATGGTGTTATTGTTGGCGCTGTTGTTGGTGGTGCTGTTGATAGTTGTTAGATTTTTATTTGTATTGTTGTTCTTGCTACTGTTGGTTTTACTGTGTGTGTTGTCGGTGGAGTTGTTGTTTGTGTTGTGTATGTCGTTGGAGTTGTTGGTGTTGTTGTTGGTGTTGTTGTTGGTGTTCCGGGACTTGTTGTTCTTGCTATTGTTTGTGTTGCTGGGGCTGTTGTTGTTGTTAGTGTTGAGAGTGTTGTTGTACATGCCTTTGTTGGTTTTGTTGTCTTAGTTGTTTGAGTTCTTGTTGTTGGTGATGCTGATGCTGTTCCTATCTGTGATGGTGTTGTTGTTGATGTAGGTGGTGTTGTTGTTTAAATACTTTTTGGTATTGTTTTCCTTAGTCTTGGGTGGGGGTTGTTGTTGAGATTGTTAGTAATGTTGTATGTTGCTGGTATTGTTGTTGGTATTGTTGTTGTTATTGCATTTGGTATTGTTGTTAACATTGTTTAAGTATATTGATACTGCTAGTGCTGTACACTGTTATTACTGCTTCGGTGGTGTTGGTGTTGTTGTTGGTATTGGTATTGGTGAGGATGTTATTCTTGCTGGTCCTGTTGTTTGCATTGTTGTGGCTGTTGTATTTTGTTTTTGGTGTTGTTGTTCGGATTGTTGTCGATGATGTTTGTTGTTGTTGATGTTGTTGTTTGTGTTGTTGGTTTTCGTATAGTCGCTGTTGTTATTTTGTTTGCCAGTATTGTTGTTCATAGTGGTGGTGCTGTTGTTGTTAGTATTATTGTCTATGGTGTTTGTGTTGTTGGTTTTCGTATAGTCGCTGTTGTTATTTTGTTTGCCAGTATTGTTGTTCATAGTGGTGGTGCTGTTGTTGTTAGTATTATTGTCTATGGTGTTTGTGTTGTTGGTTTTCGTATAGTCGCTGTTATTATTTTGTTTGCCAGTATTGTTGTTCATAGTGGTGGTGCTGTTGTTGTTAGTATTATTGTCTATGGTGTTTGTGTTGTTGTTGGTATTGTTGTTGTTGGTGTTGTTGTTGATGATGTTGGTACCGTTGGGGTTTTTGTTGGTTTTGTTGTTATTAATGTTGTTCTTGATATTAGTGTTGTTGGTGGGTTACTGTTGTTTTTCGAAGCTTGCGAGCTGAGCACCACAGTTAAGGATGATTCCATTGTAGCAGTTGTTATTCTTATATCCAGACGCATGCAAATGAAGGTAGACCTAGATCTTTCTGGCACAAGTGTAATGCGGATTGATCCCCCCTTCGTTTGCCAGACTGCCATTGAAGAGAAGCAATACATGAAGGGAACAGATCTGACCCAATTCAAGAGCTTCAGAGAAACATGGGTCGAGTCACTTGAGATTATCAAGACCCTTCTGTCGTTTCACAAGTCACATGTTTTAAATATACCGGAGACTGGTAAAAAACAAGGACGGATAAGAATGGCATTGGCAACAAGGAAGTTAAATACAAGAAGGAGAGAATTTCAGAACAACTAACAAACAAACACACAAAAAATCCCGAGGACATGTATCTTCCTTATGACAGCTTGCAATGTGAAAAATTGACCAAGACACAAAAACTATAGAAGAAAAGTGAATCCTTCGAGCTAAAATAGTAAAGAAAAGTTCACAGAATACAATTAATAGCGAGAAAATAAAAATGCAGACCTCCTATAAGAGTTGGATGTAGAACAGAATTGACTCCTAGACAGCATTATGTTTAGAAATTGTAAATACTTTGGCCACATCAAACGCCACAGTAGTTTAGAAGAAAAGGTAATAGAGGTATGGTATTTGGAAAACTAGTCAGAGACTTCTCAAAGAGAAGATGAAAATAAGACAGCAAAGATGTTCCGAAGATGACAATGACGGAGACTGGAAAACTGGGCAAAATCGAGAATGTTACAAGTCGCTTTGATGATAGCGGCGTTGCGCAAAACACATGAAACATGAAGTTGATGGCCTCCTTGTAACTCACACATGGGAATGCCCATAAGTGATTAGAATTCAATCGCCTGAACATACACTTCGAAACTGCCCAGTCAAACATAACCTCTTTATCCAGCCCTGATCGTAGAATTCAGGCAGAAGCTGCGAAGCTGGATCATAGACCGGGACATGTCTGTGGACTTCGCACCGAGTACAGACCTTTGTAGATCTTGCATGACCAATGGATGAACTTGAACACTAGAAAAAGAAGAAACATTATTCCTTACATCGCTATACGTATGAAATATTCATGTTTGTATGCTTATAACAAATAGTAATGTGAATCCAGGTACTTGTCATGTATGCTTCGACCTACATGCTTGTCGCCCTTAGTATTGACAGGCTGGACGCAGTTGCCCGTCCCTTACACTTCACAGGAAGCTGTAAGTGCATTTTTATTTTCAATATCTTTTGTTCTATGTCTTTGCAATCTTGACTTTGGTTACATTAACAACATTTCAAAATTGTATTGTCGCTCCATGCACACAAAGGCAAACGGGCCAAATACAAACAAATACAAATAAAACCGTTCAGATTGTGAGGGCCATTCTATACTCGATAATGGAAAATGACTCATAGAATTTACATCATCGTGCCTTGGTACTCCCATATATGCTCAGTTCCATTCATTGCGTAAATGTCGACCACAGAGCACGAACTCCGTAGCTCCTGCGGTGGCTCTGAATTATCATGTGACTTTATCAAATACTCATTTTAAGCTTGGGTAAAGCGGTCAAACTTGAAAGAACCCACTAAATGCCCTGTCACAAATACAGAGAGCGACGTGACTTGAGTCATGGTAAGTTGGGTTTGTAAGCCAAGCTAGCAACCCTTGACCACTAGCTTCCCAATGCTGTACTTCTATACACAAAAACAAAATACACTTCACACAACATTATAGAACACAGCACTGTAAGAGTTCAAATATTTGGTCACTCTTTACAAAAAGACAAACAGCCCGTCACACAACATTATAGCACACAACACTGTAAGAGTTCAAATATTTGGTCACTCTATACATAAAGACAAACATCCCGTCACACAACTTTATAGAACACAACACTGTAAGAGTTGAGAACTTGTGCCTTCAGACAACACAATATTTGGTACAAAAGTACTTCTCATTCACATGACAATGCTTCTCATTGCTATAGAAATCCATTTTTATTTTTGTTTAAAGTCATTCATAAAAATTCCTTCTCATTGCTATAGAAATCCATTTTTATTTTTGTTTAAAGTCATTCATAAAAATTCCTTCTCATTGCTTTAAAAGAAAGTGCTCATCATTTCTACAAAAGTCGTTCTCCTTGCCTATAAAAGTCTTTCTCATTTCTACAAATACCACTCTCAGTGCTATGGTTGGTTGGTTGGTTGGTTGGTTATTGATCCAGCGGCCTCTGAGCTCCTGACCTTTGACCCAATGCCATATAGTGGTATCTGCAAGTGTTTGTAAGCTGTTGTTTAGTTCCGTACAAAGTGTTCCATTTGCCTGGCCTCGGAGGAAGCTCTTTGTTTAGTTCCGTACAAAGTGTTCCATTTGCCTGGCCTCGGAGGAAGAAGCTCTTTCCTAATACTGACAAGACATTCAAAAAGATGATGTTCAACAGTTTCATAGGGATGTTTGCACAGCCGGCACTCTGGAGTATGTTCTGGTTGCATTCTGTTCTAGTGGCTGTTGAGTTCTAAGTGCGAAGTAGGAAAATGATGCTTTTCAGGAGGTTGATGCTGTCTTTGGGATTTTGCATGTTTGTAGATTTCTCTGGCAGTATTTTCCATTGCCCATCTATTCAGCCAGGCTTCTTTGTTCACAGTCTTCAGTAGTTGTTTGACTGTCTGTAGGATTGTTCGTGTGTATTGTTGTTCTTGCTCCAAATTTAGTCCGTCTTGTCATTGCCAGGTGTATTTGAGTGACCAAGGATCCATTGTATAACTATTCTGACTTCATGTGATTTGAGAGGTTGGTTGGCATCTAGGGATATTTGGGTAAGTTCAGGCCTACAGTGACCACCGTCTTCCAGAGCTTGAAGGGCAGATAATGAGTCTGTAAAGATTACGATGCTTTGGACGTTTGATGGGAAAGCATCAATACAATCCTCAAGTGGGGCAGAGCTACTTCAAATGCTTTTATTTCTGTCTCATAATTTGAATTTATCTCCCCACAGGCATCAAACAGCTAATCAGATGTTCTGTCTGGATACTCTATGTAGACTCCATTTCCTTCTTTAATGGTGGCCTTAAAAGCAGATCCATCAGTATAAACATGTATCCATTCTTCTGAGTAGGTGTCAATCGTTCTCCGTGATGCTCTCATAAAGCTGACTGGATCAGCACTTCTTGTTGTATTATCTGTTAGTTTTGTTTTCATTTCTGGCATTTTTAAACATGTTTGTGGTGGTAAATTTCTTGTTGCTCTCTGTGTCTTTTGTCTGGGACGTGATATCTGTCTTTAATCTCACTGACGTGCTGAAGGACTGACTTTTGTTTTATTCTCTGGATTTGTTACAATTTTTCTACAAGCCTTCTATTGGGGTGTCTTTGCTCATTCTTTTACTCCTCGCATAAACTTCCGTAGCAGCCACGTCTCTTCGCATCTCAAGGGGTTCTACATTCACATGAATTTCACATGCCGCAGTCGGCGTTGACCTCATTGCTCCACTAATAAGGCGCAGGGCATTGTTCTGCACTCTGTCCAGGGACTCTACATTAGTCTGTGAGCATGTTGTCAGGAGTGAATTGCTGTATTCTAAAGCATAGCATACATTACCAAGATATAAGCCTTTCAGAATGTCCTTGTCTGATCCCCATGCTGTACCAGCGAGCCTCTTCAATAACTGAAGCTGCCTCAACACTTTATTATTACCATTTCCGACATGTTTCTTGAGGCTCAGCTGTCGGTCGAGAGTGACTCCCTCTCTGGGCAATTTCTGTTTGCCAAACTTCAGACCGATATTTTTGTGTGTGGCTACTTTCTGGCTTTTGGTAAAGATAGTGTAAGCAGTATTTTCACAGTTTATTTTCAGTTGTCACATTTAACAATACTCATGCAGTCTTCTTAGGTCTCCGTTTAATCTTTGTGCTGCACTTTCTGCATCTTCATGGCTCTGCCATATTGCCAGATCATCAGCTTACATGGCCATTAAAGCTTTGATTTTGCTTGGCCAGGTCATTGATGTAGATGAGAAAAAGAGTGCAGCTCTAAGCAGAGCCCTGTGGTAAGCCTTCCTCTAAGACCTCTTTAGAGGAGACTGCATTGTTCATCTGTGTCTGGATTGTTCGGTCAATGAGGAAATATTGTATCCAGTTGTACAGCTTTCCGGCAATCCCCAGTCATCTTCATCAAGAGACATTTTCTCCATACTCGATCATAGGCCTGTTGTAAGTCGAAGAAGATTGCTACTGTTTGTTTCTTATCCGCTTGAGTCAGCTCTGTTGGTCTCCCCCTGACCTTTAAGAACTAACACTATGCTACAGTATAACTTAGTAGATGAGGTACTATATAATGAGGATTTTATTCTTAAAACCTTAGCAGTAACCCATCTGTACGAATGAGTCTCCTATTGGACAATACGCATGCACCCTCTGTTGTTAGGAAGGAACCAGCACCATGCTGAACAGACATGGGAAAAGAAAACCTGCATTCGCCGCACCATGACAATCGAGGCCAATCGAAAAGGCACAGTGGCTCAGGACGTGACGATCCAATTCTCTAGAACTTTTGGTTACAGGTCTAGAGTCTAGGAGAACTTGGCTTAACCGTAGACCATTGGTGGCGGGGAATGAACGAATTGAGCCCTACCATGACTTAAGTAACTAATGCACCCTATCAATTACTTATTGGCGGGACAGTACATTTCTGGTTTCTGCCTGGGGTGGGAAGAAAATTCACAGACTCACCAGCCTGACAATGCCAAGATATTGAAGTGCAAAATTGAAAAATTTTACAAACGAGCTCGGACGACGCCTCGGCGATTTAGATCCGCGCCTGACAGTAGTTGACCAAGCTGCAATAGGTGGAAAATGGACTACTGAAAACAAACATAAACATACGGAAACGAGAAAACATAGCAGGAAGTACGTGCAGAAACAGGACAACCCGCTTTCATTGAATGTTTTACAGTAAAATATACGTGGTCTGTAAAATAAGAAGCTTGAGCTTGCCAAGGTTTTAGACATGGTTCATGTGGTTCTCAGGTAAGAAACGTTATACAAGGACATTGACCATAGCTAGACTGCATACGCTAGCTATGCCTGTGAGTGCACCGACCTGATCTTGACAGGATACACTAACTATGCCTGTGAATGTTTTACAGTAAAATATATATGGTCTAGGGGGACGGCGTGGCCTAGTGGTTAAGTGGCACGGCTCACAACCGGAAGGTGCTGGGTTCGATCCCCATCACAGCACCGGCCGTTACCCCGGGGAAGCAAACCCTTATAAAATGCAGGAGGAAGCAGACCCTTACATAAAATGCATGCTGAAGTCGGATGCACTGGGCCGACATGCGCAAAATAAAAGCCACCGTGCAACGCACACCGCTTTGGGGATAAGAGAAATAAGGCGAACGCAAAAACAAAACAAAAACAAAACAACAAAAAATATGTGGTCTGAAAAATAAGAAGCTTGAGCTTGCCAAGGTTTTGGACATGGTTCATGTGGTTCTCAGGTAAGAAACGTTATACAAGGACATTGACCATAGCTAGACAGGATACACTAGCTATGCCTGTGAGTGCACCGACCTGATCTTGACAGGAGACACTAGCTATGCCTGTGAGTGCACCGACCTGAGCTTGACAGGATACACTAGCTATGACTGTGAGTGCACTAACCTGAGCTTGACAGGATACACTAGCTATGCCTGTGAGTGCACTAACTACCGTGGCATAGTTACCTACATCCGAAATGACATTCAGGGATATGCCACACTTATAACAGTCCATTCCACAGAAAAAATCACTATCTGGGACATTGGGTCCAAAATACACCATACACAACACAGCCTCTACAGACGACCCCCGACCTGCCTTATCTACACGAAACACAATGTCATAAAACACTCCTTGCAGGTGACTTCAATGGACACTCGTTGGGGTTACACTGACCATAACAGTACAGAAAAATGTATCGAGGAGCTCTGAGATGCAACCAACTTGTCTGTTTTGCAAAATGCAGACTCTACCCTAACGCTGATGCATAGGGCCCACCTCTCTTGATCAGTCTTCCTGACTTGACGATCTGTTCATCTAATTTGATAATCTCTTGCAACCTGCAAGTTCTTGATTACATTGGAAATGATCACAAAGAACTTCTTACAACCATACGAACGCTCTCAAGAGCATATTTTAAACAAAAAATGCGCTGGAACTTTAAAATAGCGAACTGGTAGTTATTTTAAGAAACATCAGACCGTATCCTTATAAACATAACCAACAGTGTTGAAGTGTCCAACGAAGATATTACAAAACCAATCTGGGATGAATCGCAATGCATCCCAAGGGGCTGTCGTAAATCATATAGACCATTCTGGAATAGAGAAATACAGAATGCAATACATGATAGAAAGAATGCAAAAAATCCGTTGAAACAATGCCACCAATAGAAGCAAAGATGCAGTACAACAAAACTTGTGCCAAAGTAAAGCTGACAGTTAAGAAAGCATAAAGTGAAAAATGGCCTGAGACATGCTCCAAATTAGGCCGCAGACATAATGGAAATAGAGCCTAGTCATTGGTCGACGTCTGTCCCATAGAAACAGGAGAGTCAACCCGCAGCCAGTGGTAGATGTAGATTGAATAATCACTGGGATCAAGACGCTGAGCAGCGCATAAGCTGCAGTGGTCAGCGACTTGACTGCTAGCGTCAGGACCAGCGAACCAGAGCTGCCAAGACCCTTCTACATCTCCACGTGGTGATCCTGGGTAACAGGCTGCAGCAGGGCAGACTGGCTAAGGAGAAGGGATCGAAGAGGGAATGCTAACCCGGTACTCAAAAAATGCTTGCTGAAGTCGGATGTGTTGGATCGAAGGGTGCATATATCGCAGTCAAGCTGTAAACTACGACACAACGCATTCCGTTTTCTGGACTACACTCTGCTACTTAAGCTCTTTCGGGGTTTGGTAGCGGGAGATTGAGAACGAACGCAGAAGAAGAAGAAGAAGAAGAAGAAGAAGAAGAAGAAGAAGAATCACTTAAGACCAAAAGAAAGCAGCGCATTTTAATCGCAGCTTTGCATCGGTAAATAGAGCAGGAAACTGAGAGAACAGGATATGAAGCACTTGCGCTTCCAGAAGTGCCAAGCGAAAGCTTCACAAGCCAATGGCGCCATATTTGAGGAAGATTTCAACATGCAAGAGCTCCAGCAGGACCTGCACACACTCAAACCTAGAAAGGCTCCAGAACCAGACAAGATCTACAATTAAATGCTTCTTCCTCTAGGGACTCGAGGTAAAGAAGCTGTCCTCAGATAGATCAACATGACATGAAGAAATGGCAAGCTCCACAAAACATGGAGCAATGCATATATAGTGCCAATAAAGAAAAATAAAAAAACCTCCGAATGAACCAAACAGCTATCGGCCGATCTCCCTAACATCGTGCCTGGGAAAATTAGCAGAGAGGATGATAAACACACGTCTCTATTCGTTCCTGGAGAAATTCAACACCTCATGCCAGGAACAAGGAGGGTTCAGAATTGGTAGCTGCACAGAAGACCAGCTCTTTAGGCTAACACAAAGAATAAATGATGACTTCCAGAACAACAAGCAAACAGTGGCCATCTTATTTTTACCTACAACGGGCTTACGATCGTGTTTGGAGAAAAGGTCTTCTGATTAAGATGTTTAACACGGGAATTCATGGCAAGCTCTACAATTGGATAAAGTACTTCCTAACTGAGCGAACGATCTAGATGAAGGTGAAGGATGCAATCTGTTCAAAAGAAGTTTCAGAAGAAGGATTACCACAAGGCTCATCCCTGAGCTGTACTCTCTTCCTGATTTATATCAAGGACTTGGTTGACCAGATCAAAGCTGAAAAAGCTCTGTATGCTGATGACTTAGTAATATGGCTGAGCCTGAAGACATTGATAGTGGGACACGAAGGCTAAATGGAGACCTGAGGAGACTGCATGACTACTGCCAAACATGGAAACTAAAAATCTGAGGTTAAAATACAGTGTGTACCCTATTCACCATGAGACACAAAGTTGCCAAACAAAATGTAATTTTGAGATTAGAGGAACATCAGTTGATTAGAGAAGAACACCCTACATATTTTGGAGTCACACTTGACCGACAACTAAACCTCAAGCATCACATCCAGAGTGTGAAAAATAAAGCTGTGAGACGTCTACAGCTCTTAAAGAGGCTTGTTAGTACATCATGGGGATCAGACAAGGATACTTTGAGAGGCTTATACCTTGGTTATGTGCGCTCAGCAATCGAATATAATAGTGCTTCTTACAACTTGTTCAAAATCTAACTTGCAATCCCTGGACAGGGTGCAAAATAGTGCTCTACGCTTGATTGGTGGAGCAATGAAGACAACACCAAAACACAAGTGCAAACCTTGAGATGCGGAGAGATAAAGCAGTTATGAAAGTTTATGAGCGAAGTAGCAGAATGAAACGGGATCATCCCAACAGACTCCTAGTGGAAAACTGGCAGCCAAAAAGCAGAATTAAACAAATATCTGTACTTCACCATGTTAGTGAAATTAAAGATAAATACCATCTACCAGAAATAAGTCATTTGCTATAACTCTTACATTACCTGTACTCTGTAACTCTTACTTACATGTACGCTGTAATTTTTACCTAAACTCTAATTTGCAACTCTTACTTACATGTACACTGTGACTCTTACCTAGCCTGTACGATCTGACTCTTACATAACCTGCCCGTTGTGGCTCTTACCTTATCTGTACACTGTGACTCTTACCTAGCCTGTACGATCTAACTTACCTACCTGACCGTTGTGACCATTACTTTACCTGTACACTGTAAATCTTATCTTACATGTACGATTTAACTCACACCTTATCTTTTGGCTGTAACTGTTACCTCACATGTATTTGCAGTTTGGCTTTATTCTACTTGCTTTATTATACTTGCTTTATTATTTGACCCTTCCATCTACAGGGCTTCGAGTCAAGGTGTTGATTGTACTGGCTTGGACATTCTCGTGCTTGTTTGCCATACCTGAGATGGTCCTGTTTGACGTTATCAATGATCTTGGGGGCCCAATGTGTAATATTGACTTCTCATCGCTGTTACTCTGGCAGGTACGTGTACGTGTATGTATGTGTGTGTGTGTGTGTGTACGTGCTTGCGTGCGTGCGTCCGTGTGTGCATGTATGTCTGTATTTATGCCTGTGTGTTTATGTAAGTATGTATATATGTATGTATGTATGTATGTATGTGTGCATGCATGCATGGATACATGCATGCATTTAGGTATGTATTTATGTATGTATTTAAGTATGTATCGTATGTATGTATGTATATATGTATGTATTTATGTATGTATGTATGTATTTATGTATGTATGTATGTATGGCAAGAACAGAATTGTTATCTGTACAGTATTGATCTGTCCAAAGCATTTGACATCGTCAGTAGACTCATCGCGAATCACGGCGTAGTTTGGCTGCTTTGGCAGATTCATCGCGTTTGTCCACCAATTTCAAGATGGTTCGTTTACTGCACAAAGGATAATTGATGGTAGCCTCCTGAATCACTAACAGTGTCAAACAGGGTTGTCCGCCGGCGCCGACACTATTTAGCAGGGTCTTTGCACCAATTCTCAATGACACTGTATATTGTGTTGCAACACAGAACGGAGGGGCATGGGTATTCCTGAGCCTACCAAATGGTAGAAAAATAACACGGTCAGTGGCAACTGGAAAATACTCAAGCAATTTCAGAGCGGAGGCAGAGGCACTGAGGGCTGCAGTAGAAGAAATGGTGACAAGCAAGAGAAATGAAAGCCATATAGTCCTGCTTACAGATGCTCTGGCCGTAGTCACAGCACTAAAAAGCCAGAAAAATACTGAACTCAATGACTTAAGAGCAGTACTCTATCAACTATGCCAGCAATCCGCACCAAAAAGAGTAGTGATACAGTGGGTCCCATCCCACTGTAACATCCAAGGCAACGAGGAGGCAGACAGACTGGCAAAATAAGGTGCAAGACTACCACAACCAGATCCTAGTGTGACCTACGAAGAGTCAAAAAGGCTTATTAGAGCTAGATACATGACCAAATGGGAAACAGAACATACTGGCTACACAAAAAACGATGCATATTACCAGTTGAACAGAAGAGAGCAGGTCGTGGTCTTCAGACTTCGCACTGGCCATAACAGACTGGGGTACCACTTATTCAATAAACTGAAGATAGATAGCACTGACGAATGCACGTGCGGTACTGGGAAAATGACCGCTGAACATTTGCTGCAAAACTGCCCGACATACGAGGATCAGAGAAAGCAGATGTGGCCATCACCAGTGGCAACACTAGACAAGCTCTATGGCAGTGTCTACAGCCTTAGGATGACCGCCGCTTTTTTCGAAAAAATAAAGGTTGACGTCTGACAGCGTACGAAGAAGAAGAAGAAGAAGAAGAAGAAGAAGAAGAAGAAGAAGAAGAAGAAGAAGAAGAAGTATATTGTGTTGCTATTGGCAAGCATATCAGGTACAGGGCGCAAGGTCAGCTGTTCAGTCGTACACCAAAGTCATTGTTACCATGATTTTTTATCTCCTGTTCGCAAACGATTGCGACCTTAACACTTGTTTAGAACAAGATATGCAGTCCGTCATGACGGAGTTTGTTTTCGGGGCATGCTGTAACTTTGGTCTCACGATCAACATTAGCAAAGCGGAAGGTTTGTTTTTGATCCAAAAATACTGCTGTACAGAACAACAGACTCCAAGTAGTTTATAGCCTCGCCTACTTAGGGCAGTACTCTCACTAGAGAGGCGAATATGGGATGTGAGGTCAACAACAAGTTTGCTGTGGCGAGTTCTACGTTTAAGAGGATCCAAGAAAACGGCTAGACCTGGCAACAAATCAGTGTCGCCACCAAGGTAAACGTGTAATGCGCTGTATTATTATCCACGCTGCTGCATGCCTGGGGAACATCGACAGTGTATAGCAGACATGACAGACAGCTAAACAGCTAATCACGTGAACTGTCTGCGTAGGTTGCTCAGGATCACGTGACAAGACAGAGGGCCTAATTTTCAAATTCCTAGCAATACTAACATGTTGAGCACCCAAACACTTGTGCACCAGGTAAACAACATGTCTAGTCCATCTTGTCTGAGTTATAAATTAATTTAAGTTATAACTCAGACAAGATGGACTAGACATGTTGTTTACCTGCCAAATGAGCGCATCTCCAAGCATCTGTTTAATGCGATGAGCTCACAACAGGAAGACGCTCACCAGGAGGATGAAAGAAATGCTAGAAACTTCTTCAAAGTGTTTCGGAAAAGCTTCATCATTGATGTCACCTCCTGCACAAGACTGTACCACTTGTGTAGCTAGTATTACCAAAGGTGCTGAGATTTTAGAGGGTAAAGACATCGCGTAGGCTCAGTGAAAGGGTGCTTCCCCGCCCCGCCCCTTTCCGCCTCTCCCCAAAACAATCAGGACAACTCCAGCCGTCTCCCACTTGCGTGCCCCGAATGTGGCAGGATATGCCGTTCCAGGTTTGATCTTTACAGCCAAAAGAAAACACATTTCGCAGCAATAGTCTGATACTGTCGCCATCTTCGCTTGTGGTAGACAATTAGTTTGTGTGTAAGTATTTGTATATGTATGTATGTATGTATGTATGTGTGTGTATGTCTGACTGTGTTTGTGTGTACGTGTGTGTATTCATATTTATAACAAACACGTACAGCTATGTCCCGCTTAACGTTCATATGTTAGTGGAGATGGAGAGTAATATAATGTTGCGCTGAGCAAGGATCTGCTCTGCTCTTTTTAGAATCGATATTATTGCACTTCGGACAGACCAATAGATGCTCACACCCTCTCTTTAAGTGATGAAGAGTGTAGATATGGATGGTTCCTATAGCTCGCTCTTACCATGGTCTCTCATGTGCCCAACTCTGCTTGACCCAAATGTGATTTCTAAATTGAAATTCTCTGCATTGCTGATTCATCGACTGCAGTATCTTCATCCTTCTTCTTCTTCTTCTTCGTTCGTTCTCAATCTCCCGCTACCAAACCCTGAAAAGGCTTAAGTAGCAGAATGTGTCGTAGTTTACATCTTGACTGCGATATTTACACCTTTCGGTCCAACACATCCGACTTCAGCAAGCATTTTTGAGTACCGGGTTAGCATTCCCTCTTCGATCCCTTGTCCTTAGCCAGTCTGCCCTGCTGCAGCCTGTTATCCATGATCACCGCGTGGAAGTGTAGAAGGGTCTTGGCAGCTATGGTTCGCTGGCCCTGACGCTAGCAGTCAGCTATGGGTCGCTGACCACTGCAGCTCATGCGCTGCTCAGCATCTTGATCCCGTATCTTCATCCAAGAGACGGTCGTTGATCAACTTCAGAATGTCACCTTGATCCATTGCCAATATCCCCAGTTTGGGGACCCCTGAGACTAGGGATATCAGCCCTTTCGTTCACGCAAACCTCAGAATGTCCACAGACTATTCCGAAAGTTTGATGCCTTTGTGTCTACTATCCACTGCCATAGACAACAGCTCCTGTATGCCTTCCAAAGTGAGGATTAAATGTCAGAGACGAGTCTTCTGTGTCCTCAAATTATACTGTATAGACCATAATCCAACCCTCTCTCTCTTCGCCCTTATCACATCAAGGTATATTGACTATTTATCAGCTCTATCAATCTCTATCTCTCTCTCTCTCTCTCTCTCTCTCTCTCTCTCTCTCTCTCTCCCTCTGTCTTTCTCTTCTTGTCACCTTAGGGTGTAAAGACCATCAACAACCCTTTCTCTCTCTCTTCGCCTTTATCACCTTAAGGTGTATGGGCCATCAACCAACTCTCTCTCTCTCTCTCTCTCTCTCTCTCTCTCTCTCTTCGCCTTTATCACCTTGTCATCTTTAGGTGTATCTGTTGTGCGTATTTTATTCTCTATGAGCTCCATGACAGAGATTGTCTACCGGTACTGATTTGAGGCTTTTGTAGTACGTCACTTATCCAGCGCTACCTTCTTCCTCAGATTTCCAATTCCATCTGTTTTTGTCCTGTTCTATCCCATAAAATTGCATTTGTAAAGTTTTCGGAAGAACCACTGTAATCTTTCTCAAGGATTTGTTTAATGGCGCCTGCAATACCTTAATATCGATTTTAGGCATCCGACGTGTTTCCGCTCCATATAGAAGAACCGAACTGAACATACATACAAACACAAGAACTGCAGTAAAACTAAATACCATTGGTCACTGAGAAACAGCAAAGGTTTAAATGTTCTACAAAATAGTTATAACAGACAATGACCGATGTTTCGGCCAGCTAGGACATCTGTCAAGAAACCGAAAACAGTGCAGAAAACACATCAAAATTAAAAACGTGAAACCAGAACAGAAAAAAAATTAAAGAGCACAGCAAATTGGAAAAAAAAATATACAGCATTAAGAAAAACACAGCAAATGGTACAGAGTATACGAAAACTGCTTAGAAGCCACAGAAACAGCACAGATAACACGAAAGTGCACATCACGCTCGAAAACTAACACTGCACAACAATCGGTGAAACAGCACAGAAAACACGAAAACTTCATAGCTGCCTCGGAAACATCGCAGAAAATACGAAACCTACACATCACACGTGAAAACAGCAACAGATAACACTAAAGTTACACAACACACGCAATAACAACCCAGGTAACACGAAAGCTGAACACAACATAAGAAAACAGCCATGGTTTCACGGAACTACACATCACACGCAAAAACAGCACATATGACACTAATAATATACATTCAAACACGGGAACAACACAGAATAACAGCACATCTGACACTAATAGCACATATACAAATACAAAATACGTGTATCATTGTTTTCTCCTGTTTCTGTGCCTATTCCGTTTTACCTCCCATGTTTGAATATATATTTTTTATTTGATTGGATCTTCGATCACATACTTATTATTTTTTCTTTCTTAGTCTTTTTTACAGCAACTTTTTTTAACCAGTTCAATTTCCAAACTTACACAAACTTGTATTGGTTTACTTGACAGGTTTATATCAGTTTAGTGGCTGTCACCGTCTTCTTTATTCCTGCTTTCATCATCCTGGTGTGTTACATCGTCATCATCGTCCTTATTTTCAACAGCAGCCACCTGATCAATAGCGTTTCTAGGTCAAACAGCAGAAAGGATAAAGGTAATTTGTCAAGTTTTTCGTGAATGTGAATGTTAATTGTACCTCATATATACAGCTTCCAAAAACTTAGAAGCACTACAGAATCCAATAGTTCAGGGACTCTACTGTGTCTTCAGTACCTGACTTATTGTTAGGGAAGGTGAAAGCAGCAAGGAAGGGAACTAGACACCTCACCTCCCAGGCTGAGGCATAGTATACTGAAGTCTCTAGCACTTCATTCCCGATTAGCAGTAAAATTGTATCTATGTATAGCTTAGCGCATCTACAGCTTCATATAGCGTACGACCTCTACAACTTCTATACCCTAGCATCTCTACAACTTCTATACACTAGCGTCTCTACAACTCCTATACCATAACGTTTCTACAACTTCTGTACACTAACGTCTCTACAACTTCTATACACTAGCGTCTCTACAACTTCTATACACTAGCGTCTCTACAACTCCTATATCTTAGGAGCTCAACAGCTTCTTTACCATAGCGTCTTAACAACTCCCATCTTTAGGGTCTCTTTTGCTCTTATACCATATGGTCTCTACAACTCCCATACCATAGGATCTCTACAACTCCAATACCATTACATCTCTA